>CM072230.1:1063955-1403955 GCA_036851935.1 Coregonus suidteri
TGCTGGTTACTGGCCCAACTCTCTAACCACTAGGCTACCTGCTGGTTACTGGCCCAACTCTCTAACCACTAGACTACCTGCTGGTTACTGGCCCAACTCTCTAACCACTAGACTACCTGCTGGTTACTGGCCCAACTCTCTAACCACTAGGCTACCTGCTGGTTACTGGCCCAACTCTCTAACCACTAGACTACCTGCTGGTTACTGGCCCAACTCTCTAACCACTAGACTACCTGCTGGTTACTGGCCCAACTCTCTAACCACTAGACTACCTGCTGGTTACTGGCCCAACACTCTAACCACTAGACTACCTGCTGGTTACTGGCCCAACTCTCTAACCACTAGACTACCTGCTGGTTACTGGCCCAACTCTCTAACCACTAGGCTACCTGCTGGTTACTGGCCCAACTCTCTAACCACTAGACTACCTGCTGGTTACTGGCCCAACTCTCTAACCACTAGGCTACCTGCTGGTTACTGGCCCAACGCTCTAACCACTAGGTTACCTGCTGGTTACTGGCCCAACTCTCTAACCACTAGACTACCTGCTGGTTACTGGCCCAACTCTCTAACCACTAGGTTACCTGCTGGTTACTGGACCAACACTCTAACCACTAGACTACCTGCTGGTTACTAGCCCAAACTCTCTAACCACTAGGACTACCTGCTGGTTACTGGACCAACACTCTAACCACTAGACTACCTGCTGGTTACTAGCCCAACTCTCTAACCACTAGACTACCTGCTGGTTACTGGACCAACACTCTAACCACTAGACTACCTGCTGGTTACTGGCCCAACTCTCTAACCACTAGACTACCTGCTGGTTACTGGCCCAACTCTCTAACCACTAGACTACCTGCTGGTTACTGGCCCAACACTCTAACCACTAGGCTACCTGCTGGTTACTGGCCCAACTCTCTAACCACTAGACTACCTGCTGGTTACTGGCCCAACTCTCTAACCACTAGACTACCTGCTGGTTACTGGCCCAACTCTCTAACCACTAGGCTACCTAGGCACTACTTTTTATCAGGGACCCTAGGGAATAGAATGCAATTTGGGATGCACCCTAGTAATGTAGTGTAGTGGAGGTTGACAGTGTAGGTTGATGCCAGGTTTTGCTGTGGGGCCTCCATGAGCTCCTACTACTCACTCTGGCCCTCAGATTCCCCCTCCTCCTCCTCTGTGGGCAGGCCCTGGGTCTGGGTGGGGGCTTCATCAGTCAGCCACTCCCCATCTCTAGACTGTCCCAGGATCAGACCCAGGTTCACAGCCTGGATGGAGCTCTCTTCTGATGACAGCAGCTTGTCCACTCCAAACTTCAGGATCTCACTGAGCTGGAGGGAGACAGACGGAACAGGACGGATGAGGAGAGGAGGGAGACAGACGGAACAGGACGGATGAGGAGAGGACGGAGACAGACGGAACAGGACGGATGAGGAGAGGAGGGAGACAGACGGAACAGGACGGATGAGGAGAGGAGGGAGACAGACGGAACAGGACGGATGAGGAGAGGAGGGAGACAGACGGAACAGGACGGATGAGGAGAGGAGGGAGACAGACGGAACAGGACGGATGAGGAGAGGAGGGAGACAGACGGAACAGGACGGATGAGGAGAGGAGGGAGACAGACGGAACAGGACGGATGAGGAGAGGAGGGAGACAGACGGAACAGGACGGATGAGGAGAGGAGGGAGACAGACGGAACAGGACGGATGAGGAGAGGAGGGAGACAGACGGAGACAGCCTATAGTATAATAATAAATAACACTGTGATATGTAACAGTATACATTCTCCCCCCGTCACTAGTTACTGATGGTGTGTTGCCAGGGTTACTGACCTGCAGACCGGCAGCAGCAGAGTGGGTGTGGTTTAGCAGAGAAAAACGCCCCTCTTCTATCACTGTGTTGGTAAGGCGGAGCTTAGAACCCGCCCGGGAGTACACAATCTCCTCTACCGTATCCCTCCCCAGGAGCCGGATCACCTTCACAGCCCTGTTAAATAGACCTCTGGTTACCACACCACCATCTTACATCAACATGCAGAAGTAAGAGAATATATAGTAGGTCTAGGGCCCTGAGTTAACAACAACAATAATAATAATAATAATAATAATAATAATATAGTAGGTCTAGGGCCCTGAGTTAATAATAATAATAATAATAATAATAATATATAGTAGGTCTATGGCCCTGAGTTAACAACAACAATAATAACAATAATAACAATAATAATAATAATAATATAGTAGGTCTATGGCCCTGAGTTAATAATAATAATATAGTAGGACTAGGGCCCTGAGTTAATAATAATAATAATAATAATAATAATAATAATAATAATAATAATAATATAGTAGGTCTAGGGCCCTGAGTTAATAATAATAATAATAATAATAATATATAGTAGGTCTATGGCCCTGAGTTAACAACAACAATAATAACAATAATAACAATAATAATAATAATAATATAGTAGGTCTAGGGCCCTGAGTTAATAATAATAATATAGTAGGACTAGGGCCCTGAGTTAATAATAATAATAATAATAACAATAATAATAATAATAATATAGTAGGTCTAGGGCCCTGAGTTAATAATAATAATATAGTAGGACTAGGGCCCTGAGTTAATAATAATAATAATAATATAGTAGGACTAGGGCCCTGAGTTAACAACAACAATAATAATGATAATAATAATATATAGTAGGACTAGGGGCCTGAGTTAATAATAATAATAATAATAATATAGTAGGTCTAGGGCCCTGAGTTAACAATAATAATAATATTATATAGTAGGTCTAGGGCCCTGAGTTAATAATAATAATAATAATATTATTATAATATAGTAGGACTAGGGCCCTGAGTTAACAATAATAATAATAATAATAATAATAATAATAATATTATATAGTAGGTCTAGGGCCCTGAGTTATATATAATAATAATAGTAGGTCTAGGGCCCTGAGTTAACAATAATAATAATAATAATAATAATATTATATAGTAGGTCTAGGGCCCTGAGTTAATAATAATAATAATAATATTATATAGTAGGTCTAGGGCCCTGAGTTAATAATAATAATAATAATATATAGTAGGACTAGGGCCCTGAGTTAACAATAATAATAATAATATTATATAGTAGGTCTAGGGCCCTGAGTTAATAATAATAATAGTAGGTCTAGGGCCCTGAGTTAATAATAATAATAATAATATAGTAGGTCTAGGGCCCTGAGTTAATAATAATAATAATAATAATATAGTAGGTCTAGGGCCCTGAGTTAATAATAATAATAATAATATAGTAGGACTAGGGCCCTGAGTTAATAATAATATAATATAATATGCCATTTAGCAGACGCTTTTATCCAAAGCGACTTACAGTCATGCGAGTTAATAAACATTTTTTTTGTGTATGGGTGGTCCCGGGGATCGAACCCACTTCCTTAGCGTTACAAGCGCCGTGCTCTACCAGCTGAGCAATAATATATAGCAGGTCTAGGGCCCTGAGTTAACAACAATAATAATATATAGTAGGACTAGGGCCCTGAGTTAACAACAACAATAATAATAATAATAATAATAATAATAATATAGTAGGTCTAGGGCCCTGAGTTAACAACAACAACAACAATAATAATAATATATAGTAGGACTAGGGCCCTGAGTTAACAACAACAACAACAATAATAATAATATATAGTAGGACTAGGGCCCTGAGTTAACAACAATAATAATAACAATAATAATAATAATATATAGTAGGTCTAGGGCCCTGAGTTAATAATAATAATAATAATAATAATATATAATAGGACTAGGGCCCTGAGTTAACAACAACAACAACAATAATAATAATATATAGTAGGACTAGGGCCCTGAGTTAATAATAATAATAATAATAATATATAGTAGGTCTAGGGCCCTGAGTTAACAACAACAATAATAACAATAATAATAATAATAATATATAGTAGGACTAGGGCCCTGAGTTAATAATAATAATATATAGTAGGACTAGGGCCCTGAGTTAATAATAATAATAATATAGTAGGACTAGGGCCCTGAGTTAACAACAACAATAATAATGATAATAATAATATATAGTAGGACTAGGGGCCTGAGTTAATAATAATAATAATAATAATAATATAGTAGGTCTAGGGCCCTGAGTTAACAATAATAATAATATTATATAGTAGGTCTAGGGCCCTGAGTTAATAATAATAATAATAATAATAATATTATATAGTAGGACTAGGGCCCTGAGTTAACAATAATAATAATAATAATAATAATAATAATATTATATAGTAGGTCTAGGGCCCTGAGTTAATAATAATAATAGTAGGTCTAGGGCCCTGAGTTAACAATAATAATAATAATAATAATATTATATAGTAGGTCTAGGGCCCTGAGTTAATAATAATAATAATAATATTATATAGTAGGTCTAGGGCCCTGAGTTAATAATAATAATAATAATATATAGTAGGACTAGGGCCCTGAGTTAACAATAATAATAATAATATTATATAGTAGGTCTAGGGCCCTGAGTTAATAATAATAATAGTAGGTCTAGGGCCCTGAGTTAAATAATAATAATATAGTAGGTCTAGGGCCCTGAGTTAATAATAATAATAATAATAATAATATAGTAGGTCTAGGGCCCTGAGTTAATAATAATAATAATATATAGTAGGACTAGGGCCCTGAGTTAATAATAATATAATATAATATGCCATTTAGCAGACGCTTTTATCCAAAGCGACTTACAGTCATGCGTGCATAAACATTTTTTTTGTGTATGGGTGGTCCCGGGGATCGAACCCACTTCCTTAGCGTTACAAGCGCCGTGCTCTACCAGCTGAGCAATAATATATAGCAGGTCTAGGGCCCTGAGTTAACAACAATAATAATATATAGTAGGACTAGGGCCCTGAGTTAACAACAATAATAATAATAATAATAATAATAATAATAATAATATAGTAGGTCTAGGGCCCTGAGTTAACAACAACAACAACAATAATAATAATATATAGTAGGACTAGGGCCCTGAGTTAACAACAACAACAACAATAATAATAATATATAGTAGGACTAGGGCCCTGAGTTAACAACAATAATAATAACAATAATAATAATAATATATAGTAGGTCTAGGGCCCTGAGTTAATAATAATAATAATATATAGTAGGACTAGGGCCCTGAGTTAATAATAATAATAATAATAGTAGGTCTAGGGCCCTGAGTTAGTAGTAATAATAATAATATAGTAGGACTAGGGCCCTGAGTTAATAATAATAATAATAATAATAATATATAGTAGGACTAGGGCCCTGAGTTAATAATAATATATAGTAGGACTAGGGCCCTGAGTTAATAATAATAATATTAATAATAATAATATATAGTAGGACTAGGGGCCTAAGTTAATAATAATATTATATAGTACGACTAGGGCCCTGAGATAATAATAATATTATATAGTAGGACTAGGGCCCTGAGTTAACAACAATAATAATAATAATAATAATAATAATAATAATATATAGTGTTACCTGGTCTGACCAATAGAACTAGGGCCCTGTGTTACCTGGTCTGACCAATAGAACTAGGACCCTGTGTTACCAAGTCTGACCAATAGAACTCTGTGTTACCTGGTCTGACCAATAGAACTCTGTGTTACCTGGTCTGACCAATAGAACTAGGACCCTGTGTTACCTAGTCTGACCAATAGAACTAGGGCCCTGTGTTACCTGGTCTGACCAATAGAACTAGGACCCTGTGTTACCAAGTCTGACCAATAGAACTCTGTGTTACCTAGTCTGACCAATAGAACTAGGACCCTGTGTTACCTGGTCTGACCAATAGAACTAGGGCCCTGTGTTACCTGGTCTGACCAATAGAACTAGGACCCTGTGTTACCTGGTCTGACCAATAGAACTCTGTGTTACCTAGTCTGACCAATAGAACTAGGACCCTGTGTTACCTGGTCTGACCAATAGAACTAGGGCCCTGTGTTACCTGGTCTGACCAATAGAACTAGGGCCCTGTGTTACCTGGTCTGACCAATAGAACTAGGACCCTGTGTTACCTGGTCTGACCAATAGAACTCTGTGTTACCAAGTCTGACCAATAGAACTCTGTGTTACCTGGTCTGACCAATAGAACTAGGGCCCTGTGTTACCTGGTCTGACCAATAGAACTAGGACCCTGTGTTACCTAGTCTGACCAATAGAACTCTGTGTTACCTGGTCTGACCAATAGAACTAGGGACCCTGTGTTACCTAGTCTGACCAATAGAACTCTGTGTTACCTAGTCTGACCAATAGAACTCTGTGTTACCTGGTCTGACCAATAGAACTAGGGCCCTGTGTTACCTGGTCTGACCAATAGAACTAGGACCCCCTGTGTTACCTGGTCTGACCAATAGAACTAGGGCCCTGTGTTACCTGGTCTGACCAATAGAACTAGGACCCTGTGTTACCAAGTCTGACCAATAGAACTCTGTGTTACCTGGTCTGACCAATAGAACTAGGGCCCTGTGTTACCTGGTCTGACCAATAGAACTAGGACCCTGTGTTACCTGGTCTGACCAATAGAACTAGGGCCCTCTGTTACCAAGTCTGACCAATAGAACTCTGTGTTACCTGGTCTGACCAATAGAACTCTGTGTTACCTAGTCTGACCAATAGAACTAGGGCCCTGTGTTACCTGGTCTGACCAATAGAACTAGGACCCTGTGTTACCTGGTCTGACCAATAGAACTAGGGCCCTCTGTTACCAAGTCTGACCAATAGAACTCTGTGTTACCTGGTCTGACCAATAGAACTAGGGCCCTGTGTTACCTGGTCTGACCAATAGAACTAGGACCCTGTGTTACCTAGTCTGACCAATAGAACTCTGTGTTACCTGGTCTGACCAATAGAACTAGGACCCTGTGTTACCTAGTCTGACCAATAGAACTCTGTGTTACCTAGTCTGACCAATAGAACTCTGTGTTACCTGGTCTGACCAATAGAACTAGGGCCCTGTGTTACCTGGTCTGACCAATAGAACTAGGACCCTGTGTTACCTGGTCTGACCAATAGAACTAGGGCCCTGTGTTACCTGGTCTGACCAATAGAACTAGGACCCTGTGTTACCTGGTCTGACCAATAGAACTAGGGCCCTGTGTTACCTGGTCTGACCAATAGAACTAGGGCCCTGTGTTACCTGGTCTGACCAATAGAACTAGGGCCCTGTGTTACCTGGTCTGACCAATAGAACTAGGGCCCTGTGTTACCTGGTCTGACCAATAGAACTAGGGCCCTGTGTTACCTGGTCTGACCAATAGAACTAGGGCCCTGTGTTACCTGGTCTGACCAATAGAACTAGGACCCTGTGTTACCTGGTCTGACCAATAGAACTAGGACCCTGTGTTACCTGGTCTGACCAATAGAACTAGGGCCCTGTGTTACCTGGTCTGACCAATAGAACTAGGACCCTGTGTTACCTGGTCTGACCAATAGAACTAGGGCCCTGTGTTACCTGGTCTGACCAATAGAACTAGGGCCCTGTGTTACCTGGTCTGACCAATAGAACTAGGGCCCTGTGTTACCTGGTCTGACCAATAGAACTAGGGCCCTGTGTTACCTGGTCTGACCAATAGAACTAGGACCCTATGTTACCTGGTCTGACCAATAGAACTAGGGCCCTGTGTTACCTGGTCTGACCAATAGAACTAGGGACCCTGTGTTACCTGGTCTGACCAATAGAACTAGGACCCTGTGTTACCTGGTCTGACCAATAGAACTCTGTGTTACCTGGTCTGACCAATAGAACTAGGGCCCTGTGTTACCTGGTCTGACCAATAGAACTAGGACCCTGTGTTACCTGGTCTGACCAATAGAACTAGGACCCTGTGTTACCTGGTCTGACCAATAGAACTAGGACCCTGTGTTACCTGGTCTGACCAATAGAACTCTGTGTTACCTGGTCTGACCAATAGAACTCTGTGTTACCTGGTCTGACCAATAGAACTAGGGCCCTGTGTTACCTGGTCTGACCAATAGAACTCTGTGTTACCTAGTCTGACCAATAGAACTCTGTGTTACCTGGTCTGACCAATAGAACTCTGTGTTACCTGGTCTGACCAATAGAACTAGGACCCTGTGTTACCTGGTCTGACCAATAGAACTAGGGCCCTGTGTTACCTGGTCTGACCAATAGAACTAGGACCCTGTGTTACCTGGTCTGACCAATAGAACTAGGGCCCTGTGTTACCTGGTCTGACCAATAGAACTAGGACCCTGTGTTACCTAGTCTGACCAATAGAACTAGGACCCTGTGTTACCTGGTCTGACCAATAGAACTAGGACCCTGTGTTACCTGGTCTGACCAATAGAACTCTGTGTTACCTGGTCTGACCAATAGAACTAGGACCCTGTGTTACCTGGTCTGACCAATAGAACTAGGACCCTGTGTTACCTGGTCTGACCAATAGAACTAGGGCCCTGTGTTACCTAGTCTGACCAATAGAACTAGGACCCTGTGTTACCTGGTCTGACCAATAGAACTAGGGCCCTGTGTTACCTGGTCTGACCAATAGAACTAGGACCCTGTGTTACCTGGTCTGACCAATAGAACTCTGTGTTACCTAGTCTGACCAATAGAACTAGGACCCTGTGTTACCTAGTCTGACCAATAGAACTAGGACCCTGTGTTACCTGGTCTGACCAATAGAACTAGGACCCTGTGTTACCTGGTCTGACCAATAGAACTCTGTGTTACCTGGTCTGACCAATAGAACTAGGACCCTGTGTTACCTGGTCTGACCAATAGAACTAGGACCCTGTGTTACCTGGTCTGACCAATAGAACTAGGACCCTGTGTTACCTGGTCTGACCAATAGAACTAGGGCCCTGTGTTACCTGGTCTGACCAATAGAACTAGGACCCTGTGTTACCTAGTCTGACCAATAGAACTAGGGCCCTGTGTTACCTGGTCTGACCAATAGAACTAGGACCCTGTGTTACCTGGTCTGACCAATAGAACTAGGACCCTGTGTTACCTGGTCTGACCAATAGAACTAGGACCCTGTGTTACCTGGTCTGACCAATAGAACTAGGACCCTGTGTTACCTGGTCTGACCAATAGAACTAGGACCCTGTGTTACCTGGTCTGACCAATAGAACTAGGACCCTGTGTTACCTGGTCTGACCAATAGAACTAGGGCTCTGTGTTACCTGGTCTGACCAATAGAACTAGGGCCCTGTGTTACCTGGTCTGACCAATAGAACTAGGACCCTGTGTTACCTGGTCTGACCAATAGAACTAGGACCCTGTGTTACCTAGTCTGACCAATAGAACTAGGACCCTGTGTTACCTGGTCTGACCAATAGAACTAGGACCCTGTGTTACCTGGTCTGACCAATAGAACTAGGGCCCTGTGTTACCTGGTCTGACCAATAGAACTAGGGCCCTGTGTTACCTGGTCTGACCAATAGAACTAGGGCCCTGTGTTACCTGGTCTGACCAATAGAACTAGGGCCCTGTGTTACCAAGTCTGACCAATAGAACTAGGGCCCTCTGTTACCTGGTCTGACCAATCCGGTGGCAGCGAGCGGCGGCCTGCAGGTCATTCTGGGGGTTGAAGTCAGAGTCAACGAAGATCACAGTATCAGCTGCTGTTAGGTTCATCCCAACACCTCCTATACAGCAGAGAGACAGGGGTCAGAGGTTATACAGGGGTCAGAGGTTATACAGGGGTCAGCGGTTATACAGGGGTCAGCGGTTCTACAGGGGTCAGAGGTTCTACAGGGGTCAGCGGTTCTACAGGGGTCAGCGGTTCTACAGGGGTCAGCGGTTCTACAGGGGTCAGCGGTTCTACAGGGGTCAGAGGTTATACAGGGGTCAGAGGTTATACAGGGGTCAGCGGTTATACAGGGGTCAGCGGTTCTACAGGGGTCAGAGGTTCTACAGGGGTCAGCGGTTCTACAGGGGTCAGCGGTTCTACAGGGGTCAGCGGTTCTACAGGGGTCAGCGGTTCTACAGGGGTCAGAGGTTCTACAGGGGTCAGAGGTTATACAGGGGTCAGTGGTTCTACAGGGGTCAGAGGTTCTACAGGGGTCAGCGGTTCTACAGGGGTCAGCGGTTCTACAGGGGTCAGTGGTTATACAGGGGTCATAGGTTGAAGTCACTGTCCATGAGAGACAGGGGGTTAGGGGTCAGCCAATAGAGATACACAGGTTAGCCCATTGTCCAGTGATCATGTTGTTAGCACATTACGTATTTGCTTTCATTGTTTATTCGTTATTCTTGTGCTGTTCTGGAAGGTGCATGTAGTGTGCTTCCCTACAGTAGGTGTCTACAGCCTGGAGGTCAAATAGCATGTTAATGGGAAGTTGACAAGTCGGGTACTTTTTCTCTCAGCTTTCATATTCTGGTTCAAACTTAAGAGAGAAACTCAAAATGCTATTGGCCTCATTGACAGACAGCTGAAACATCCTCCCTCTCTCAGCTCGTCTTTTATCTCTCTGTGTGTCTGTGGTGTTTCAGCTCAGACCGTTCTGAGAGCCTGAGACGCTCTGTCAACAGATCAGATGGAGAGATAAAGAGGTGGAAAGATGTACAGTTCTCCCCACTGTCTCTACTGCTGGTGGGAGAGTGACAGACACAGAATCACAGAACAGAGCTTCCTCTAGAGGAGCACTGGTGAGCAGGGTTAGGGTTAAAGGTCAGGGTTAGGGTTAAAGGTCAGGGAGTTAAGGGTTGAGTACGTGTGTTACAGGCTTTGATTTTTCCATTTATATGTTGGACGTTAGCACGTGGGGCGCACCAACTGGTGTCACCTCATTAGTCAGTATGTGTTATACCGATGCTGGTGATAAAGACATGTGTGAGTAGGATATGACTAAAATGTCACTCCCTCAGTTAAACTAATAATGTCTGACTAATTAGTAGACTAGAGCTTAGAGAGTTAATCAAATATGTTTATATCCCAGCAACAGAGAATAGACTGGTTCCCAAAACACACAGGGAAAGGGGAGTGAAAGGCTTGCAGGATATTGTGAGGAGGCGATAACTGAAGTATGCAGCCTGCCCGAGCAAGGAGTAGGAAAAGATAAGAACATGTGTGTGTGTGTGTGTGTGTGTGTGTGACCTGATGGTCAGGAGAGCAGAGGAAAATCACATGAGCCGAACCCAGGTGTGTGCTTACAAGATGTGTACAGTGGAAAAATACAGCCCGCCTAGAGCGGGGTGGGATTTTTGTATGACGTGTATAAAGGAATTGTACGACCATTTTGTTGCAGAACGTTCTCATGAATAAAACCTGATAATTGTATGCTGGGCTACTTATTATTAGAGATTTCCAACCTCTGGGATACAGACTGAGTAATACGTTCATTATTTAAACATTGAGATAGAAATTCTCGTGACAGCTGGTTTGCCATCTTTTTAGTGGGAAGGTGTTTCACCTGTGCTGGCCAAGGTGCTATTAAAGAGTGGCTGGCCCAGTGCTCCAGTTGTCTTGATAGATGTGGAGGGTTAACACCTTTAGTTGTCTTGATAGATGCGGAGGGTTAACACCTTTAGTTGTCTTGATAGATGCGGAGGGTTAACACCTTTAGTTGTCTTGATAGATGTGGAGGGTTAACACCTTTAGTTGTCTTGATAGATGTGAAGGGTTAACACCTTTAGTTGTCTTGATAGATGTGGAGGGTTAACACCTTTAGTTGTCTTGATAGATGTGGAGGGTTAACACCTTTAGTTGTCTTGATAGATAGGGAGGGTTAACACCTTTAGTTGTCTTGATAGATGTGGAGGGTTAACACCTTTAGTTGTCTTGATAGATGTGGAGGGTTAACACCTTTAGTTGTCTTGATAGATGTGGAGGGTTAACACCTTTAGTTGTCTTGATAGATGTGGAGGGTTAACTCCTTTAGTTGTCTTGATAGATGTGGAGAGTTAACACCTTTAGTTGTCTTGATAGATGTGGAGGGTTAACACCTTTAGTTGTCTTGATAGATGTGGAGGGTTAACACCTTTAGTTGTCTTGATAGATGTGGAGGGTTAACACCTTTAGTTGTCTTGATAGATGTGGAGGGTTAACTCCTTTTAGTTGTCTTGATAGATGTGGAGGGTTAACACCTTTAGTTGTCTTGATAGATGTGGAGGGTTAACACCTTTAGTTGTCTTGATAGATGTGGAGGGTTAACACCTTTAGTTGTCTAGGTAGATGTGGAGGGTTAACACCTTTAGTTGTCTCTCCCTATTTGATTTCTAGACAAAATCCTTAATCTGATTTCCCTGTTTTCATTTTGCTCCACTGTGTGGTTTGCTTCCTGTCTTTCAGTTTGGGGGTTTTCTGTTGTTTGCCTCTTCTTGGGCAGATTCAGTGTGTCTCATGGTGGGTGTCTTTTAGGGCCCAGTTGTTGTTGCTAGTCGACTTCCAGTGGACCCCCCCATGAGTGTCTTTCAGAACCCCTCCTAAAACCCCACCTGTTTTATTTTGGTTGTAGTCAGTGACTCTTTGCTAGTTCCCCCCAATGTTTTGTTTTTCTTGCTGGGGAACATAACACCTGTTAGTGTTAGGGTTAGGGCTCAGGGTTAAGGGTTAGGGTTAGTGTTAGGGTTAGGGCTCAGGGTTAGGGTTAGGGTTAGGGTTAGGGCTCAGGGTTAGTGTTAGGGTTAGGGCTCAGGGTTAGGGTTAGGGTTAGGGTTAGTGTTAGGGTTAGGGCTCAGGGTTAAGGACCAGTGGGACGGTTAGAGGTCACCTGCTTTAGTGCTGAGCAGAAAGACAAAGACGTGTTTGCTGCTGAAGTTCTTGATGGCCAGGTTACGCTCCTCCCCCCTGACTGATCCATCCAGACGCTCATAGCTGTAACCTGCAGAACAGAGAAATAACCTCATTTAACCTACCACTGTTACCTCTGGACAGAAAAATAACCTCATTTAACCTACCACTGTTACAGTGGCTTGCGAAAGTATTCACCCCCCTTGGCATTTCTCCTATTTTGTTGCCTTACAACCTGGAATTAAAATTGATTTTTGGGGAGTTTGTATAATTTGATTTACACAACATGCCTACCACTTTGAAGATGCAAAGTATTTTTTATTGTGAAACAAACAAGAAATAAGACAAAAAAACAGAAAACTTGAGCGTGCATAACTATTCACCCCCCCCCCCCCCCCAAAAGTCAATACTTTGTAGAGCCACCTTTTGCAGCAATTACAGCTGCAAGTCTCTTGGGGTATGTCTCTATAAGCTTGGCACATCTAGCCACTGGGATTTTTGCCCATTCTTCAAAGCAAAACTGCTCCAGCTCCTTCATGTTGGATGGGTTCCACTGGTGTACAGCAATCTTTAAGTCATACCACAGATTCTCAATTGGATTGAGGTCTGTGCTTTGACTAGACCATTCCAAGACATTTAAATGTTTCCCCTTAAACCACTCGAGTGTTGTTTTAGCAGTATGCTTAGGGACATTGTCCTGCTGGAAGGTGAACCTCCGTCCCAGTCTCAAATCTCTGGAAGACTGAAACAGGTTTCCCTCAAGAATTTCCCTTTATTTAGCGCCATCCATCATTCCTTCAATTCTGACCAGTTTCCCAGTCCCTGCCGATGAAAAACATCCCCACAGCATGATGCTGCCACCACCATGCTTCACTGTGGGGATGGTGTTCTCGGGGTGATGAGAGGTGTTGGGTTTGCGCCAGACATAGCGTTTTCCTTGATGGCCAAAAAGCTCAATTTTAGTCTCATACCTTCTTCCATATGTTTGGGGAGTCTCCCACATGCCTTTTGGCGAACAACAAACGTGTTTGCTTATTTTTTTCTTTAAGCAATGGCTTTTTTCTGGCCACTCTTCCGTAAAGCCCAGCTCTGTGGAGTGTACGGCTTAAAGTGGTCCTATGGACAGATACTCCAATCTCCACTGTGGAGCTTTGCAGCTCCTTCAGGGTTATCTTAGGTCTCTTTGTTGCCTCTCTGATTAATGCCCTCCTTGCCTGGTCCGTGAGTTTTGGTGGGCGGCCCTCTCTTGGCAGGTTTGTTGTGGTGCCATATTCTTTCCAATGTTTTAATAATGGATTTAATGGTGCTCCCTGGGATGTTCAAAGTGTCTGATATTTTCTTATAACCCAACCCTGATCTGTACTTCTCCACAACTTTGCCCCTGACTCCTTGACCTGTTTGGAGAGCTCCCTGGTCTTCATGGTGCCGCTTGCTTGGTGGTGCCCCTTGCTTAGTGGTGTTGCAGACTCTGGGGCCTTTCAGAACAGGTGTATACAGTGGGGAAAAAAAGTATTTAGTCAGCCACCCAATTGTGCAAGTTCTCCCACTTAAAAGATGAGAGAGGCCTGTAATTTTCATCATAGGTACACGTCAACTATGACAGACAAAATAAGAAAAGAAATCCAGAAAATCACATTGTAGGATTTTTAATGAATTTATTTGCAAATTATGGTGGAAAATAAGTATTTGGTCAATAACAAAAGTTTCTCAATACTTTGTTATATACCCTTTGTTGGCAATGACACAGGTCAAACGTTTTCTGTAAGTCTTCACAAGGTTTTCACACACTGTTGCTGGTATTTTGGCCCATTGCTCCATGCAGATCTCCTCTAGAGCAGTGATGTTTTGGGGCTGTCGCTGGGCAACACGGACTTTCAACTCCCTCCAAATATTTTCGATGGGTTGAGATCTGGAGACTGGCTAGGCCACTCCAGGACCTTGAAATGCTTCTTACGAAGCCACTCCTTCGTTGCCCCGGGCGGTGTGTTTGGGATCATTGTCATGCTGAAAGACCCAGCCACGTTTAATCTTCAATGCCCTTGCAGATGGAAGGAGGTTTTCACTCAAAATCTAAAGATACATGGCCCCATTCATTCTTTCCTTTACACGGATCAGTCGTCCTGGTCCCTTTGCAGAAAAACAGCCCCAAAAGCATGATGTTTCCACCCCCATGCTTCACAGTAGGTATGGTGTTCTTTGGATGCAACTCAGCATTCTTTGTCCTCCAAACACGACGAGTTGAGTTTTTACCAAAAAGTTCTATTTTGGTTTCATCTGACCATATGACATTCTCCCAATCCTCTTCTGGATCATCCAAATGCACTCTAGCAAACTTCAGACAGGCCTGGACATGTACTGGCTTAAGCAGGGGGACACGTCTGGCACTGCAGGATTTGAGTCCCTGGCGGCGTAGTGTGTTACTGATGGTAGGCTTTGTTACTTTGGTCCCAGCTCTCTGCAGGTCATTCACTAGGTCCCCCCGTGTGGTTCTGGGATTTTTGCTCACCGTTCTTGTGATCATTTTGACCCCACGGGGTGAGATCTTGCGTGGAGCCCCAGATCGAGGGAGATTATCAGTGGTCTTGTATGTCTTCCATTTCCTAATAATTGCTCCCACAGTTGATTTCTTCAAACCAAGCTGCTTACCTATTGCAGATTCAGTCTTCCCAGCCTGGTGCAGGTCTACAATTTTGTTTCTGGTGTCCTTTGACAGCTCTTTGGTCTTGGCCATAGTGGAGTTTGGAGTGTGACTGTTTGAGGTTGTGGACAGGTGTCTTTTATACTGATAACAAGTTCAAACAGGTGCCATTAATACAGGTAACGAGTGGAGGACAGAGCAGCCTCTTAAAGAAGAAGTTACAGGTCTGTGAGAGCCAGAAATCTTGCTTGTTTGTAGGTGACCAAATACTCATTTTCCACCATAATTTGCTAATAAATTCATTAAAAATCCTACAATGTGATTTTCTGGAGAAAAAAAATTCTCAATTTGTCTGTCATAGTTGACGTGTACCTATGATGAAAATTACAGGCCTCTCTCATCTTTTTAAGTGGGAGAACTTGCACAATTGGTGGCTGACTAAATACTTTTTTTCCCCACTGTATCTACTCAGATCATGTGACACTTAGATTGCATTTATTTAACTAATTATGTGACTTCTTAAGGTAATTGGTTGCACCAGATCTTATTTAGGGGCTTCATAGCAAAGGGGGTGAATACATATGCACGCACCACTTTTCCATTATTTATTTTTTTGAATTTTTTGAAACAAGTAATTTTTTTCATTTCACCAATTTGGACTCCTTTGTTTATGTCCATTACATTAAATAAAAATAAAAATAAATTTAAATTACAGGTTACTCTGGACAGAGAAATGACCTCATTTAACCTACCACTGTTACCTCTGGACAGAGAAATGACCTCATTTAACCGGACAGAACAAAAGCAACCTAGGTTGCGTCTCAAATGGCAGCCTATTCTCTAAAGTAGCACACTATATATATACTTCTCTGGTCTAAAGTAGAGCACTATATAGAGAATAGGGTGCCATTCTCTGGTCTAAAGTAGAGCACTATATAGAGAATATGGTGCCATTCTCTGGTCTAAAGTATTGCACTATATAGGGAATAGGGTGCCATTCTCTGGTCTAAAGTAGTGCACTATATAGGGAATAGGGTGCCATTCTCTGGTCTAAAGTAGTGCACTATATAGGGAATAGGGTGCCATTCTCTGGTCTAAAGTAGAGCACTATATAGAGAATAGGGTGCCATTCTCTGGTCTAAAGTAGTGCACTATATAGGGAATAGGGTGCCATTCTCTGGTCTAAAGTGGTGCACTATATAGGGAATAGGGGGCCATTCTCTGGTCTAAAGTAGTGCACTATATAGGGAATAGGGTGCCATTCTCTGGTCTAAAGTAGAGCACTATATAGGGAATATGGTGCCATTCTCTGGTCTAAAGTAGTGCACTATATAGGGAATAGGGGGCCATTCTCTGGTCTAAAGTAGTGCACTATATAGGGAATAGGGTGCCATTCTCTGGTCTAAAGTAGTGCACTATATAGGGTATAGGGGGCCATTCTCTGGTCTAAAGTAGTGCACTATATAGGGAATAGGGTGCCATTCTCTGGTCTAAAGTAGTGCACTATATAGGGAATAGGGTGCCATTCTCTGGTCTAAAGTAGTGCACTATATAGGGAATAGGGTGCCATTCTCTGGTCTAAAGTAGTGCACTATATAGGGAATAGGGTGCCATTCTCTGGTCTAAAGTAGTGCACTATATAGGGAATAGGGTGCCATTCTCTGGTCTAAAGTAGTGCACTATATAGGGAATAGGGTGCCATTCTCTGGTCTAAAGTAGTGCACTATATAGGGAATAGGGTGCCATTCTCTGGTCTAAAGTAGTGCACTATATAGGGAATAGGGTGCCATTCTCTGGTCTAAAGTAGTGCACTATATAGGGAATAGGGTGCCATTCTCTGGTCTAAAGTAGTGCACTATATAGGGAATAGGGTGCCATTCTCTGGTCTAAAGTAGTGCACTATATAGGGAATATGGTGCCATTCTCTGGTCTAAAGTAGTGCACTATATAGGGAATAGGGTGCCATTCTCTGGGTCTAAAGTAGTGCACTATATAGGGAATAGGGTGCCATTCTCTGGTCTAAAGTAGTGCACTATATAGGGAATAGGGTGCCATTCTCTGGTCTAAAGTAGTGCACTATATAGGGAATAGGGTGCCATTCTCTGGTCTAAAGTAGTGCACTATATAGGGAATAGGGTGCCATTCTCTGGTCTAAAGTAGTGCACTATATAGGGAATATGGTGCCATTCTCTGGTCTAAAGTAGTGCACTATATAGGGAATAGGGTGCCATTCTCTGGTCTAAAGTAGTGCACTATATATGGTATAGGGGGCCATTCTCTGGTCTAAAGTAGTGCACTATATAGGGAATATGGTGCCATTCTCTGGTCTAAAGTAGTGCACTATATAGGGAATAGGGGGCCATTCTCTGGTCTAAAGTAGTGCACTATATAGGGAATAGGGGGCCATTCTCTGGTCTAAAGTAGTGCACTATATAGGGAATAGGGTGCCATTCTCTGGTCTAAAGTAGTGCACTATATAGGGAATAGGGTGCCATTCTCTGGTCTAAAGTAGTGCACTATATAGGGAATAGGGTGCCATTCTCTGGTCTAAAGTAGTGCACTATATAGGGAATAGGGTGCCATTCTCTGTTCTAAAGTAGTGCACTATATAGGGAATAGGGTGCCATTCTCTGGTCTAAAGTAGTGCACTATATAGGGAATAGGGTGCCATTCTCTGGTCTAAAGTAGTGCACTATATAGGGAATAGGGTGCCATTCTCTGGTCTAAAGTAGTGCACTATATAGGGAATAGGGTGCCATTCTCTGGTCTAAAGTAGTGCACTACATAGGGAATAGGGTGCCATTCTCTGGTCTAAAGTAGTGCACTATATAGGGAATAGGGTGCCATTCTCTGGTCTAAAGTAGTGCACTATATAGGGAATAGGGTGCCATTCTCTGGTCTAAAGTAGTGCACTACATAGGGAATAGGGTGCCATTCTCTGGTCTAAAGTAGTGCACTATATAGGGAATAGGGTGCCACCCTGGTCTAAAGTAGTGCACAATATAGGGAATAGGGTGCCATTCTCTGGTCTAAAGTAGTGCACTATATAGGGAATAGGGTGCCACCCTGGTCTAAAGTAGTGCACAATATAGGGAATAGGGTGCCATTCTCTGGTCTAAAGTAGTGCACTATATAGGGAATAGGGTGCCATTCTCTGGTCTAAAGTAGTGCACTATATAGGGAATAGGGTGCCATTCTCTGGTCTAAAGTAGTGCACAATATAGGGAATAGGGTGCCATTTCAGACGAGTCGCTACACTTACAATCAACACTGTGTCCTCTACAACCTCCTATATCTATCCATCTGTCCTCTAGAGCACAAGTCCAAAGTCCTAAGACAGTGCAGTTCTCTCTTCAAAGCAGAGCATAAGCCTGCATAAACACAAACGTCAGCCAGCCAGTCAGTCAGTCAGCCAGCCAGTCAGTCAGCCAGCCAGCCAGCCAGTCAGCCAGCCAGCCAGCATCAGCCAGCCAGCCAGCCAGTCAGTCAGTCAGCCAGCGTCAGCCAGCGTCAGCCAGCGTCAGCCAGCCAGCCAGTCAGCCAGTCAGTCAGCCAGCCAGTCAGCCAGTCAGTCAGCCAGCCAGCCAGCCAGCCAGCCAGCCAGTCAGTCAGTCAATGAGAAAGATCCCTATATGCAGGGCTCCAGACTAACATCTTCCCCTGGTGGCACCAGCCCGTCCAGGGTAGGGGAGGGAATGGCTGGCAGGGATGTAGCTCAGTTGGTAGAGCATGGCGTTTGCAACGCCAGGGTTGTGGGTTCGATTCCCACGGGGGGCCAGTATGAAAAATATATATATATATATATATAAAAAGAATGTATGCACTCACTAACTGTAAGTCGCTCTGGATAAGAGCGTCTGCTAAATGACTAAAATGTAAATGTAAATGATTTGGTCGCACCAAAAATAATTTACCCCGCCACGCAATATAACTATTTTGTATCACCTTCTAAAGTCATTCACAGAGCTTTATTCACTACTGTAATAGACTACTGAGATGGTATTGAAGAAATATGTTGTTTCATCATTCATTCATTCTGTGATTCAAAATATTTTAATGTGCAACCTAATCCAGTGATTGTCATGCATTTTGTGTTGACCATTAAAGCTACCGCTGGCCTCTCTCCTTAAAAAACGCTCCTTAGCTCTTGGAGTCCAAGAAAACCTAGACTAGAATAGCTTGCTGAACATTATTTTTTATTTTACAATTTCTTACACCAACAGACTATTCAAAGAGGGAGGCAAGCTCTTGTTTGCTGAATGTTAAATACAGCAGCCATTTGGAAAGTATTCAGACCCCTTGACTTATTCCACATGGTTATGTTACAGCCTTATTCTAAAATGGATTAAATAGTTTTTTCCCCTCATCAATCTACACACAATACCCAATAATGACAAAGCAAAAACAGGTTTAGACATTTTTGCAAATGTATTAAAAATACAAAACTTAAATATCACAGTTACATAAGTATTCAGACCCTTTACTCAGTACTTTGTTTTAGTACCTTTGGCAATAATTACAACCTTGAGTCTTCTTAGGTATGACGCTACAAGCTTGGCACACCTGTATTTGGGGAGTTTCTCCCATTCTTCTCTGCAGATCCTCTCAAGCTCTGTCAGGTTGGATGGGGATCGTTGCTGCACAGCTATTTTCAGGTCTCTCCAGAGATGTTAGATTGGGTTCAAGTCCGGGCTCTGGCTGGGCCACTCAGAAAGGACATTCAGAGACTTGTCCCGAAGCCACTCCTGCGTTGTCTTGGCTGTGTGCTTAGGGTTGTTGTCCTGTTGGAAGGTGAACCTTTGCCCCAGTCTGAGGTCCTGAGCGCTCTGGAGCAGGTTTTCATCAAGGATCTCTCTGTACTTTGCTCCGTTCATCTTTCCCTCGATCCTGACTAGTCTCCCAGTCCCTGCCGCTGAAAAACATCCCCACAGCATGATGCTGCCACCACCATGCTTCACCGTAGGGATGGTGCCAGGTTTCCTCCAGACGTGATGTTTGGTATTCAGGCCAAAGAGTTTAATCTTGGTTTCATCAGACCAGAGAATCTTGTTTCTCATGGTCTGAGAGTCCTTTAGGTGGCTTTTGGCAAACTCCAAGCGGGCTGTCATGTGCCTTTTACTGAGGAGTGGCTTCCGTCTGGCCACTCTACCATAAAGGCCTGATTGGTGGAGTGCTGCAGAGATGGTTGTCCTTCTGGAAGGTTCTCCCATCTCCACAGAGGAACTCTGTCAGAGTGACCATCGGGTTCTTGGTCACCTCCCTGACCTACAGACAATTCCTTCGACCTCATGGCTTGGTTTTTGCTCTGACATGCACTGTCAACTGTGGGATCTTATATAGACAGGTGTGTGCCTTTCCAAATCATGTCCAAGCAATTGAATTGACCACAGGTGGACTCCAATCAAGTTGTAGGAACATCAAGGATGATCAATGGAAACAGGACGCACCTGAGCTCAATTTCGAGTCTCATAGCAAATACTTGTGTAAATATGGTATGTTTTTTTGTTTTTTGTTTTTTTATATCTAAAAACCTGTTTTCGCTTTGTCATTATGGGTTATTGTTTGTAGATTGATGAGGAACATTTTTAATTAAATCTATTTTAGAATAAGGCTGTAACGTAACAAAATGTGGAAAAAGTCAAGGGCTCTGAATACTTTCCGAATGCATTGTATTTAATGGGGAATTGATACACTAACAATCAAAGGGCAAACAATTCACACAATGAAGTTATGAAACAATGAACGTGAACAAATTGGAGGGAGAGAGCGCATTCTGGAGAGAGACGTCCATTTTAAACATACTACCCTTCTTGGACTGTGCCTGCCTCCGCAACGGATTAGTCCACTGAGACAGGCACGAATTAGACGGGGGTCTGGATTAGTCCACTGAGACAGGCACGAATTAGACGGGGGTCTGGATTAGTCCACTGAGACAGGCGCGAATTAGACGGGGGTCTGGATTAGTCCACTGAGACAGGCACGAATTAGACGGGGGTCTGGATTAGTCCACTGAGACAGGCGCGAATTAGACGGGGGGTCTGGATTAGTCCACTGAGACAGGCGCGAATTAGACGGGGGTCTGGATTAGTCCACTGAGACAGGCACGAATTAGACGGGGGTCTGGATTAGTCCACTGAGACAGGCGCGAATTAGACGGGGGTCTGATTAGTCCACTGAGACAGGCACGAATTAGACGGGGGTCTGGATTAGTCCACTGAGACAGGCGCGAATTAGACGGGGGTCTGGATTAGTCCACTGAGACAGGCACGAATTAGACGGGGGTCTGGATTAGTCCACTGAGACAGGCGCGAATTAGACGGGGGTCTGGATTAGTCCACTGAGACAGGCGCGAATTAGACGGGTGCCTCGTGTGCCATAAGAAAATATATATTTGTGACTACTCAACAAAAAAAAAATCTTGGTTGACCAACAGCCTATCGACCAAACAACCGACCAGTCAACTAAATCACATCAGCCCTAACCCATTACCTCTGTATTCCACTAGCTAGATATCCATTACCTCTGTATTCCACTAGCTAGATATCCATTACCTCTGTATTCCACTAGCTAGATATCCATTACCTCTGTATTCCACTAGCTAGATATCCATTACCTCTGTATTCCACTAGCTAGATATCCATTACCTCTGTATTCCACTAGCTAGATATCCATTACCTCTGTATTCCACTAGCTAGATATCCATTACCTCTGTATTCCACTAGCTAGATATCCATTACCTCTGTATTCCACTAGCTAGATATCTATTACCTCTGTATTCCACTAGCTAGATATCCATTACCTCTGTACTCCACTAGCTAGATATCCATTACCTCTGTATTCCACTAGCTAGATATCCATTACCTCTGTATTCCACTAGCTAGATATCCATTACCTCTGTATTCCACTAGCTAGATATCCATTACCTCTGTACTCCACTAGCTAGATATCTATTACCTCTGTATTCCACTAGCTAGATATCCATTACCTCTGTATTCCACTAGCTAGATATCCATTACCTCTGTATTCCACTAGCTAGATATCCATTACCTCTGTATTCCACTAGCTAGATATCCATTACCTCTGTATTCCACTAGCTAGATACCCATTACCTCTGTATTCCACTAGCTAGATATCCATTACCTCTGTATTCCACTAGCTAGATATCCATTACCTCTGTATTCCACTAGCTAGATATCCATTACCTCTGTATTCCACTAGCTAGATATCCATTACCTCTGTACTCCACTAGCTAGATATCCATTACCTCTGTACTCCACTAGCTAGATATCCATTACCTCTGTACTCCACTAGCTAGATATCCATTACCTCTGTACTCCACTAGCTAGATATCCATTACCTCTGTATTCCACTAGCTAGATATCCATTACCTCTGTACTCCACTAGCTAGATATCCATTACCTCTGTATTCCACTAGCTAGATATCCATTACCTCTGTATTCCACTAGCTAGATATCCATTACCTCTGTACTCCACTAGCTAGATATCCATTACCTCTGTATTCCATGTAATCCTGGAGAATGTCCAGCATCCTTGTCATCTGGGAGAACAGCAGGATACGATGACCCCTGAACACCGATGAGGAAAAGTAATGTGTTAATTTACAGTATATTTACAGTAAAGGAGTTAATGGCATGACATCATGGAAGATATGGATAAGATCTAACATTTAATTGTGCTTAGTGTTAAACAGTATCTCCCTTAGTGTTTTATCTCTCCTTAGTGTTATATGCCTCCCGAGTGGCGCAGTGGTCTAAGGCACTGCATCGCAGTGCTAACTGTGCCACTAGAGATCCTGGTTCGAATCCAGGCTCTGTCGCAGCCGGCCGCGACCGGGAGACCCATGGGCGGCGCACAATTGGCCCAGCGTCGTCCAGGGTAGGGGAGGGAATGTCCGGCAGGGATGTACCTCAGTTGATAGAGCATGGCGTTTGCAACGCCAGGGTTGTGGGTTTGATTCCCACGAGGGGCCAGTATAAAAAAATGTATTCACTAACTGTAAGTCGCTCTGGATAAGAGCGTCTGCTAAATGACTAAAATGTAAATGTAAATGTTATATCTCCCTTAGTGTTATATCTCCCTTAGTGTCATATCTCCCTTAGTGTTATATCTCCCTTAGTGTTATATCTCCCTTAGTGTTATATCTCCCTTAGTGTCATATCTCCCTTAGTGTTATATCTCCCTTAGTGTCATATCTCCCTTAGTGTCATATCTCCCTTAGTGTTATATCTCCCTTAGTGTCATATCTCCCTTAGTGTTATATCTCCCTTAGTGTTATATCTCCCTTAGTGTTATATCTCCCTTAGTGTTATATCTCCCTTAGTGTTATATCTCCCTTAGTGTTATATCTCCCTTAGTGTTATATCTCCCATAGTGTTATATCTCCCATAGTGTTATATCTCCCTTAGTGTTATATCTCCCTTAGTGTTATATCTCCCTTAGTGTTATATCTCCCTTAGTGTTATATCTCCCATAGTGCTTAGTGTTATATCTCTATCAGAGAGAGACTGACCCTTGGTGCAGGTATGCCAGCATACTGTCCAGCAGACAGAGTTTCCCACTAGCCTGGATCAGATGCTCTCCCATCTCAAACGGCTCTGGTTCCACACCTAGAGAGGAAAGGCAGACTAACATCAGTTTTTCAGTTAGTGGCACCAGCCCATGATTTGGTCGCACCAAAAATAATTTACCCCGCCACGCAATATAACTATTTTGTATCACCTTCTAAAGTCATTCACAGAGCTTTATTCACTACTGTAATAGACTACTGAGATGGTATTGAAGAAATATGTTGTTTCATCATTCATTCATTCTGTGATTCAAAATATTTTAATGTGCAACCTAATCCAGTGATTGTCATGCATTTTGTGTTGACCATTAAGCTACCGCTGTTATATTTTACTGTTAAAATAGGGCTCCAGAATGTTCTGACATGTTTCAATAGATTTGATCGATTGATTTATGTTATTATAGTGTCATGCATCTTCAAGATGCCCAGCCCACATAGGCTTATGAGACACTATTTGTTGTATACAAATAAAATGATCATACTTACACTACCGTTCAAAAGTTTGGGGTCACTTAGAAATGTCCTTGTTTGGAATGCTGACCTTCTAGGCAGAGTTGCAATGAAAAAGCCATATCTCAGACTGCCCATCCTAATCTTTTATTTTTATTGGCCAGTCTGAGATATGGCTTTTTCTTTGCAACTCTGCCTAGAAGGTCAGCATCCCAGAGTCGCCTCTTCACTGTTGACGTTGAGACTGGTGTTTTGCGGGTACTATTTAATGAAGCTGCCGGTTGAGGACCTGTGAGGCGTCTGTTTCTCAAACTAGACACTCTAATATAGTCCCATGTAGCTCAGTTGGTAGAGCATGGCGCTTGCAACGTCAGGGTTGTGGGTTCGATTCCCACGGGGGACCAGTATGAAAATGTATGCACTCACTAACTGTAAGTCGCTCTGGATAAGAGCGTCTGCTAAATGTAAATGTAAAATGTAATGTATTTGTCCTCTTGCTCAGTTGTGCACCGGGGCCTCCCACTCCTCTTTCTATTCTGGTTAGAGCCAGTTTGCGCTGTTCTGTGAAGGGAGTAGTACACAGCGTTGTACGAGATCTTCAGTTTCTTGGCAATTTCTCGCATGGAATAGCCTTCATTTCTCAGAACAAGAATAGACTGACAAGTTTCAGAAGAAAGTTATTTGTTTCTGGGCATTTTGGCCTGTTATAAAACCCACAATTGCTGATGCTCCAGATACTCAACTAGTCTCAAGAAGGCCAGTTTTATTGCTTCTTTAATCAGCACAACAGTTTTCAGCTGTGCTAACATAATTGCAAAAGGGTTTTCTAATGATCAATTAGCTTTTAAAATGACAAACTTGGATTAGCACACGTGCCATTGGAACACAGGACTGATGGTTGCTGATAATGGGCCTCTGTACGCCTATGTAGATATTCCATAAAAAATCTGTCGTTTCCAGCTACAATAGCCATTTACAACATTAACAATGTCTACACTGTATTTCTGATCCATTTGATGTTATTTTAAAATGGACAAAAAAAATGGCTTTTCTTTCGAAAACAAGGACATTTCTAAGTGACCCCAAACTTTTGCACGGTAGTGTATATACACTGAACAAAAATATAAAATCAACATGTAAAGTGGTGATCCCATTTTTCATGAGCTGAAATAAAAGATCCCAGATATTTTCCATACGCACAAAAAGCTTATTTCGCACAAATTGTGCGCACAAATTTGTTTACTTCCCTGTTAGTGAGCATTTCTCCTTTGCTAAGATAATTCATCCACCTGACAGGTGTGGCATATCAATAAGCTGATTAAACAGCATGGTCATTACACAGGTGCACCTTGTGCTGGGACAATAAAAGACCACTCTACAATGTGCGGTTTTGTCACAAAACACAATGCCACAGATGTCTCAAGTTTTTAGGGAGCATACAATTGGCATGCTGGCTGCAGGAGTGTCCACCAGAGCTGTTGAATGTTCATTTCTCTACTAAAACGTTGTGTTTTAGAGAATTTAGCAGTACGTCAAACTGGCCTCACAACCGCAGACCATGTGTAACCATGCCAGCCCAGGACCTCCACATCCAGTTTCTTCATCTGCGGGATCGTTTGAGACCAGCCACCCGGACAGCTGATGAAACTGTGTCTTTGCAACCGAAGAATTTCTGCACAAACTGTCAGAAACCGTCTCAGGGAAGCTCATCTGCGTGCTCGTCGTCCTCACCAGATCGGTGTCGTAACCAACTTCAGTGGTCAAATGCTCACCTTCGATGGCCACTGGTACGCTGGTATCACGGATGAATCCCGGTTTCAACTGTACCGGGCAGATGGCGTCTTGTGGGCGAGCGATTTGCTGATGTCAACTGTTGTGAACAGAGTGCCCCATGGTGGCAGTGGGGTTATGATATGGGCAGGCATAAGCTACGGACAATGAACACAATTGTATTTTATCGAAGGCAATTTGAATGCACAGAGATACCGTGATGAGATCCTGAGGCCCATTGTCGTGCCATTCATCCGCTGCCATCACCTCATGTTTCAGCATGATAATGCACGGCCCCATGTCGCAAGGATCTGTACACAATTCCTGGAAGCTGAAAATGTCCCAGTTCTTCCAAGGCCTGAATACTCACTATACATGTCACCCATTGAGCATGTTTGGGATGCTCTGGATCGACGTGTACGACAGCGTGTTCCAGTACCCGCCAATATCCAGCAACTTCACACAGCCATTGAAGAGGAGTGGGACAACATTCCACAGGCCACAATCAACAGCCTGATCAACTCTATGCGAAGGAGAGGTGTCGCGCTGCATGAGGCAAATGGTGGTCACACCAGATACTCACTGGTTTTCTGATCCACGCCTCTACTTTTTTTTTACAGGTACACTGTATATACACAAAAGTATGATGATTCGGCTATTTCAGCCACACCCGTTGCTGACAGGTGTAGAAAATCAAGCACACAGCCATGCAATCTCCATAGACAAACATTGGCAGTAGAATGGCCGTACTGAAGAGCTCAGTGACTTTCAACGTGGCACTGTCATAGGATGCCACCTTTTCAACAAGTAAGTTCGTAAAATTTCTGCCCTGCTAGAGATGCCCTGGTCAACTGTAAGTGCTGTTATTGTGAAGTGGAAACGTCTGGGAGCATCAACAGCTCAGCCGCAAAATGGTAGGCCACACAAGCTCACAGAACGAGACCGCCGAGTGCTGAAGCGCGTAGAGAGTAAAACTCGTCTGTCCTCGGGTTGCAACACTCTGAATTCCAAACTGCCTCTGGAAGCAACGTCAGCACAAGAACTGTTCGTCGGGAGCTTCATGAAATGGGTTTCCATGGCCGCGCAGTGGCACACAAGCCTAAGATCACCATGCCCAATGCCAATTGTCGGCTGGAGTGGTGTAAAGCTGACTCTTGGACTCTGGAGCAGTGGAAACGCATTCTTTGGAGTGATGAATCATGCTTCACCATCTGGCAGTCCGACGGACAAATCTGGGTTTGGCGGATGCCAGGAGAACGCTACCTGCCCCAATGTTTGGTCGAGGAGGAATAATGGTCTGGGGCTGTTTTTCATGGTTTGGGCTAGGCCTCTTAGTTCCAGTGAAGGGAAATCTTAATGCTACAGCATACAATGACATTCTAGACGATTCTGTGCTTCCAACTTTGTGGCAACAGTTTGGGGAAGGCCCTTTCCTGTTTCAGCATGACAATGCCCCCGTGCACAAAGCAAGGTCCATACAGAAATGGTTTGTCGAGATCGGTATGGAATAACTTGACTGGCTTGCACAGAGCCCTGACCTCAACCCCATCAAAACACCTTTGGGATTAATTGGAACGCCGACTGCGAGCCAGGCCTAATCGCCCAACATCAGTGCCCGACCTCACTAATGCTCTTGTGGCTGAATGGAAGCAAGTCCCTGCAGCAATGTTCCAACATCTAGTGGAAAGCCTTCCCAGAAGAGTGGAGGCTGTTATAGCAGCAAAGGGGGGACCAACTCCATATTAATACCCACGATGTTGGAATGAGATGTTCGATGAGCAGGTGTCCACATACTGTTGGTCATGTAGTGTATCTGTGACTAACAGATGCTTATCTGTATTCCCAGTCATGTGACATCCATAGATTAGGGCCTAATGAATGCATTTAAATTGACCGATTTCCTTCTATGAACAGTAACTCAGTAAAATCTTTGAAATTGTTGCATGTTGCAATTAGATTTTTGTTCAGTGTATATGTACACACGTACATGAATTTGCCTGCATCTTTATGTGCACCAAATTAATATCATAAGCTAATTTATTTAGGGCTAATTCTTCACGTGAGTGGAAATTCAAACATCAGTTGCTAAATCGCTATCTCTAAATATCACCCACTGCTAGTAGCCTTGTGTCCATGTAAACGTAGCAGTTGTAGCCTCCCGGCCAATCAGGCCTATGCAATCGCTCAGAGCTGAGAATAAAAAATTATACCTACAGAAATCTGATAACCTCCTTTCTTCAACTGTGACAACAGGATAGCTCTGCTTTCCCGCAAATAGGATTTTTAAATGTTATACAATTAGAAACCTTTTCTCCCAGAGTATTTTTTTCCCCGGGAAAGGAGAGAGAGTGGCTGGACATAGCAGCAGGCCCCAGCGAAACAGGTACAGGGGCAGGCAGGAGAGAGAGTGGCTGGACATAGCAGCAGGCCCCAGCGAAACAGGTACAGGGGCAGGCAGGAGAGAGAGTGGCTGGACATAGCAGCAGGCCCCAGCGAAAACAGGTACAGGGGCAGGCAGGAGAGAGAGTGGCTGGACATAGCAGCAGGCCCCAGCGAAACAGGTACAGGGGCAGGCAGGAGAGAGAGTGGCTGGACATAGCAGCAGGCCCCAGCGAAACAGGTACAGGGGCAGGCAGGAGAGAGAGTGGCTGGACATAGCAGCAGGCCCCAGCGAAACAGGTACAGGGGCAGGCAGGAGAGAGAGTGGCTGGACATAGCAGCAGGCCCCAGCGAAACAGGTACAGGGGCAGGCAGGAGAGAGAGTGGCTGGACATAGCAGCAGGCCCCAGCGAAACAGGTACAGGGGCAGGCAGGAGAGAGAGTGGCTGGACATAGCAGCAGGCCCCAGCGAAACAGGTACAGGGGCAGGCAGGAGAGAGAGTGGCTGGACATAGCAGCAGGCCCCAGCGAAACAGGTACAGGGGCAGGCAGAGAGAGAGTGGCTGGACATAGCAGCAGGCCCCAGCGAAACAGGTACAGGGGCAGGCAGGAGAGAGAGTGGCTGGACATAGCAGCAGGCCCCAGCGAAACAGGTACAGGGGCAGGCAGGAGAGAGAGTGGCTGGACATAGCAGCAGGCCCCAGCGAAACAGGTACAGGGGCAGGCAGGAGAGAGAGTGGCTGGACATAGCAGCAGGCCCCAGCGAAACAGGTACAGGGGCAGGCAGGAGAGAGAGTGGCTGGACATAGCAGCAGGCCCCAGCGAAACAGGTACAGGGGCAGGCAGGAGAGAGAGTGGCTGGACATAGCAGCAGGCCCCAGCGAAACAGGTACAGGGGCAGGCAGGAGAGAGAGTGGCTGGACATAGCAGCAGGCCCCAGCGAAACAGGTACAGGGGCAGGCAGGAGAGAGAGTGGCTGGACATAGCAGCAGGCCCCAGCGAAACAGGTACAGGGGCAGGCAGGAGAGAGAGTGGCTGGACATAGCAGCAGGCCCCAGCGAAACAGGTACAGGGGCAGGCAGGAGAGAGAGTGGCTGGACATAGCAGCAGGCCCCAGCGAAACAGGTACAGGGGCAGGCAGGAGAGAGAGTGGCTGGACATAGCAGCAGGCCCCAGCGAAACAGGTACAGGGGCAGGCAGGAGAGAGAGTGGCTGGACATAGCAGCAGGCCCCAGCGAAACAGGTACAGGGGCAGGCAGGAGAGAGAGTGGCTGGACATAGCAGCAGGCCCCAGCGAAACAGGTACAGGGGCAGGCAGGAGAGAGAGTGGCTGGGACATAGCAGCAGGCCCCAGCGAAACAGGTACAGGGGCAGGCAGGAGAGAGAGTGGCTGGACATAGCAGCAGGCCCCAGCGAAACAGGTACAGGGGCAGGCAGGAGAGAGAGTGGCTGGACATAGCAGCAGGCCCCAGCGAAACAGGTACAGGGGCAGGCAGGAGAGAGAGTGGCTGGACATAGCAGCAGGCCCCAGCGAAACAGGTACAGGGGCAGGCAGGAGAGAGAGTGGCTGGACATAGCAGCAGGCCCCAGCGAAACAGGTACAGGGGCAGGCAGGAGAGAGAGTGGCTGGACATAGCAGCAGGCCCCAGCGAAACAGGTACAGGGGCAGGCAGGAGAGAGAGTGGCTGGACATAGCAGCAGGCCCCAGCGAAACAGGTACAGGGGCAGGCAGGAGAGAGAGTGGCTGGACATAGCAGCAGGCCCCAGCGAAACAGGTACAGGGGCAGGCAGGAGAGAGAGTGGCTGGACATAGCAGCAGGCCCCAGCGAAACAGGTACAGGGGCAGGCAGGAGAGAGAGTGGCTGGACATAGCAGCAGGCCCCAGCGAAACAGGTACAGGGGCAGGCAGGAGAGAGAGTGGCTGGACATAGCAGCAGGCCCCAGCGAAACAGGTACAGGGGCAGGCAGGAGAGAGAGTGGCTGGACATAGCAGCAGGCCCCAGCGAAACAGGTACAGGGGCAGGCAGGAGAGAGAGTGGCTGGACATAGCAGCAGGCCCCAGCGAAACAGGTACAGGGGCAGGCAGGAGAGAGAGTGGCTGGACATAGCAGCAGGCCCCAGCGAAACAGGTACAGGGGCAGGCAGGAGAGAGAGTGGCTGGACATAGCAGCAGGCCCCAGCGAAACAGGTACAGGGGCAGGCAGGAGAGAGAGTGGCTGGACATAGCAGCAGGCCCCAGCGAAACAGGTACAGGGGCAGGCAGGAGAGAGAGTGGCTGGACATAGCAGCAGGCCCCAGCGAAACAGGTACAGGGGCAGGCAGGAGAGAGAGTGGCTGGACATAGCAGCAGGCCCCAGCGAAACAGGTACAGGGGCAGGCAGGAGAGAGAGTGGCTGGACATAGCAGCAGGCCCCAGCGAAACAGGTACAGGGGCAGGCAGGAGAGAGAGTGGCTGGACATAGCAGCAGGCCCCAGCGAAACAGGTACAGGGGCAGGCAGGAGAGAGAGTGGCTGGACATAGCAGCAGGCCCCAGCGAAACAGGTACAGGGGCAGGCAGGAGAGAGAGTGGCTGGACATAGCAGCAGGCCCCAGCGAAACAGGTACAGGGGCAGGCAGGAGAGAGAGTGGCTGGACATAGCAGCAGGCCCCAGCGAAACAGGTACAGGGGCAGGCAGGAGAGAGAGTGGCTGGACATAGCAGCAGGCCCCAGCGAAACAGGTACAGGGGCAGGCAGGAGAGAGAGTGGCTGGACATAGCAGCAGGCCCCAGCGAAACAGGTACAGGGGCAGGCAGGAGAGAGAGTGGCTGGACATAGCAGCAGGCCCCAGCGAAACAGGTACAGGGGCAGGCAGGAGAGAGAGTGGCTGGACATAGCAGCAGGCCCCAGCGAAACAGGTACAGGGGCAGGCAGGAGAGAGAGTGGCTGGACATAGCAGCAGGCCCCAGCGAAACAGGTACAGGGGCAGGCAGGAGAGAGAGTGGCTGGACATAGCAGCAGGCCCCAGCGAAACAGGTACAGGGGCAGGCAGGAGAGAGAGTGGCTGGACATAGCAGCAGGCCCCAGCGAAACAGGTACAGGGCAGGCAGAGAGAGAGAGTGGCTGGACATAGCACATAGCGAAACAGGTACAGGGGCAGGCAGGAGAGAGAGTGGCTGGACATAGCAGCAGGCCCCAGCGAAACAGGTACAGGGGCAGGCAGGAGAGAGAGTGGCTGGACATAGCAGCAGGCCCCAGCGAAACAGGTACAGGGGCAGGCAGGAGAGAGAGTGGCTGGACATAGCAGCAGGCCCCAGCGAAACAGGTACAGGGGCAGGCAGGAGAGAGAGTGGCTGGACATAGCAGCAGGCCCCAGCGAAACAGGTACAGGGGCAGGCAGGAGAGAGAGTGGCTGGACATAGAGGCCCCAGCGAAACAGTACAGGGGCAGGCAGGATAGAGACATAGCAGCAGCCCCAGCGAAACAGGTACAGGGGCAGGCAGAGTGGCAGGACATAGGCAGCCCCAGCGAAACAGGTACAGGGGCAGCAGGAGAGATAGCTGACAGCAGGCCCCAGCGAAACAGGTACAGGGGCAGGCAGGAGAGAGAGTGGCTGGACATAGCAGCAGGCCCCAGCGAAACAGGTACAGGGGCAGGCAGGAGAGAGAGTGGGACATGGCCCCAGCGAAACAGGTACAGGGCAGGCAGGAGAGAGAGTGGCTGGACATAGCAGCAGGCCCCAGCGAAACAGGTACAGGGGCAGGCAGGAGAGAGAGTGGCTGGACATAGCAGCAGGCCCCAGCGAAACAGGTACAGGGGCAGCAGGAGAGAGAGTGGCTGGACATAGCCAGGCCCCAGCGAAACAGGTACAGGGCAGGCAGGAGAGAGAGTGGCTGGACACATTTCATTCTAAACCATGAGGATAGCAGCAGGCCCCAGCGAAACATGTACAGGGGTGCAGGCACTGGGAGAGAGAGTAGCTGCACAGCCAATAGCAGGGTTGCACCATGCGAAACAGGTACAGTCTGGGCCCCTGAAAGGACAGGAGAGAGAAAGGCTGGACACATAGCAAGATCTCCACCAGCAGCAAACAGGTTGGGGGGGCAGCACACAGCTCTAAACCAATAGGATCTCACCATCAAACAGGTAGGGATGGGCCACACAGCTCTAAACCAATAGGATCTCCCATCAAACAGGTAGGGATGGGCCACACAGCTCTAAACCAATAGGATCTCACCATCAAACAGGTAGGGATGGGCCACACAGCTCAAACCAATAGGATCTCACCATCAAACAGGTAGGGATGGGCCACACAGCTCTAAACCAATAGGATCTCACCATCAAACAGGTAGGGATGGGCCACACAGCTCTTAAAACCAATAGGATCTCACCATCAAACAGGTAGGGATGGGCCACACAGCTCTAAACCAATAGGATCTCACCATCAAACAGGTAGGGATGGGCCACACAGCTCTAAACCAATAATATCTCACCATCAAAACAGGTAGGGATGGGCCACACAGCTCTAAACCAATAGGATCTCACCATCAAACAGGTAGGGATGGGCCACACAGCTCTAAACCAATAGGAATCTCACCATCAAACAGGTAGGGATGGGCCACACAGCTCTAAACCAATAGGATCTCACCATCAAACAGGTAGGGATGGCCACACAGCTCTAAACCAATAGGATCTCACCATCAAACAGGGTAGGGATGGGCCACACAGCTCTAAACCAATAGGATCTCACCATCAAACAGGTAGGGATGGCCACACAGCTCTAAAACCAATAGGATCTCACCATCAAACAGGTAGGGATGGGCCACACAGCTCTAAACCAATAGGATCTCACCATCAAACAGGTAGGGATGGGCCACACAGCTCTAAACCAATAGGATCTCACCATCAAACAGGTAGGGATGGGCCACACAGCTCTAAACCAATAGGATCTCACCATCAAACAGGTAGGGATGGGCCACACAGCTCTAAACCAATAGGATCTCACCATCAAACAGGTAGGGATGGGCCCACACAGCTCTAAACCAATAGGATCTCACCATCAAACAGGTAGGGATGGGCCACACAGCTCTAAACCAATAGGATCTCACCATCAAACAGGTAGGGATGGGCCACACAGCTCTAAACCAATAGGATCTCACCATCAAACAGGTAGGGATGGGCCACACAGCTCTAAACCAATAGGATCTCACCATCAAACAGGTAGGGATGGGCCACACAGCTCTAAACCAATAGGATCTCACCATCAAACAGGTAGGGATGGGCCACACAGCTCTAAACCAATAGGATCTCACCATCAAACAGGTAGGGGTGGTCCACACAGCTCTAAACCAATAGGATCTCACCATCAAACAGGTAGGGATGGTCCACACAGCTCTAACCAATAGGATCTCACCATTAAACATGGGCCACACAGCTCTAAACCAATAGGATCTCACCAAACAGGTAGGGATGGGCCACACAGCTCTAACCAATAGGATCTAACCATCAAACAGGTAGGGATGGGGCAGAGAGGCAGCTCTAAACCCATAGGATCTCACCACACAGGTGGGTGGCCAACCAGGATCTCTAGTATTTCAGAAACAGACAGCCAACCAGGGCTAGTATATTCAGAAACAGACAGCCCCAACCAGGGCTAGTATAGAAACAGAAACAGACAGCCAACCAGGGCTAGTATTTCAGAAACAGACAGGAACCAGGGCTAGTATTTCAGAAACAGACAGCCAACCAGGGCTAGTATTTCAGAACAAGCCAAATCCAAACTAGTTTGGCAGAACCAGACAGCCACCAGGACAAGTATTTCAGAAACAGACAGCCAACCAGGGCTAGTATTTCAGAAACAGACAGCCAACCAGGGCTAGTATTTCAGAAACAGACAGCCAACCAGGGCTAGTATTTCAGAAACAGACAGCCAACCAGGGCTAGTATTTCAGAAACAGACAGCCAACCAGGGCTAGTATTTCAGTCTCACACAGGTCCTTCATGAGTATAGCCTTATAATATCTCTTCTGCAAGGCAGACAGGCCGTGGTACATCAGGATCTCCGTCTTCATGGGGAGGTCAGCTGCTACCTCCGCCTTTACCCTCCTCAGCAGGAAGGGCTGCAGCACACTCTGGAGAGCACTGGCTGGAGAGAGATACACAGAGAACACTGCTGTCAGACATGTCGGGTTCACAGAGATTCAGTCTTTATCATGATGATGGAGCTGCCCGCTTGGTTTCAATGGGACTTCCTGGATAAATAAAAAGGTTCAATCAAATAATAAAAAGTACACATACACTTAGGGTTGTGGCGGTCAGGACATTTCGTCAGCCGGTGATTGGTCAAGCAAATAACTGCCGGTCTCACGGTAACTGACCGTTAATTAACATAAACACATTTAGCATCTCCTGGCTTCCACACACAGCCTACAAGCCACTGATGCAGACCTTTGGAACATCTACATTTTAAAAAGTCTAATAAATCCATGTAATATAGCCTACACCTTCACAATAAATCCATTATTTATTTTAGACAGGTCTAAAGAAAAAAGATATGAAGAAAATGTAGTCTATTTCAGAAGAACAGAATAGCATACTGAGTCGTCCTTATGTTAGGTCCTGATTTTTTACATTTACATTTTAGTCATTTAGCAGACGCTCTTATCCAGAGCGACTTGCAGTTAGTGAATGCATAAATTTTTCATACTGGCCCCCCGTGGGAAACGAACCCACAACCCTGGCGTTGCAAGCGCCATGCTCTACCAACTGAGCTACAGGAGGCCTGATCTGGCTATGCCATATGGCTGTGGGCTACACTCATTTAGCAGACAAGATTTGCTTAGAATTCCGTGGCGGTATTTATAGTATTTTATAGTATGAAGAATACAACTGAACAAAGCTGAATAAAATAGAAAGGATATTTTCTCCAAACGATTTGAGGGAGTGTGCACATGTGGCTATTCTGTGTTGAGCGGTTAACAATGAAACAGGTCCTCCTATATGCTTAATTAAGAGTTATTAATGCAACTTTAGTTGTGATAATGTTGGCCTATATGTTTTGATTTTTAATACATTGTAAGGCTGCATGATGAGACTAATGATGATTTGAAAAAAGTCTCTTGAAAGGCATGAGCTCTGCTTTGTTTTTTGCGCAGGCTGTACACACTTCATCAGTCTCTCATTCACAATTTGACAAGCACTTGATAATGCCTCGAATTTCACGGCACATCCACTTTGTGGCAGTAATGCACCCTAAAACAATCCATGCCTTTTGCGGCCCAGAGTGCTGCGCTGTGCCCTTCTCCCTGACCGTGCTGCGCAATCCGAAACGTCTCTCACTCATACGGCTCTCCGTCACTTTATGGGGTCTTTCTCACTGGCTACAAGTAAAAACAATTTTTTTTTCCTTTTTTTTGTCATTTCAGACGCTCTTATGGCTTACAGGACAATTAGTTAAGTGCCTTGACAGATCGACAGATTTTTCACCAGGGACGCAGCGACCTTTCGGTTACTGGCACACGTCACTAAGCTACCTGCCGCCCCAGTTAAGACAGACACATCGGGGACGCAACTGCGCACGTCCTTATCCAATTCCGAGGTACATATTGCAGATGTTGGAAGAACTGTCCACATTTACTTTTCGTCAGCCAACAAGATGAGTAGGCCTAACGAACAGCAAAAGGACTAGCCTATGTCAATCTACTGATGGGTTCTTACTTATAAACTAGAAATATCCTTAATCATGTCACAGGGGGAGAGAGAGGAATACAGGACGTGTAAGTACTGGCAGAACATGTTATTGTTAATTATCAAGTATCCTATGGAAATGAGGAGCGCCATAGTCTGGTTTCTACACCAGAAGTTGATGGTTATCAGTAGGAGGAATGTATATGGTGGACGCAATCACATGGTTGCAGTCACTGATACGGGTGGAGAGCTGTGGATCAGTGAGGAGTGAGGTCAGGTCAGGTCACATTAAGGGAGAAGGAGCAGTTTATTGTCTGCATCACTTAACTTCCTGCCTAGCAATAAACATGTAATGTTTAGAGGGAAAGGAGGATACTTCACCCAAATTGGTATATATATTTACATTTTAGTCATTGTGGAAACAGGTCTATTTTTTTTATTATAATTTTTTTAGGGGGTAGATCAGCTTTAATATTGCAGATAGATTGTAGCTTCCATCAATCTAATTGTCTGCATCACTTCCAATCCCCCATGGTTTTTTTCTCGCCTATATACACTGCTCAAAAAAATAAAGGGAACACTTAAACAACACAATGTAACTCCAAGTCAATCACACTTCTGTGAAATCAAACTGTCCACTTAGGAAGCAACACTGATTGACAATAAATGTCACATGCTGTTGTGCAAATGGAATAGACAACAGGTGGAAATTATAGGCAATTAGCAAGACACCCCCCAATAAAGGACTGGTTTTTGCAGGTGGTGACCACAGACCACTTCTCAGTTCCTATGCTTCCTGGCTGATGTTTTGGTCACTTTTGAATGCTGGCGGTGCTTTCACTCTAGTGGTAGCATGAGACGGAGTCTACAACCCACACAAGTGGCTCAGGTAGTGCAGCTCATCCAGGATGGCACATCAATGCGAGCTGTGGCAAGAAGGTTTGCTGTGTCTGTCAGCGTAGTGTCCAGAGCATGGAGGCGCTACCAGGAGACAGGCCAGTACATCAGGAGACGTGGAGGAGGCCGTAGGAGGGCAACAACCCAGCAGCAGGACTGCTACCTCCACCTTTGTGCAAGGAGGAGGAGCACTGCCAGAGCCCTGCAAAATGACCTCCAGCAGGCCACAAATGTGCATGTGTCTGCTCAAACGGTCAGAAACAGACTCCATGAGAGTGGTATGAGGGCCCGACGTCCACAAGTGGGGGTTGTGCTTACAGCCCAACACCGTGCAGGACGTTTGGCATTTGCCAGAGAACACCAAGATTGGCAAATTCGCCACTGGCGCCCTGAGCTCTTCACAGATGAAAGCAGGTTCACACTGAGCACATGTGACAGACGTGACAGAGTCTGGAGACGCCGTGGAGAACGTTCTGCTGCCTGCAACATCCTCCAGCATGACCGGTTTGGCGGTGGGTCAGTCATGGTGTGGGGTGGCATTTCTTTGGGGGGCCGCACAGCCCTCCATGTGCTCGCCAGAGGTAGCCTGACTGCCATTAGGTACCGAGATGAGATCCTCAGACCCCTTGTGAGACCATATGCTGGTGCGGTTGGCCCTGGGTTCCTCCTAATGCAAGACAATGCTAGACCTCATGTGGCTGGAGTGTGTCAGCAGTTCCTGCAAGAGGAAGGCATTGATGCTATGGACCGCCCGTTCCCCAGACCTGAATCCAATTGAGCACATCTGGGACATCATGTCTCGCTCCATCCACCAACGCCACGTTGCACCACAGACTGTCCAGAAGTTGGCGGATGCTTTAGTCCAGGTCTGGGAGGAGATCCCTCAGGAGACCATCCGCCACCTCATCAGGAGCATGCCCAGGCGTTGTAGGGAGGTCATACAGGCACGTGGAGGCCACACACACTACTGAGCCTCATTTTGACTTGTTTTAAGGACATTACATCAAAGTTGGATCAGCCTGTAGTGTGGTTTTCCACTTTAATTTTGAGGGTGACTCCAAATCCAGACCTCCATGGGTTGATAAATTTGATTTTCCATTGATAATTTTTGTGTGATTTTGTTGTCAGCACATTCAACTATGTAAAGAAAAAGTATTTAGATTATTTCATTCATTCAGATCTAGGATGTGTTATTTTAGTGTTCCCTTTATTTTTTTGAGCAGTATATGTATATATACACATACATACACACACACACACACACACACACACACACACACATATATATACATACATCCATACACACACACACACACACACATATCCTTCCTTTTTTAAATGATATTTCCCTTCATTACCGGTACTTTCCAACCCCACCACCCCTTCCCCAATTGGGAGTAAATTATTGAACAACAACGCTTAGGCCTCTACTTCCAGCCCATACATACTATATACATTTTATGGACACAGACAAATTCTACAATAATTATGTTTTGTTTGTTTTTACTCCTGAACTTCCTCGGCTACATGAGGTGTGAATATAAATCCAGAAAGTCACAAAACAAAGGCAGTGATAATATATCATTCACAAGTGATAAGCTAATAGTCACCCATCAGACTATTCTTGATTTAATCTTGTCTTTACTAAATAATATATGTGTGAAATTAGTTTTGATTTAGAATGGACCATTATCATGCACCTGTATCAAAACAGGGGCAGCGGGAAAAAATACATGTCATCTATGCACTTAAAAAGCAAATGGAGGACTCTTTCCCCCATGGTTTCCCCCGTGGTTTATTTTATCGCAGTGCTAGCTGTGCCACTAGAGATCCTGGTTCGAATCCAGGCTCTGTCGTAGCCGGCCGCAACCGGGAGACCCATGGGGCGGCGCACAATTGGCCCAGCGTCGTCCAGGGTAGGGGAGGGGAGGGAATGGCCGTTGGTTGAGCATGGCGTTTGCAATACCAGGGTTGTGGGTTCGATTCCCACGGGGGGCCAGTATGAAAAATGTATGCACTCACTAACTGTAAGTCGCTCTGGATAAGAGGGTCTGCTAAATGACTAAATGTAAAATGAAACTGTTGAGCGTGAAAAACCCAGCAGCGCTGCAGTTCTTGACACACTCAAACCGGTGCGCCTGGCAATTAGACTTAAATGTTTTGTCTTGCCCATTCACCTTCTGAATGGCACACATACAGTGCATTCAGAAAGTTCAGACCCTTGACTTTTTCCACATTGTTACGTTACAGCCTTATTCTAAAATTGATTGAATTAATTATTTTCCTCATTAATCTACACACAACACCCCATTATGACAAAGCGAAAACAGGCTTTTAGAAATTGTTGCAAATTTATTAACAATTAAAACAGAAATACCTTATTTACATAAGTATTAAGACCCTTTGCTATGAGACTCCAAAATTGAGCTCAGGTGCATCCTGTTTCCATTGATCATCCTTGAGATGTTTCTACAACTTGATTGGAGTCCACCTGTGGTAAATTCAACTGATTGGAAAAGACTCTTCCTAGAGCTGGCCGCGCCGGCCAAACTGAGCAATCGGGGGAGAAGGGCCTTGGTCAGGGAGGTGACCAAGAACCCGATGGTCACTCTGACAGAGCTCCGGAGTTCCTTTGTGGAGATGGGAGAATCTTCCAGAAGGACAACCATCTCCACCTTTATGGTAGAGTGGCCAGACGGAAGCCATTCCTCAGTAAAAGGCACATGACAGCCCGCTTGGAGTTAGCCAAAAGGCACCTAAAGGACTCAGACCATGAGAAACAAGATTCTCTGGTCTGATGAAACCAAGATTGAACTATTTGGCCTGAATGCCAAGCGTCACGTCTGAAAGAAACCTGGCACCATCCCTACGGTGAAGCACGGTGGCAGCTTCATGCTGTGGGGATGTTTTTTTGCGGCAGGGACTGGGAGACTAGTCAGGATAGAGGGAAAGATGAACGGAGCAAAGTACAGAGAGATCCTTGATGAAAAACCTGCTCCAGAGCGCTCAGGACCTCAGACTGGGGCAAAGGTTCACCTTCCAACAGGACAACGACCCAAAGCACACAGCCAAGACAAACGCAGGAGTGGCTTAGGGACAAGTCTCTGAATATCTTTGAGTGGCCCATCCAGAGCCCGGACTTGAACCCGATCGAACGTCTCTGGAGAGACCTGAAAATAGCTGTGCAGCGACGCTCCCCATCCAACCTGACAGAGCTTGAGAGGATCTGCAGAGAAGAATGGGAGAAACTCCCCCAAATACAGGTGTGCCAAGCTTGTAGCATCATACCCAAGAAGAATTGAGACTGTAATCGCTGCCAAAGGTGCTTCAACAAAGTACTGAGTAAAGGGTCTGAATACTTATGAAAATTTGATATTTCAGTTTTTTATTTTTAATACATTTGCAAACATTTCTAAAAAAAACTGTTTTTGCTTTGTCATTTTGGGGTATTGCGTGTAGATTGATGAGGGGAAAAAACTATTTAATCAATTTTAGAATAAGGCTGGAAAAAGTCAAGGGGTCTGAATACTTTCCGAATGCACAGTACATAATCCATATCTCAATTGTCCCAAGGCTTAAAAATCCTTCTTTAACCTGTCTCCTCCCCTTCATCTACACTGATTGAAATGGATTTAACAAGTGACATGAATAAGGGATCATAGCTTTCACCTGGATTAGTCAGTCTATGTCATGGAAACAGCATGTGTTCTTACATTGCACTGTACACTACCGGTCAAACGTTTTAGAACACATTTTTACATTTACATTTTAGTCATTTTAGCAGACGCTCTTATCCAGAGCAACTTACAGGAGCAATTAGGGTTAAGTGCCTTGCTCAAGGGCACAGACAGATTTTTCACCTGCCGCCCCTACTCATTCAAGGGCTTTTCTTTATTTGTACTATTTTCTACATTGTAGAATAATAGTGAAGACATCAACACTATGAAATAACACAATTGGAATCATGTAGTAACCAAAAAAGTGTTAAACAAGCTGGTTTGAGATTCTGGGAGAATTTCTTTACATACACTTAGGTTGGAGTCATTAAAACTCATTTTTCAACCACTCCACAAATGTCTTGTTAACAAACTATAGTTTTGGCAAGTCGGTTAGGACATCTACTTTGACACATGACACAAGTAATTTTTCCAACAATTGTTTACAGACAGATTATTTCACTTATAATTCACTGTATCACAATTCCAGTGGGTCAGAAGTTTACATACACTAAGTTGACTGTGCCTTTAAACAGCTTGGAAAATTCCAGGAAAATTATGTCATGGCTTTAGAAGCCTCTGATAGGGTAATTGACATCATTTGAGTCAATTGGAGGTGCACCTGTGGATGTATTTCAAGGCCTACCTTCAAACTCAGTGCCTCTTTACTTGACATTATGGGAAAATCTAAAGAAATCAGCCAAGACCTCAGAAGAAAAATCTGTCTGGTTCATCCTTGGGAGCAATTTCCAAACGCCTGAAGGTACCACTTTCATCTGTACAAACAATAGTACGCAAGTATAAACACCATGGGACCATGCAGCCGTCAAACCGCTCAGGAAGGAGACGCGTTCTGTCTCCTAGAGATGAACGTACTTTGGTGCGAAAAGTGCAAATCAATCCCAGAATAACAGCAAAGGACCTTGTGAAGATGCTGGAGGAAACAGGTACAAAAGTATCTATATCCACAGTAAAACGAGTCCTATATCGACATAACCTGAAAGGCCATTCAGTAAGGAAGAAGCCACTGCTCCAAAACCGCCATAAAAAAGCCAGAGTTCAAGTAACAGACATCTCAACATCAACTGTTCAGAGGAGACTGAGTGAATCAGGCGTTCATGGTCGAATTGCTGCAAAGAAACCACTACTAAAGGACACCAATAAGAAGAGAAGAGACCTGCTTGGGCCAAGAAACATGAGCAATGGACATTAGACCGGTGGAAATGTGTCCTTTGGTCTGTAGTCCAAATTGGAGATTTTTGGTTTCCAACCGCCGTGTCTTTGTGAGACACGGTGTGGGTGAACGGATGATCTCTGCATGTGTAGTTCCCACCGTGAAGCATGGAAGACGATGTTTTTATGGTGTGGGGATGCTTTGCTGGTGACACTGTCTGTGATTTATTTAGAATTCAAGGCACACTTAACCAGCATGGCTACCACAGCATTCTGCAGCGATACGCCATCCCATCTGGTTTGGGCTTAGTGGGACTATCATTTGTTTTTCAACAGGACAATGACCCAACACACCTCCAGGCTGTGTAAGGGCTATTTTACCAAGAAGGAGAGTGATGGAGTGCTGCATCAGATGACCTGACCTCCACAATCCCCCGACCTCAACCCAATTGAGATGGTTTGGGATGAGTCGGACCCACAGAGTGAAGGGAAAAGCAGCCAACAAGTGCTCAGCATATGTGGGAACTCCTTCAAGACTGTTGGAAAAGCATTCCAGGTGAAGCTGGTTGAGAGAATACCAATAGTGTGCAAAGCTGTCATCAAGGCAAAGGGTGGCTATTTCAAGAATATGAAATATATTTTGATTTTGTTTAACACTTTTTGGTTACTACATGAGTCCATATGTGTTATTTCATAGTTTTGATGTCTTCACTATTATTCTACAATGTAGAAAACAGTAAAAATAAGAAAAACCCTTGAATGAGTAGGTGTTTCTAAAATGTTTGACCGGTAGTGTATATAAGATAGCATACTTTTTGATAATGTGATGAGTAAATTTGATAGTCACAATTTAGGCTAATAACTTATTTTAATACGACAAATCATTGTAACTGACTATCAATAAAAACGACATTGTCTGGTCCATATAATAGGCCTACGAGACGGGGAAACACAAATACAATGACGCCCATCTGACCTGGAGGAGGAAATTATTGTCCAAAAACAAAACTTTCAAGTGGCACTGACCCAACAACGATAGAGTGAATGTGCGCACTTCACCGGGGGATGGCCGATGCTCTCCGCTGGTGCCAATAAGATAGGCTATACTGTTCGCTCAATTAAGTTGAGAATTTTGCTAACTAAAAGACTGATTAGAGTCTCTTTATTTTCTTGTCTTTACAGCAATAGCCATTTGCTTACAAACGATGCTTTTCCGTGATTATATTTTGAAATACTGCGATATGTCTGGCTGGGCCTCTACTGTTCACTGACAGTCGCAACTCAACAATCATCCATTTTGTATTTGCCACGTGCGCTGCCCGGAGCCATGCCGACTGCAGGCTATGCTATTTTTAATGATTTTATTTATTTATGTATAGACCGGAGTAGGCTAATTAGACTATAGGGGAAGCTTAGCCTCCAGGTGTTCAGACCTCCAGTTGTATAATAGTGTCCTACCCAGAGTTGGTTGTGTCTGGACCTGGCTGTAAGTGCTAGTGAAGTCCTCAGTCTGGTCTGTGGGGAAGAGACTGGGCTGGATGAATGATAGGAGGCTGTAGAGCTCCGTCAGGTTGTTCTGGATAGGAGTTCCTGTCAGCAGCACTCTGAAATCCAGAGAGAACTACAAGAGAGAGAGTGAAAGAGGTGGTAGGCTTGGTGATGGTAGGAGAAGGAATGTAGGCTTGGTGATGGTAGGAGAAGGAATGCAGGCTTGGTGATGGTAGGAGAAGGAATGCAGGCTTGGTGATGGTAGGAGAAGGAATGTAGGCTTGGTGATGGTAGGAGAAGGAATGTAAGCTTGGTGCTATAGATGTAGTAGAATGTAGGTAGTAAGGGAAGTAGGTGCAGTACCTTTATCAGATTACATCTAGTAGTATTAGTAGTAGTATTATTATTATTAGTAGAAGTAGTAGTATTAGTAGTAGTAGTAGTAGTAGTAGTAGTAGTAGTAGTAGTATTATTATTAGTAGTATTAGTATTAGTAGTAGTAGTAGTAGTAGTAGTAGTAATATTATTATTATTATTAGTAGTAGTAGTAGTAGTAGTAGTAGTAGTAGTAGTAGTAGTAGTAGTAGTAGTAGTAGTAGTATTATTATTAGTAGTATTAGTAGTAGTAGTAGTAGTAGTAGTAGTAGTAGTAGTATAGTAGTAGTAGTAGTAGTAGTAGTAGTAGTAGTAGTAGTAGTAGTAGTAGTAGTAGTAGTAGTAGTAGTTAGTTAGTAGTAGTATTAGTTAGTTAGTATTAGTTGTATTAGTAGTATTAGTAGTAGTGGTATTAGTATTATTAGTATTAGTTAGTAGTAGTAGTAGTATTATTATTATTAGTAGTAGTAGTAGTATTAGTCGTACCTCCATCAGGGTTTTGTGCAACAGGGAGTTGTGGTTCTTCAGTCTGTGAGCCTCATCAACTACCAAGACCTTCCACTTCCTCCTGCAGAACAGAGACGTGTTAGTTCTGGATGCTTGACTGACTGTCGTTTTAAATGCTGATAGTGGAATAGTGATTGCAGACTCACCTTTTCAGGAATGAGGCATCTTTGACACAGAGCTGACAATGAGAGAAATTAGAAAACAACATGTTCAGTGTAGAGAAAGACAATATTGGATTACAGGGGGAAAGTATATCAACTTGCTACAGACGTTAGACCGCATTTCCCATCAATTAGCATCATCACCTCGTATGTAGTTAGCAGAACATGGTAGGGTGTGTTGTACCTCATATGTAGTTAGCAGAACATGGTAGGGTGTGTTGTACCTCGTATGTAGTTAGCAGAACATGGTAGGGTGTGTTGTACCTCATATGTAGTTAGCAGAACATGGTAGGGTGTGTTGTACCTCATATGTAGTTAGCAGAACATGGTAGGGTGTGTTGTCCATGTCCCTCTGCAGTTCTGCTCTCTTGTCTTTGTCTCCAGAGTAACACAGACAGCACCTTGAGACAGGGGGATAAGCTGGGAAGACAACAGACAGTCAGCTTTAGCGCCCTGCACTCATTCTGCATTAGTAGGACATTCATGTTTTGCTTTCCATAACAACAGGTTCAGACTAAATGTCTGAATTCTCAAGATTAGACCAATAGTGATGAGGTGATGAATGTGGAGAGAGAGAGTCTCCGCCTAGTAGTTAAATGAAACCATGGTAAGAACAGGAAATAGTTGCAGTGTCGGAGAGAAGTGTACAGTGCATTATGTAACATAACACTATGTCTATGTCCCCTATTACCTGTGCACTATTAGTTTATAGGGATCTGATCTGCTCTACTGTAGTGCACTACATAGGGAATAGGGGCCACTTGTGTTGAAACCTGTTGAAGGCTGTTGAAACCTGTTGAAGGCTGTTGAAACCGGTTGAAACCTGGTGAAACCTAAAGCCTGTTGAAACCGGTTGAAACCTGTTGAAGGCTGTTGCGTTATCTGACATAAGACAATGGTTGTTCTCCTCACCATTCCATCTCGCTCCTCCAGTTGTCCATGACAGACAGTGGGCTGACGACCAGGAACGGCCCGTCCTGCCGCAGGGCCCCTCTCATGTACAGTAGCAGAGAGATGGTCTGAGTGAAGGGCCAAACAGACAAGACAACATCAATACAATCCATATTATTGCCTTGTAATACCGAGTAAAGAAAATACATCTGAACCTTTATTCCAATAGGTAAGGATAGGTATTAAAAGGTGCTAGTATCCCTATGGATGTCCTCCAGAACTAATATTCTATGTGTCCCAAATGGCAACCTATTCCCTATATAGTGCACTACTTTAGACCAGAGAATGGCACCCTATTCCCTATATAGTGCACTACTTTTGGCCAGAGCTCTAAGCTGCCATTTGGGACAAACCCAGCCGCTCACCTGGCAGGTCTTGCCCAGGCCCATCTCATCTCCTAGGATACATCCCTGCTGGTTGGCCAGGCACTGGGTGAGCCACTGCACTCCGTCCAGCTGATAGGCTCTCAACTGAATCCCTGAGGGAAGCAACACATTTGATTGGCTGGACGCCAGTCTGAGTCTAATATCGGAACCAAAACGCTGTTGGGAGAGATAAGTCCAAGTAGCTAGCAAGATTCTTTAAGACCTCATATTCAATCCTGAAGAATTATGTAACCGTTTTATGTTAAGTAGTGAAGTTACTAACAGTGTTGGGGATGCTACTCCAAGTTACCAATTACTTCACACTAGAAGTTAAGCTACACTAAAGCTACCCTTTAAAAATATAGTTTACTTAACTAAAGTTACTTTGAAAATGATTCTAAATATGAAATGTCATAGAATACAAATGGCAATGCAGATCACACTAGAGTCAGTTCATCACACTAGAGTCAGTTAACAGAATGTGTAATGTATCCTATTTCAACAGTTAGGCAGGTCTGATTTCGCATTTTCAGATTGCAAGAATTTCCAGTAGTTAGCGACACTGCTACATGGCGACAAAAAGTAGCTTAACTACTGAAAACACTACCAAGGATGTGATTTCAGTTCAACTACCACCAAGCTGTTGCAAAATGTAGTTTAATTACTAGTTGAACACTGTCAGTGCTTACTAACAAGTTAGATTGTTAGCTAGCTACTACAGATCCAGTTCCTGTGTGTTGGACATGTTTAAACCATGTCTCTGTTGAGCTGGCGGCAAATGACTGAACCAGTCTCTGTCGTGGGCTAACCATTAACTTACATTTACTTTGCTCACATTCCCCACCACAAACCTTGCAAACCCCACTTCTGCAAATCTTTCTCAGTCAGACTGCTCTTGGTTTCTTCCGGTACGCTCTTTTTTATTTTCTGTGGGAAGCTAGCCATATTTCCAAAAGCAGAGGAAAGTCGCAGAGAAACAACAAGGAAGAAAGTTTAGCGCCAAACAAACAACACTGTTTACTTCCTGATCTGATCACGTCACACAGAGGAGGCGCGGATTCTTCTTCTTCGATTAGGTTGAATGGCGGTTGGCCTCCAATAAACGTTGCATTACCGCCACCAACTAGACTGGAGTATAAATCCTATATACTTCGCTTGAAAAAAGGAAAATAAATCAACATATACCCTACCATCCAGTGCTTAATTTGAGCAGGATCCTGCCATAATAGGATCCAGGCCCCTCTCAGTTTTGGACTGTTTCGTTCGGAACCTATTTGCCAGGATCCGGTACCTTTCGTGGCATGAAACAATTTTCACTGTTTGCGATGTAAAAATTAAAATAAAAGCGGTCAGAGTTAATTCGAGTTGCCTCCTCATTAATTCTCCTGCCCCCTGAAAAAAAAAATATCCTAATGTGAAAATGTAGATTTCCAGCCCACGCCTGATATTCGGGCTGGGCCTAGCCAGGGTTTATGATTTGCGCAACATTGTAACCTAGAGACCAACTCATGGCAGTTGCTGTGGTGCTAGAGAGAGAAGCTTGCCTGTATCTATAAATAAATAAAATACCACACCAGGATTCAGCTCAGCTGGGTATAGCCGGCGCACCAGGTAGTTAGGCCTATCAAAAATTATAGCACACTGTAACAGGATCAATAGCTTATATTATTCTTTAAATAGCGCAACTGTGGATTGTGTGTAGCCCAATCACAAGGCCTTGCCTAGAGTCGAACACTTGTCAAATATGTCAGTGAAGAAGGCACAGTGATGCTGAAACGTTGGTGTTTTACCGAATAAATTACTGGGCATTTACAGTTTTTCTCAATTGCTAAAACACTAAACCCTATTGTCTGAACCAAATGCTCAGTTGCCTGAACCCACTGATTGAATCAATCACTCTTTTGGCAAAACCATAAGCACTTTTCACCTGTTTAGACATAACTTGCCAACACATTTTCATTGTGATGCACCCGTGCTGCATAATGGTGAGCACAGGTGACAAAAGTCAAACACATTTAGAGCACAGGTGTCACCACTTGAACACAACAACTCAAAATTGATCACACTTGTGGCTAATGATGTGAGGGAACATATACAGTAAGCCAGTTCAGAGAGCACTGGTTTGTGAGGCCCTACAATGGATAGAAATCTGAGAGGAAGAGTTCGTGTGAGAGGAGGTCGAGGTGGTCAGCGAAGACAAAGAACAGTAATATCTGATGAAATCAGAGCTACTGTGATTGACCATGTTCTTGTCCATGGTATGAGCATGAGGGAGGCTGGACAAAGGGTACAACCAAACATCAGTAGATTCACTGTGTCCACCATAATCCGAAGATTTAGAGAAGAGAACAGGTAATTACCTTTTTTTGACATTATAGTACAGTATGTAAATGTTGACAGCAATTACTGTATGACATACTATATACTGTACCACAGTATACTGTAAGTAAAATATATGTTTCAGTACATCACTGTACCAATGTACTGTAGTATTGTAATGGAGGGTTGGTCTAACTGTTTGTAGGCCTAGTATTCCATGTATATTTTTTGTAACTCCATGTTCTCTTTTTGTAGAATTGAAAGACTGCCACATGGGGGTGGGAGGACAGGTATGTGCTCCCCACACCAAGAGACCCTAATTGTTGATATGGTCCGTGAGAACAATGCCATTAAACTGAGCGAAATTCAGCAGAAGATCATTGAGGACCATTTAAATTGAGGGTATCAACAGTGTCAGCCTCTCTACTGTTGATCGTGTCCTCAAGCGCAACAGACTGCGCATGAAACAGCTATACAGAGTGCCCTTTGATCGCAACTCAGACAGAGTCAAAGAGCAAAGATTCCAGTATGTACAGGTTGGCATATATCCAGACACATTCAATGTTGATTACTCTAAGTAGTGATTTACTGTAGTGGCCTAAATCACTTTTTCCGTATCACTTACAAAACTATATCTATTTCTACAGAGGGTTTTTCAACTGGATGCAATGGAAAGACCCCATCAATACATCTACATGGATGAAGCTGGGTTTAATCTCACCAAAAGGAGAAGGAGAGGCCGTAATGTGATTGGCCATCGGGCCATTGTTGGTGTTCCTGGGCAGCGTGGTGGCAATGTCACATTATGTGCTGCCATCAGCAATCATGGGTTGTCCACCATCATGCCAACCTGGGGCCCTACAACACTCACCAGCTCCTCATTTTCCTCAATCACATGCGAGATGCTTTGTTAGGGCAGCAGGATGAGCATCCCATCTATGTTGTTGTTTGGGACAATGTGAGTTTTCACAGAGCCCTCCAGGTTAGAGAGTGGTACAATATGAACCAAGGTTTTATCAATCTTTGCCTTCCACCGTACTCCCCTTTCCTAAACCCCATTGAGGAATTCTTCTCCTCATGGCGGTGGAAGGTATATGAACGCCAACCTTACACCAGGGTAAATCTCCTGCAAGCCATGGGACTTGCCTGTGGTGACATAGGTGTGGAGGCATGCCAAGCCTGGATACGGCATGCCAGGGTTTTTTTCCCCCGTTGCCTGGCCAGACAAAATGTGGCCTGTGATGTGGATGAAGTCCTGTGGCCTGACCCAGTACGGAGACATGATGCTGTGGCTGAGTAATGCACTTATTTGTATATTTTTGTACTTTATTTTTACATGGGCTTACTGTACACAAGTGGCAAACGAATAAGATTTCTGTTTGTTTTTACAAGTGCTACATGTAAATGCACAGATTTCTGTTTTGTCTTTTTGTACAAGTGTTAAATGCACAGGTTTTTTTTGTTTTGCAACATGCATTTAGCCTACAGTGAACAATAAACATTTATTTCTCCAGCTTCATGTCCTGAGCATTGTGTTTTCTATTTTTCTACGTAGTGTTTAGTGACTGTTCAGTAGTGTTTTTTATTTTGATTGACTCGGGGCACGATTTGACAACATAGTTCAGTTTTGAGCACAGATTGAACTGTTTTGAGGTGAAAGTTTGGTTTTGCAAGAAGAGTCTGAGGTTTTGTGAATGTAGCTTGAAAATTGGGTTTTGTGTTCACAGTTAAGAGAAAAGGAGAGCAGCTTTCAAGAAATGTGTCTTAGCAATCGAGAGAGAGAGAGAGAGAAGGAGAGAGAGAGAGAGAGAGAGAGAGAGAGAGAGAGAGAGAGAGAACGCGTATATATAGAGTCTTCACCTGCGGGATCGTCTGAGACCAGCCACCCAGACAGCTGTCGAAACTGTGGGTTTGCACAACCAAATAATTTCTGCATAAACTGTCAGAAACCGTTTCAGGGAAGCTCATCTGCGTGCTCGTCGTCCTCACCAGGGTCTTGACCTGACTGCAGTTCGGTGTCATAACCGACTTCGATGGCCACTGGCACACTGGAGAAGTGTGCTCTTCATGGATGAATCCCGGTTTCAACGGTACTGGGTAGACAGCGTGTGCGGTTTGCTGATGTCAACGTTGTGAACAGAGTGCCCCATGGTGGCGGTGGGGTTATGGTATGGGCAGGCATAAGCTACGGACAACGAGCACAATTGCATTTTGTCAATGGCATTTTGAATGCACAGAGATACCATGACAAGATCCTGAGGCCCATTGTAGAGCCATTCATCTGCCACCAAGGATCTGTACACAATTCCTGGAAGCTGAGAATGTCCCAGTTCTTCCATGGCCTGCCTACTCACCAAACCTGTCACCTATTAGATCAAAGATTAGCTCAGATTATGATAAATGCTCAACATTTTACCTCACTCCCTCAGCCAGTCTCCTCTCTTTGGGTCTTGCTGACAGGATCATCATCCTGTTTAAAGGGCCTGGCTTCAAACCCTAGGAATATCAAGGGGCACTTAGATCATCAAATTCACATCACTCATTTATATTATTCATATTAGCCTTCAATAACCATCCACACAGCCTTACCATTGTTCTTCGCTTGTGCCACCTCTGCTCAATCTCAGTGCAACTATGGACGGGGGAACCGCACCGATCCCAAATTGAGAGGTGTTGTCTGGTAGAGACCCAGCAGCACAGGACCAGCGGCAGAGGGCCTGGATGACAGGGCGTGAGTCCTTTAACAGAAGGTGTGAAGGTAATGAAAGGATAAAACAACCATTCTCAGCAATAACAGTGATGTTCAAATGTAGCTAAGTCAACAAACCAAGAACAATGGAAACTCAGAGAAAAAGAATCATCAAACTAGTTTCTGGGGAGCCTTTCCAAAATGTACACCTTAAGTGAATTATTTACAATACACTGTGTGGGAAATTATTCTCTTATATTTTAGATGTGCTGTTAGCTTAATAAGAAAGCATTAATGATTAAACATAATAGGTTTGTGCTGTACTGATATAGTTTGGTCAACATAACAAGCTGTGATTAATGTGAGGAACCGTTAGGGAGTAGGGTGAGATAAGGCTTGTGTCTCACACAGACACAAACACTGCCTCTTTGTTAAACCGCTCAAGGACATGTGTTCTGCTACAAAGATGTCTGAGGTTGCTGACTCTCTGGACAAGCTGCAGATAACAACTTATGCCTGGCAACAGTGAAGCGCCAAGGGGCTGGGACCAGCCTGTGCGCCAACGATAGGCTGAGTAAGTCTAAACCACGCTCAGTCTCTACTCTGATAGGCCAGCAGGGAGCGGGAACTATCTCTGTCAGAGTATTTAAAGAAGAACTCATAACAATGGACCAGTTCTCTGTCTGCCCTGCGTGGTATTTCAGTGGACCCGTATATACAAACATCATATTTACCATTGAAGTGTTTTGCATTAATTAAAATACTAGTCTATTTTAGAAGATGTGTATTGACCTCTTTTTGTTCCAATACCAGATTTGAATTGACGCAACTTATCAACTGTTAAACTGGACTATGTCGACTACACTATCTAGCTAATCAATTTCCAAGTAGCCTTGCCAAGCCATTATTTTTAGACACTTATGAATCCCCAGGAACTTGTTTGTAACAGCCAGAACAGTAAAGCTTTGTGCTTGTTGTATTCATCCTACTCTCAAACTGTTTGGCTTCTCAGATCATGCTGATCTCTCCTGTCACATGATCTTTGTTGGAAACTGAGAAATACAAATCAAACAACTTAACCTTTTTGTAAAAATTACTGCATATCAATATCAAAATCAAGGGGAACTGACCCAATAACAAATGGGTCGTTTTAAACCCACTAGATGATAATAACGAATAATATTATGTAAAGTATAGCTAGCGAGATAACTAGCTAGTTAAGGATCCCCACCCTCGTAGTTGTCGATGTAACTCGATATATTCATCTTAAATCCCTTTCCTTTTTTTTCTTTTTGAAGCAACAGCTGATGCTCTACATGCACACAGCAGCTTCCACACTGACCTCTAGAGGCTGCAGCTTCCACACTGACCTCTAGAGGCTGCAGCTTCCACACTGACCTCTAGAGGCTGCAGCTTCCACACCTCACTGCAGCTTCCACACTGACCTCTAAAGGCTGCAGCTTCCACACTGACCTCTAGAGGCTGCAGCTTCCACACTGTGACCTCTAGAGGCTGCAGCTTCCACACTGTGACCTCTAGAGGCTGCAGCTTCCACACTGTGACCTCTAGAGGCTGCAGCTTCCACACTGACCTCTAGAGGCTGCAGCTTCCACACTGACCTCTAGAGGCTGCAGCTTCCACACTGACCTCTAGAGGCTGCAGCTTCCACACTGTGACCTCTAGAGGCTGCAGCTTCCACACTGACCTCTAGAGGCTGCAGCTTTCCACACTGTGACACTCTAGAGGCTGCAGCTTCCCACACTGCAGCTTCCACACTGTGACCTCTAGAGGCTGCAGCTTCCACACTGTGACCTCTAGAGGCTGCAGCTTCCACACTGTGACTTCTAGAGGCTGCAGCTTCCACACTGTGACTTCTAGAGGCTGCAGCTTCCCACACTGTGACCTCTAGAGGCTGCAGCTTCCACACTGTGACCTCTAGAGGCTGCAGCTTCCACACTGTGACCTCTAGAGGCTGCAGCTTCCACACTGTGACTTCTAGAGGCTGCAGCTTCCACACTGTGACCTCTAGAGGCTGCAGCTTCCACACTGTGACTTCTAGAGGCTGCAGCTTCCACACTGTGTCCTCTATAGGCTGCAGCTTCCACACTGTGACTTCTAGAGGCTGCAGCTTCCACACTGTGACCTCTAGAGGCTGCAGCTTCCACACTGTGACCTCTAGAGGCTGCAGCTTCCACACTGTGACTTCTAGAGGCTGCAGCTTCCACACTGTGACCTCTAGAGGCTGCAGCTTCCACACTGTGACCTCTAGAGGCTGCAGCTTCCACACTGTGACCTCTAGAGGCTGCAGCTTCCACACTGTGACCTCTAGAGGCTGCAGCTTCCACACTGTGACCTCTAGAGGCTGTTTCCATTGTGCCCTTAGATTCATTCCTGGTGATGGTTCTAGAACTCACCATTGTGTTTTGTGTCAAAAGGTGGTTGGGCCTCTCTGTATGTAAGAAGAGAGCAGCATTCCCTTCTGTTTATTTACAAAGCGCTCCTGCAGAAACTTCCGATGTATCTGACAACACTAATCAATGTCAAAGCAATAGAATACAGTACAAGAGCACCATATTGGATAGTGCTAGAAGTTCCAAGGGTGGCTTCTGATTTAGGGAGAGCTGCTTTGGGGTTTTATGCTCCACAGATGTGGAATGTGTTGCAGGGGAGGCTCAGGCCTGAATGTGTTGCAGGAGAGGCTCAGGCCTGAATGTGTTGCAGGAGAGGCTCAGGCCTGAATGTGTGTTCAGGGGGAGGCTCAGGCCTGAATGTGTTGCAGGGGAGGCTCAGGCCTGAATGTGTTGCAGGGGAGGCTCAGGCCTGAATGTGTTGCAGGGGAGGCTCAGGCCTGAATGTGTTGCAGGGGAGGCTCAGGCCTGAATGTGTTGCAGGGGAGGCTCAGGCCTGAATGTGTTGCAGGGGAGGCTCAGGCCTGAATGTGTTGCAGGGGAGGCTCAGGCCTGAATGTGTTGCAGGGGAGGCTCAGGCCTGAATGTGTTGCAGGGGAGGCTCAGGCCTGAATGCCTGTTGCCCTTTAGGGAATTTAAAACATAACTGGGGAATGCTCTAAGTGAAGATTGTGTTAGTTTTTTATGATCATATTTTGTAATTTAGTATTTTATTGTGTTTTATATTGATGTGGTCCTCTGTAGCTCAATTGGTAGAGCATGGCGCTTGTAACGCCAGGGTAGTGGGTTCAATCCCCGGGACCACCCATATGTAAAAATGTATGCACACATAACTGTAAGTCACTTTGGATAAAAGCGTCTGCTAAATGGCATATTATTATTATTATTATTATGTGTGTGTTTGTATTGTGCAGGGACTTGGTCTCAATATGACACCCTGTTAAAATAAAGGTTAATAACATTAACAGTTTATGTGAGTGTTAAATAATGTATGTATCAGTGGTAAAGCACAACAAATACAGGCACACTGTAGCTCTCATAGTCAAGGTAGGTCTGTTGATATGGATTTGTTGCAGCCTCCATTACATACAACGTACACTAGATGGGATCCTTGCACTGCATGTCATTTTGTAGTCGTATTGTTGTTTTCCTGTATAGTCCGGAAGTATAGAGTTCCCCGCCCCGGTTGCAGTTGCACAGCGCCCGCCAGTATCCCAAGATGCCGCTGTTTCTGCTTTGACCTCGCCGATAACGGAGTGGATAGTGTAAGTAGTGTTGTGTACTCTGCGTGGTGGATGATGGCCGCTTCAAAGCCCGTTGAGCCGCAGTCCGGGAGCAGTCTCCCCCGCTGGCAGCTGGCCCTCCTGATCGGTACCCCCATAGTACTGGGTGTAGGAGCTGTTTACATGTGGAACCGCAGCAAGACGAAGGACTCACCGGGGAAACGGGATGGGGAACGGACAACTCCAGAAGGCAGCGCTAGCCCCATCCAGGGCCAAGACGGCGCAGCTAACCGAGCTAGTCGTGAGCAGGAGGACATGGTATGAATCTCAGGCTCTCCTAGATATAACTCTGCTTTGGTTCAGTTTTCCTGCCCAGAGTGGTACTAGCTATAACACTAAATCCTTGTTCCTTGAGTATAATTTGTTCGGTACCGAAATACATTCAAGGACAGACTGTCAATGAATCCCACCTACATTTAGCAGATGGCCGCAAACTATCTAGGTAACTAGCTAGAATGGTAAAAAAACTAACGTTAACTAGCTACCTAAATAACAATTTCAATGAAGTAAACTAATTGGGTTACACAGTCATATTTGTCGTGGTATGACCAAACATGTCAAATAGGACGGGGTAACAGTTAGACGCCAGACAAGGTGAACTGCGAGCCAAGCACGTTTTACTAATGCTACAGTGCCTTCAGAATGTAGTAATACCCCTTGACTTATTCCACTTTGTTGTTACAGCCTGATTTCAACATGGATTAAATATGTTTTCTCACCCATTTACACCCAACAATCCATAAGGACAAAGTGAAAAAAATGTTTTTAGCAAATTCTTTGAAAATGAAATATAAAAATATCAAATTTACCTAACTATTCACACCCCTGAGTCAAAGAACAATGAGCCAGATATTTCACTGGATGTATAAATGTGAAGCATCCGGTTGCGTTTCCACTCACTACCAAATATGGTGATGAGAGGAAGCCCAGTAGCCGGAAGTGGGAGAAGATATATCAAGATGGATTTCTCCCTACATTCTACAAATTTCCTCATTGATTAAACATTTGATCTCCATACAGTTTTATAATAATTAATAATAATATTATGCCATTTAGCAGACGCTTTTATCCAAAGCGACTTACAGTCATGCGTGCATACATTTTTTTTTTTTTTTGTGTAAGGGTGGTCCCGGGGATCGAACCCACTACCTTGGCGTTACAAGCGCCGTGCTCTACCAGCTGAGCTACAGAGGACCACAGTTTTCTGTTTCCAAAACTAGAATCTGTAACAAACAGTGGACTGCGTTTTGTAGACTTTAGCCTTTGCCAAAGTTTTTTTTAATGGCATTCTTTGGAAGGAGCGCCAGGGCGAATTGAATTATTGCCACGTGCTCTTCACAGAGTAGGAGTTCCTTAACGGAAATATGCAAATAAATGCTAGAACGCACCAATAGGATCTCACTAGCTCGTGGTTGGCTCTGCCCACCTCCTTGCTTGTTCTAATTGGCTCCCATTGGAAACGACAGGCTCTGGTCTATCTTGAGTTAGTTATACTAATCTTTGCCTGAGTCAATACTTTGTGGAAGCACCTTTGGCAGCGATTACAGCTGTGAGTCTTTCTGGGTAAGTCTCTAAGAGCTTTCCACACCTGGATTGTGCCACTTTTGGCCATTATTCTTCAAGCTCTGTCAAATTGGTTGTTGATCATTGCTAGACAACCATTTTCAGGTTTTGCCATAGATTTCCAAGTAGATTGAAGTCAAAACTGTAACTCGGCCACTCAGGAACATTCACTGTCTACTTGGTAACCAACTCCAGTGTAGATTTGGCCTTGTGTTTTAGATTATTGTCCTGCTGAAAGGTGAAGTCATCTCCCAGTGTCTGGTGGAAAGCAGACTGAACCAGGTTTTCTTTGAGGATTCTGCCATTCTTTTAATTTTTTTATCCTGAAAACCTCCCCAGTCCTTAACGATGACAAGCAGACCCATAACATGATGCAGCCACCACTATGCTTGAAATGGAGGGTGGTACTCAGTATTGGATTGGATTTGCCCCAAACATAACACTTTGTATTCAAGACAAAAAGTGGATGCCTTGTTGCAAACAGGATGCATGTTTTGGAATATTTGTATTCTGTACAGGCTTCCTTCTTTTCACTCTGTCATTTAGGTTAGTATTTTGGAATAACTACAATGTTGTTGATCCATCCTCAGTTTTCTCCTATCACAGCCATTAAACTCTGTAACTGTTTTAAAGTCACCATTGGCCTCATGGTGAAATCCCTTAGCGGTTTCCTTCTTCTCCGGCAAATGAGTTAGGAAGGATGCCTGTATCTGTGTAGTGACTGGGTGTATTGATACACCATCCAAAGTGTAACTAATAACTTCACCATGCTCAAAGGGATATTCAATGTCTGCTATTTACATTTTTACCCATCTACCAATAGGTGCCCTTCTTTGGAAAACCTCCCTGGTCTTTGTGGTTGAATCTGTTTTGAAATTCACTGCTTGACTGAGGGACCATACAGATAATTGTATTCATTAAAAATTATGTTAAACACTTTTTTTGCACACCGAGTGAATCCATGCAACTTTATTATGACTTGTTAAGCACATTTTTACTCCTGAACTTATTTAGCGGTTGAATACTTATTGACTCGAGACATATCAGCTTTTCATTTTTTTATTAATTTGTAACAATTTCCAAAAATAAAATTCCTCTTTGACATTATGGGGTGTTGTGTTTAGGCCAGTGACAAAAACATCTAAATTTTATCAATTTTAAATTCAGGCTGTAACGCAACAAAATGTGGGAAAAGTCAAGGGGTGTGAATATTTTCCGAAGGCATTGTAGCTAGCTGTCACCTTGCGTTTCCATTCGTTTACTCATTAGCTAACAAGTCAATCACCACACACTACAGCTAGTCAGAACACCTGTTCATTGGAACATATTGATTGATTGAATGGCCTCTGTGATTCCCCTTGTTCCCAAGGTCGGTAAGGGGACAGATCTTAATTGGTTCAGACAGGGAAGGGTTTGCCAGTCAAACAAAAAGTCTGATCCTAAATCTGCATTTAAGGGTAGATGCATAGTTCTGAAATCTTGTTGTGCTACTTGCTAGCACACATTCACACAACCCAATCAATGTCCACAGTCAGTGTTGTGTAGAAACCTTCCAATGCACTGCCTCACTCCACTTTGAGGTCATTTGTAACCTGCTAGCTAGCTACACCCAACATCAGCCCACAGTTCAAAGTCTCTCCTCATTTGAATGAATTCACCCACAGAAGTGATCTGTCTGTGATGAGCCTAAAGCCTAGCTATCCAGGTGAGCTGCCAATGAGTAAGGCACACAATCATACCATTATTGTGGATAGTCAGATTAATATAATAGTTTAAAACATTTGCATGGTTTGCAAGAAGGATTTCCCTAATAATCCTGTTTCCATGGACACATCTGAAATCAGGCTGCATGTTGGGACTTCGCCAATCAAAGTAAACGTTCTACCACAGCGACCTTGTTCTTTTTGGGAAGCTTTTTTGATTTTATAAAATGTGTATGTGAAAACTATTTATAAGATTCATACTTTGTTCCGAACTCACTTCACTGGCGCCAAAGAGGGAGGCTCGCTGGGCTGGTGTCACACGCAGATCAAACACACCATTGGGACTCTGATTTCAGGTGTTTCCTACTCTTTGGGAATATTGTTCAGAAAACCAGTTGGTTTTAATCGGCGTATGCTTACTTCCATTATGACCTTATGCCAATTCAGATGAAGAGTAAGGTGTTTAAATTACTACTGCCGTAAGAATGTTTAATATCCAATTAATAGTGTGCATGTAAACTTACTCAGGTTAGCAGGGGGACCATGAAGCCCACTCCCCCCTAGTGTCTTTAGGCCTATTTTCAAGCCAACGAGCCACTCAACCCGTCTGTCTAGCCCCTCCCTCTCTTGGACACGGGGGATTACACCATCTGAGTGGGATCTCTTTTCCAACTGAGCAGTCAGGCTGGATGGATGGTTAGGGACGGAGTAGGGGGACAGTCTGGCTGGATGGATGGTTAGGGACGGAGTAGGGGGACAGTCTGGCTGGATGGATGGTTAGGATGGAGTAGGGGGACAGTCTGGCTGGATGGATGGTTAGGGATGGAGTAGGGGGACAGTCTGGCTGGATGGATGGTTAGGGACGGAGTAGGGGGACAGTCTGGCTGGATGGATGGTTAGGATGGAGTAGGGGGACAGTCTGGCTGGATGGATGGTTAGGGACGGAGTAGGGGGACAGTCTGGCTGGATGGATGGTTAGGATGGAGTAGGGGGACAGTCTGGCTGGATGGATGGTTAGGGACGGAGTAGGGGGACAGTCTGGCTGGATGGATGGTTAGGGACGGAGTAGGGGGACAGTCTGGCTGGATGGATGGTTAGGATGGAGTAGGGGGACAGTCTGGCTGGATGGATGGTTAGGGACGGAGTAGGGGGACAGTCTGGATGGATGGATGGTTAGGATGGAGTAGGGGGACAGTCTGGCTGGATGGATGGTTAGGGACGGAGTAGGGGGACAGTCTGGCTGGATGGATGGTTAGGATGGAGTAGGGGGACAGTCTGGCTGGATGGATGGTTAGGGATGGAGTAGGGGGACAGTCTGGCTGGATGGATGGTTAGGGATGGAGTAGGGGGACAGTCTGGCTGGATGGATGGTTAGGGACGGAGTAGGGGGCCAGTCTGGCTGGATGGATGGTTAGGATGGAGTAGGGGGACAGTCTGGCTGGATGGATGGATGGTTAGGGGGGATGGAGTAGGGGGACAGTCTGGCTGGATGGATGGTTAGGGACGGATGGAGTAGGGGGACAGTCTGGCTGGATGGATGGTTAGGATGGAGTAGGGGGACAGTCTGGCTGGATGGATGGTTAGGGGGTAGGGGGACAGTCTGGCTGGATGGATGGTTAGGATGGAGTAGGGGGACAGTCTGGATGGATGGTTAGGATGGAGTAGGGGGACAGTCTGGCTGGATGGTTAGGATGGAGTAGGGGGACAGTCAGGCTGGATGGATGGTTAGGGATGGAGTAGGGGGACAGTCAGTGGATGGATGGATGGATGGTTAGGGATGGAGTAGGGGGACAGTCTGGCTGGATGGATGGTTAGGATGGAGTAGGGGGACAGTCTGGCTGGATGGATGGTTAGGATGGAGTAGGGGGACAGTCTGGCTGGATGGATGGTTAGGGATGGAGTAGGGGGACAGTCTGGCTGGATGGATGGTTGGTTGGAGTAGGGGGACAGTCTGGCTGGCTGGATGGGTGGTTAGGGATGGAGTAGGGGGACAGTCTGGCTGGATGGATGGTTAGGGATGGAGTAGGGGGACAGTCTGGCTGGATGGATGGTTAGGATGGAGTAGGGGGACAGTCTGGCTGGATGGATGGTTAGGGATGGAGTAGGGGGACAGTCTGGCTGGATGGATGGTTAGGGATGGAGTAGGGGGACAGTCTGGATGGATGGTTAGGGATGGAGTAGGGGGACAGTCTGGCTGGATGGATGGTTAGGGATGGAGTAGGGGGACAGTCTGGCTGGATGGATGGTTAGGATGGAGTAGAGGGACAGTCTGGATGGATGTTAGGGATGGAGTAGGGGGACAGTCTGGCTGGATGGATGGTTAGGGATGGAGTAGGGGACAGTCTGGCTGGATGGATGGTCTAGGATGGAGTAGGGGGATGGCTGGATGGATGGTTAGGGACGGAGTAGGGGGACAGTCTGGCTGGATGGATGGTTAGGATGGAGTAGGGGGACAGTCTGGCTGGATGGATGGTTAGGGATGGAGTAGGGGGACAGTCTGGCTGGATGGATGGTTAGGATGGAGTAGGGGGACAGTCTGGCTGGATGGATGGTTAGGATGGAGTAGGGGGACAGTCTGGCTGGATGGATGGTTAGGGATGGAGTAGGGGGACAGTCTGGCTGGATGGATGGTTAGGGATGGAGTAGGGGGACAGTCTGGCTGGATGGATGGATGGTTAGGGATGGAGTAGGGGGACAGTCTGGCTGGATGGATGGTTAGGGACGGAGTAGGGGGACAGTCTGGCTGGATGGATGGTTAGGGATGGAGTAGGGGGACAGTCTGGCTGGATGGATGGTTTAGTAGGGGGACAGTCTGGCTGGATGGATGGAGTGGAGGGGGGACAGTCTGGCTGGATGGATGGTTAGGATGGAGTAGGGGGACAGTCTGGCTGGATGGATGGTTAGGGATGGAGTAGGGGGACAGTCTGGCTGGATGGATGGTTAGGGACGGGAGTAGGGGGACAGTCTGGCTGGATGGATGGTTAGGATGGAGTAGGGGGACAGTCTGGCTGGATGGATGGTTAGGGATGGAGTAGGGGGACAGTCTGGCTGGATGGATGGTTAGGGATGGAGTAGGGGGACAGTCTGGCTGGATGGATGGTTAGGGATGGAGTAGGGGGACAGTCTGGCTGGATGGATGGTTAGGGACGGAGTAGGGGGACAGTCTGGCTGGATGGATGGTTAGGATGGAGTAGGGGGACAGTCTGGCTGGATGGATGGTTAGGATGGAGTAGGGGGACAGTCTGGCTGGATGGATGGTTAGGATGGAGTAGGGGGACAGTCTGGCTGGATGGATGGTTAGGGATGGAGTAGGGGGACAGTCTGGCTGGATGGATGGTTAGGATGGAGTAGGGGACAGTCTGGCTGGATGGATGGTTAGGGATGGAGTAGGGGGACAGTCTGGCTGGATGGATGGTTAGGATGGAGTAGGGGGACAGTCTGGCTGGATGGATGGTTAGGATGGAGTAGGGGGACAGTCTGGCTGGATGGATGGTTAGGATGGAGTAGGGGGACAGTCTGGCTGGATGGATGGATGGTGGATGGTTAGGATGGAGTAGGGGGACAGTCTCTGGATGGATGGTTAGGGATGGAGTAGGGGGACATGGATGGATTAGGGATGGAGTAGGGGGACAGTCTGGCTGGATGGATGGTTAGGATGGAGTAGGGGGACAGTCTGGATGGATGGTTGGATGGATGGTTAGGGATGGAGTAGGGGGACAGTCTGGCTGGATGGATGGTTAGGATGGAGTACAGTCTGGCTGGGGACAGACAGTCTGCTCTGGATGGATGGTTAGGATGGAGTAGGGGGACAGTCTGGCTGGATGGATGGATGGTTAGGATGGAGTAGGGGGACAGTCTGGCTGGATGGATGGTTAGGATGGAGTAGGGGGACAGTCTGGATGGATGGATGATGGTTTAGATGGAGTAGGGGGACAGTCTGGCTGGATGGATGGTTAGGATGGAGTAGGGGGACAGTCTGGCTGGATGGATGGATGGATGGATGGTTAGGATGGAGTAGGGGGAGTCAGTCTGGCTGGATGGATGGATGTTAGGATGGAGTAGGGGGACAGTCAGTCTGGATGGATGGTTAGGATGGAGTAGGGGGACACTGGATGGATGTTTAGGATGGAGTCACAGTCTGTCTGGATGGATGGTTAGGATGGAGTAGGGGGACAGTCAGTCTGGCTGGATGGATGGATGGTTAGGATGGAGTAGGGGGGGACAGTCTGGATGGATGGTTGGAGTGGTCAGTCTGGATGGATGGTTAGGATGGAGTAGGGGGACAGTCAGTCTGGCTGGATGGATGGATGGTTAGGATGGAGTAGGGGGACAGTCAGTGGATGGATGGATGGATGGTTAGGATGGAGTAGGGGGACAGTCAGTGGCTGGATGGATGGATGGTTAGGATGGAGTAGGGGGACAGTCAGTGGCTGGATGGATGGTTAGGATGGAGTAGGGGGACAGTCAGTCTGGATGGATGGTTAGGATGGAGTAGGGGGACAGTCAGTCTGGATGGATGGTTAGGATGGAGTAGGGGGACAGTCAGTCTGGATGGATGGGTTAGGATGGAGTAGGGGGGACAGTCTGGATGGATGGTTAGGATGGAGTAGGGGGACAGTCTGGCTGGATGGATGGATGGATGGTTAGGATGGAGTAGGGGGACAGTCAGTCTGGCTGGATGGATGGATGGTTAGGATGGAGTAGGGGGACAGTCTGGCTGGATGGTTAGGATGGAGTAGGGGGACAGTCAGTCTGGATGGATGGTTAGGATGGAGTAGGGGGACAGTCAGTGGCTGGATGGATGGATGGTTAGGATGGAGTAGGGGGACAGTCAGTGGCTGGATGGATGGTTAGGATGGAGTAGGGGGACAGTCAGTGGCTGGATGGATGGTTAGGATGGAGTAGGGGGACAGTCAGTGGCTGGATGGATGGATGGTTAGGATGGAGTAGGGGGACAGTCAGTCTGGATGGATGGTTAGGATGGAGTAGGGGGACAGTCAGTCTGGATGGATGGTTAGGGATGGAGTAGGGGGACAGTCAGTCTGGCTGGATGGATGGATGGTTAGGATGGAGTAGGGGGACAGTCAGTCTGGATGGATGGTTAGGATGGAGTAGGGGGACAGTCTGGCTGGATGGATGGTTAGGATGGAGTAGGGGGACAGTCAGTGGCTGGATGGATGGTTAGGATGGAGTAGGGGGACAGTCAGTGGCTGGATGGATGGTTAGGATGGAGTAGGGGGACAGTCAGTGGATGGATGGATGGTTACAACAACTACAACATCCCAATCCTAATAACACTAACTCTGTCTCCCTCCCTTCCATCCTGTATAGTCCTCTGGACCGGGCCCAGGGTGATACTAACTCTGTCTCCCTCCCTTCCATCCTATAGTCCTCTGGACCGGGCCCAGGGTGATACTAACTCTGTCTCCCTCCCTTCCATCCTATAGTCCTCTGGACCGGGCCCAGGGTGATACTAACTCTGTCTCCCTCCCTTTCATCCTGTAGAGTCCTCTGGACCGGGCCCAGGGTGATACTAACTCTGTCTCCCTCCCTTTCATCCTGTAGAGTCCTCTGGACCGGGCCCAGGGTGCTAAGAACAAGGGCAACAAGTACTTCAAGGCTGGGAAGTATGAGCAGGCCATCCAGTGTTACACAGAGGCCATCGGTCTGTGTCCTAGAGAGAACCAGACAGACCTGTCCACCTTTTACCAGAACAGAGCTGCTGCCTACGAACAGCAGGTAACTATCACCACGGCAACCATTCATTATGATGCTCTGGATGTGTTCATGTGGGTTTATAGCAGTGGAGGCTGGTGAGGGGAGTGCAGGCATAGTAACAGCTGGAATGGAATGCCGTTTCATTCATTCCATACCAGACATTACAATGAGCCCGTCGTCTGGTTGAAGGTGTCATCAACCAACACCGGTTTCCAGTGGAGAACTATTGTATGCATATGTTCCTGTGTTAACATTAACAACATGGCTGTGACCTCCAGATGAAGTGGACCGAGGTGGTGCAGGACTGTACCAGGGTTAGGGTTTCATGTGGTGGTGTACCCAGGGTTAGGGTTTCATGTGGTGGTGTACCAGGGTTAGGGTTTCATGTGGTGGTGTACCCAGGGTTAGGGTTTCATGTGGTGGTGTACCCAGGGTTAGGGTTTCATGTGGTGGTGTACCCAGGGTTAGGGTTTCATGTGGTGGTGTACCCCAGGGTTAGGGTTTCATGTGGTGGTGTACCCAGGGTTAGGGTTTCATGTGGTGGTGTACCCAGGGTTTCATGTGGTGGTGTACCCAGGGTTTCATGTGGTGGTGTACCCAGGGTTAGGGTTTCATGTGGTGGTGTACCCAGGGTTAGGGTTTCATGTGGTGGTGTACCCAGGGTTAGGGTTTCATGTGGTACTGTACCAGGGTTAGGGTTTCATGTGGTGATGTACCCAGGGTTAGGTTTCATGTGGTGGTGCAGTACTGTACCAGGGTTAGGGTTTCATGTGGTGGTGTACCCAGGGTTAGGGTTTGGTGATGTACCCAGGTTAGGGTTTCATGTGGTGATGTACCCAGGGTTAGGGTTTCATGTGGTGGTGCAGTACTGTACCAGGGTTAGGGTTTCATGTGGTGGTGTACCCAGGGTTAGGGTTTCATGTGGTGGTGTACCCAGGGTTAGGGTTTCATGTGGTGGTGTACCCAGGGTTAGGGTTTCATGTGGTGGTGTACCCAGGGTTAGGGTTTCATGTGGTGGTGTACCCAGGGTTAGGGTTTCATGTGGTGGTGTACCCAGGGTTAGGGTTTCATGTGGTGGTGTACCCAGGGTTAGGGTTTCATGTGGTGGTGTACCCAGGGTTAGGGTTTCATGTGGTGGTGTACCCAGGGTTAGGGTTTCATGTGGTGGTGTACCCAGGGTTAGGGTTTCATGTGGTACTGTACCAGGGTTAGGGTTTCATGTGGTGGTGTACCCAGGGTTTCATGTGGTGGTGTACCCAGGGTTAGGGTTTCATGTGGTGGGTACCCAGGGTTAGGGTTTCATGTGGTGGTGTACCCAGGGTTAGGGTTAGGGTTTCATGTGGTGGTGTACCCAGGGTTAGGGTTTCATGTGGTGGTGTACCCAGGGTTAGGGTTTCATGTGGTACTGTACCAGGGTTAGGGTTTCATGTGGTGGTGTACCCAGGGTTAGGGTTTCATGTGGTGGTGTACCCAGGGTTTCATGTGGTGGTGTACCCAGGGTTAGGGTTTCATGTGGTACTGTACCAGGGTTAGGGTTTCATGTGGTGATGTACCCAGGGTTAGGGTTTCATGTGGTGATGTACCCAGGGTTAGGGTTTCATGTGGTGGTGCAGTACTGTACCAGGGTTAGGGTTTCATGTGGTGGTGTACCCAGGGTTAGGGTTTCATGTGGTGGTGTACCCAGGGTTAGGGTTTCATGTGGTGGTGTACCCAGGGTTAGGGTTTCATGTGGTGGTGTACCCAGGGTTAGGGTTTCATGTGGTGGTGTACCCAGGGTTAGGGTTTCATGTGGTGGTGTACCCAGGGTTAGGGTTTCATGTGGTGGTGTTTACCCAGGGTTAGGGTTTCATGTGGTGGTGTACCCAGGGTTAGGGTTTCATGTGGTACTGTACCAGGGTTAGGGTTTCATGTGGTGGTGTACCCAGGGTTTCATGTGGTGGTGTACCCAGGGTTAGGGTTTCATGTGGTGGTGTACCCAGGGTTAGGGTTTCATGTGGTGGTGTACCCAGGGTTAGGGTTTCATGTGGTGGTGTACCCAGGGTTAGGGTTTCATGTGGTGGTGTACCCAGGGTTAGGGTTTCATGTGGTGGTGTACCCAGGGTTAGGGTTTCATGTGGTGGTGTACCCAGGGTTAGGGTTTCATGTGGTGGTGTACCCAGGGTTAGGGTTTCATGTGGTGGTGTACCCAGGGTTAGGGTTTCATGTGGTGGTGTACCAGGGTTAGGGTTTCATGTGGTGGTGTACCCAGGGTTAGGGTTTCATGTGGTGGTGTACCCAGGGTTAGGGTTTCATGTGGTGGTGTACCCAGGGTTTCATGTGGTGGTGTACCCAGGGTTTCATGTGGTGGTGTACCCAGGGTTAGGGTTTCATGTGGTGGTGTACCCAGGGTTAGGGTTTCATGTGGTAATGTGTTAACATCAACGGTCTGTGTTTCCAGATGAAGTGGACCGAGGTGGTGCAGGACTGTTCCCAGGCTGTAGAGATGAACCCTCGCTATATCAAGGCCCTGTTCAGGAGGGCCAAGGCCCTGGAGAGACTGGACAACAACAAGGAGTGTCTGGAAGGTATGGCAAACACACACACACACACACACACACACACACACACACACACACACACACACACACACTGGATAACAAGGAGTACCTGGAAGGTACACACACACACACACACACACACACACACACACACACACACAGACACACACTGGATAACAATGAGTGTCTGGAAGGTATGGCAAACACACACACAGACACACACACACACACACACACACACACACACACACACACACACACACACACACACACACACTGGACAACAAGAAGGAGGCCTGGAGGATAGGGCTCAGATCACAGCTGTCCTCTAAAGGCATATGATACGACAACAAGGCTAATAGAAGTGATCTGGTGTTTTTGTGTTATAAAATGTTCCTGTAGATGTGACGGCGGTATGTATCCTGGAGGCCTTTCAGAACCAGCAGAGTATGCTCCTAGCAGACAAAGTCCTCAAACTGCTGGGGAAGGAGAAGGCCAAAGACAAATACAAGGTGAGAGGATCTCCCAGCTCCCAGCTTTCCTGCTGCTCCTTATTGAACTTAGATGCTGTTTGATTACAACTAGTTGAATGTTGGTGCATTAACACTGTCAAGCTTTGCACCAATGTACCACTTGCCGTGCTGTAGCAGAGAGAACAGTCTATGACTTGGGTGGCTGGAGTCTTAGACAATTTTTAGGGCCTTCCTCTGACACCGCCTGGTATAGAGGTCCTGGATGGCAGGGAGCTCGGCCCCAGTGATTTAATGGGCCATACACACTACCCTCTGTAGTACCTTGCGGTCGGATACCAAACATGATTATTACACAAGCGCACCTTGTGCTGGGGACAATAAAAGGCCACTCTAAAATGTGCAGTTTTGTCACACAACACAATGCCACTGATGTCTCAAGTTTTGAGGGAGCGTGCAATTGGCATGCTGACTGCAGGAAGATAATTTCAGCACAGTTTTGATTGGGACAGCGCCATAGCGCTGCTTTGAGACAATCGTGGGGACTCGTTTCTGAATCTCCGTTTGGATATTGGTTAGGCTACAATTAGGCTGTGGAAAGGTTAGCTGGGGTGAGTGTTGCCAATGATCATCTTGTTTAGTTGGCTCATTTATTAGCAACACGATCAGAACATTTTGCTAGCATGTTACGTAGTTTATCAAGTGGATTCTTTTTTTATCAAGTGAAGCCTCTTGACTTGTCTTAATCAATGTGATTTTGCTTCACTGAATCTCTGTCTGTATAGGCTATTTGGTTCATTGGTTTCTGGCTGGGCAAATAAGTGGAGGTGGAATAGCTGATTTAGTACTGATCAGAAACATTTAGCATGATAGACCTTCATTTGATTTGGGCTACATTCTATCAGTTTTGCTAGATCGCGTAAAGGCAACTCCAGAAACCCACAGAGGTTGGGAAATATGAACGAGACATGCTTTTGAAAATAGGATTAATATTATTTTCTATTTGTATCATGATGAAGGTAAGACCCTACGCCTGTTCCCTAACAAAGCGGAGGGAGGGTAGGAAAGAGATGAAACGTGGGCTTGGGCTCGGTTTTAAAATATATCTTTTTTTACAGTGAGGGAAAAAAGTATTTGATCCCCTGCTGATTTTGTACGTTTGCCCACTGACAAAGACATGATCAGTCTATAATTTTAATGGTAGGTTTATTTGAACAGTGAGAGACAGAATAACTACAAAAATATCCAGAAAAATGCATGTCAAAAATGTTATAAATTGATTAGCATTTTAATGAGGGAAATAAGTATTTGACCCCCTCTCAATCAGAAAGATTTCTGACTCCCAGGTGTCTTTTATACAGGTAACGAGCTGAGATTAGGAGCACACTCTTAAAGGGAGTGCTCCTAATCTCAGTTTGTTACCTGTATAAAAGACACCTTTCCACAGAAGCAATCAATCAATCAGATTCCAAACTCTCCACCATGGCCAAGACCAAAGAGCTCTCCAAGGATGTCAGGGACAAGATTGTAGACCTACACAAGGCTGAAATGGGCTACAAGACCATCGCCAAGCAGCTTGGTGAGAAGGTGACAACAGTTGGTGCGATTATTCGCAAATGGAAGAAACACAAAATAACTGTCAATCTCCCTCGGCCTGGGGCTCCATGCAAGATCTCACCTCGTGGAGTTGCAATGATCATGAGAACGGTGAGGAATCAGCCCAGAACTACACGGGAGGCTCAAGGCAGCTGGGACCATAGTCACCAAGAAGACAATTGGTAACACACTACGCCGTGAAGGACTGAAATCCTGCAGCGCCCTCAAGGTCCCCCTGCTCAAGAAAGCACATATACAGGGCCGTCTGAAGTTTGCCAATGAACATCTGAATGATTCAGAGGAGAACTGGGTGAAAGTGTTGTGGTCAGATGAGACCAAAATGGAGCTCTTTGACATCAACTCAACTCGCCGTGTTTGGAGGAGGAGGAATACTGCCTATGACCCCAAGAATACCATCCCCACCGTCAAACATGGAGGTGGAAACATTATGCTTTAGGGGTGTTTTTCTTTTAAGGGGACAGGACAACTTCACCGCATCAAGGGACGATGGACTGGGCCATGTACCGTCAAATCTTGGGTGAGAACCTCCTTCCCTCAGCCAGGGCATTGAAAATGGGTTGTGGATGGGTATTCCAGCATGACAATGACCCAAAACACACGGCCAAGGCAACAAAGGAGTGGCTCAAGAAGAAGCACATTACGGTCCTGGAGTGGCCAAACGTCAGGCTCGAAACCTTAATGACTTGGAGAAGATCTGCAAAGAGGACTGTGACAAAATCCCTCCTGAGATGTGGGCAAACCTGGTGGCCAACTACAAGAAACGTCTGGTTTTGCCACCAAGTACTAAGTCATGTTTTGCAGAGGGGGTCAAATACTTATTTCCCTCATTAAACTGCAAATCAATTCATAAAATTTTTCACATGCGTTTTTCTGGATTTTTTTTATTTTTATTCTGTCTCTCACTGTTCAAATAAACCTATCATTAAAATTATAGACTGATCATGTCTTTGTCAGTGGGCAAACGTACAAAATCAGCAGGGGATCAAATACTTTTTTCCCTCACTGTACATGACAGCGGTTCCACACGTTCCCGTGACACAAGTTGTGTGGAAATAATATGTGTTCTATTTTATTCTGTTATAGTCTGTTATATTCTTACTATAAAATATGTGTGTTGACTGATCGGGTAGGTGTGTCCTGTCTGTTTAATGAACAAAATAACTAACTATTGATTTCATTTGGATGGTGCAGCAATGGCTGCATAGACCCTAACATAGGCCTAATTCAACTCAAAATATTCTGTTCTAGTCTTTTGAAAATACATTTAATTAGTCTTTATAATATTTCTTGCCTAAATGAATGAATAATGGATTTGTTTTTGATGGTGTATATTCTCAATGGATTTATTAATCCATTGAGATCCTCTGTAGCTCAGCTGGTAGCTGGTCCTCTGTAGCTCAGCTGGTAGAGCACGGCGCTTGTAACGCCAAGGTAGTGGGTTCGATCCCCGGGACCACCCATACACAAAAAACGAATAATGTATGCACGCATGACTGTAAGTCGCTTTGGATAAAAGCGTCTGCTAAATGGCATATTATTATTATTATTATATTATTAAAATAGACACCCAACCACATCTGCATACCACTACTACCACTCATCCCCGGCAGGCCCACCGGAGGTATAAAAGGTGGGCCTGTTTGTAAGGGGGTCATATAAACATTGCCCTATTCATTTTTAAAAATGCAAAATACCGTAAATACTTTGTAAAACCAGTACAAGTCTCACCCTCCCTCTTCTCGCTCTATTTCCATCTCTTCTCTCTCCAGAACCGTGACCCCCTGATGCCTTCTCCTCAGTTCATCAAGTCCTACTTCAGCTCCTTCACCGATGACATAATCAGCCAGCCGCTCCAGAAGGGCGAGAAGAAGGACGAGGACAAGGACAACGAGGGAGAGGCCGCAGAGGTCACAGAAAGGTCAGAAGTCACTGTGTGATGTCACTTTCTGTATGTTGGCTTTGGATGGAGAGGCCAGCCTAACTACTAGGGTCAATCTATCTGCCAGCCTAACTACTAGGGTCAATCTCTATCTGCCAGCCTAACTATTAGGGTCAATCTCTATCTGCCAGCCTAACTACTAGGGTCAATCTCTATCTGCCAGCCTAACTACTAGGCTCAATCTCTATCTGCCAGCCTAACTACTAGGGTCAATCTCTATCTGCCAGCCTAACTACTAGGGTCAATCTCTATCTGCCAGCCTAACTACTAGGGTCAATCTCTATCTGCCAGCCTAACTACTAGGGTCAATCTCTATCTGCCAGCCTAACTACTAGGGTCAATCTCTATCTGCCAGCCTAACTACTAGGGTCAATCTCTATCTGCCAGCCTAACCACTAGGGTCAATCTCTATCTGCCAGCCTAACTACTAGGGCTCAATCTCTATCTGCCAGCCTAACTACTAGGGTCAATCTCTATCTGCCAGCCTAACTACTAGGGTCAATCTCTATCTGCCAGCCTAACTACTAGGGTCAATCTCTATCTGCCAGCCTAACTACTAGGGCTCAATCTCTATCTGCCAGCCTAACTACTATCTGGTCTATCTCTATCTGCCAGCCTAACTAACTACTAGGGCTCAATCTCTATCTGCCAGCCTAACTACTAGGGTCAATCTCTATCTGCCAGCCTAACTACTAGGGCTCAATCTCTATCTGCCAGCCTAACTACTAGGGTCAATCTCTATCTGCCAGCCTAACTACTAGGGTCAATCTCTATCTGCTCGGCTGCTTCTCAACCGTATTGGAGGAGAAGGTCCACAGAACCTCCCCTCAGGCCTTCTTGTCCAATGGGGTTTGAGAAGAAGGCGAGAACAGAGGATACTAGGAATTGAGGAAAGATACATTTTGAAAGAGCCTAATATGTAGCCCATATCCCTCTGCCCCCCCTGCTCTCCTGTCCCCCTGCTCTCCTGTCCCCCTGCTCTCCTGTCCCCCTGCTCTCCTGTCCCTCTGTCCCCCCTGCTCTCCTGTCCCCCCGTCCCTCTGTCCCCCTGCTCTCCTGTCCCCCTGCTCTCCTGTCCCTCTGTCCCCCTGCTCTCCTGTCCCCCCTGCTCTCCTGTCCCTCTGTCCCCCTGCTCTCCTGTCCCCCTGCTCTCCTGTCCCTCTGTCCCCCTGCTCTCCTGTCCCCCCTGCTCTCCTGTCCCCCTGCTCTCCTGTCCCCCTGCTCTCCTGTCCCCCCTGCTCTCCTGTCCCCCCTGCTCTCCTGTCCCCCTGCTCTCCTGTCCCCCTGCCCCTGCTCTCCTGTCCCTCTGCTCTCCTGTCCCCCCTGCTCTCCTGTCCCCCCTGCTCTCCTGTCCCCCTGCTCTCCTGTCCCCCTGCTCTCCTGTCCCCCTGCTCTCCTGTCCCCCTGCTCTGCTCTCCTGTCCCCCTGCTCTCCTGTCCCTCTGTCCCCCCATCCCTCTGTCCCCCTGCTCTCCTGTCCCCCTGCTCTCCTGTCCCCCTGCTCTCCTGTCCCTCTGTCCCCCTGCTCTCCTGTCCCCCTGCTCTCCTGTCCCCCTGCTCTCCTGTCCCTCTGTCCCCCCTGCTCTCCTGTCCCCCCATCCCTCTGTCCCCCTGCTCTCCTGTCCCCCTGCTCTCCTGTCCCTCTGTCCCCCTGCTCTCCTGTCCCCCCTGCTCTCCTGTCCCTCTGTCCCCCTGCTCTCCTGTCCCCCTGCTCTCCTGTCCCTCTGTCCCCCTGCTCTCCTGTCCCCCCTGCTCTCCTGTCCCCCCTGCTCTCCTGTCCCCCTGCTCTCCTGTCCCCCTGCTCTCCTGTCCCCCTGCTCTCCTGTCCCCCTGCTCTCCTGTCCCCCCTGCTCTCCTGTCCCCCCTGCTCTCCTGTCCCCCTGCTCTCCTGTCCCCCTGCTCTCCTGTCCCCCCTGCTCTCCTGTCCCCCCTGCTCTCCTGTCCCCCTGCTCTCCTGTCCCTCTGTCCCCCCATCCCTCTGTCCCCCTGCTCTCCTGTCCCCCTGCTCTCCTGTCCCTCTGCCCCCCCTGCTCTCCTGTCCCCCCTGCTCTCCTGTCCCCCCCTGCTCTCCTGTCCCCCTGCTCTCCTGTCCCCCTGCTCTCCTGTCCCTCTGCCCCCCCTGCTCTCCTGTCCCCCCTGCTCTCCTGTCCCCCCTGTCTCCTGTCCGTCTGTCCCCTGCTCTCCTGTCCCCCTGCTCTCCTGTCCCCCTGCTCTCCTGTCCCCCCTGCTCTCCTGTCCCCCTGCTCTCCTGTCCCTCTGTCCCCCTGCTCTCCTGTCCCCCTGCTCTCCTGTCCCCCCTGCTCTCCTGTCCCCCCCTGCTCTCCTGTCCCCCCTGCTCTCCTGTCCCCCTGCTCTCCTGTCCCCCCTGCTCTCCTGTCCCCCCATCCCTCTGTCCCCCTGCTCTCCTGTCCCCCCATCCCTCTGTCCCCCTGCTCTCCTGTCCCCCTGCTCTCCTGTCCCCCTGTCCCCCCTGCTCTCCTCCTGTCCCCCTGCTCTCCTGTCCCCCTGCTCTCCTGTCCCCCCCCTCCTGTCCCCCTGCTCTCCTGTCCCCTGCTCTCCTGTCCCCCTGCTCTCCTGTCCCCCTGCTCTCCTGTCCCCCCTGCTCTCCTGTCCCCCCTGCTCTCCTGTCCCCCTGTCCCCCCTGCTCTCCTGTCCCCACTGCCTCTGTCCCCCTGCTCTCCTGTCCCCCCTGCTCTCCTGTCCCCCCTGCTCTCCTGCCCTCTGTCCCCCTGCTCTCCTGTCCCCCCTGCTCTCCTGTCCCCCCTGCTCTCCTGTCCCCCCTGCTCTCCTGTCCCCCCTGCTCTCCTGTCCCCCCTGCTCTCCTGTCCCCCCTGCTCTCCTGTCCCCCCTGCTCTCTCCTGTCCCCCTGCTCTCCTGTCCCTCTGTCCCCCCATCCCTCTGTCCCCCTGCTCTCCTGTCCCCCTGCTCTCCTGTCCCTCTGTCCCCCTGCTCTCCTGTCCCCCTGCTCTCCTGTCCCCCTGCTCTCCTGTCCCTCTGTCCCCCCTGCTCTCCTGTCCCCCCATCCCTCTGTCCCCCTGCTCTCCTGTCCCCCTGCTCTCCTGTCCCTCTGTCCCCCTGCTCTCCTGTCCCCCCTGCTCTCCTGTCCCCCCATCCCTCTGTCCCCCCTGCTCTCCTGTCCCCCTGCTCTCCTGTCCCCTCTGCTCTCTGTCCCCCTGCTCTCCTGTCCCCCCTGCTCTCCTGTCCCCCTGCTCTCCTGTCCCCCTGCTCTCCTGTCCCCCCTGCTCTCCTGTCCCCCCTGCTCTCCTGTCCCCCCTGCTCTCCTGTCCCCCTGCTCTCCTGTCCCCCCTGCTCTCTTGTCCCCCTGCTGCTCTGTCCCCCCTGCTGTCCCCCCCTGCTCTCCTGTCCCCCCTGCTCTCCTGTCCCTCTGTCCCCCCATCCCTCTGTCCCCCTGCTCTCCTGTCCCCCTGCTCTCCTGTCCCCCTGCTCTCCTGTCCCCCTGCTCTCCTGTCCCTCTGTCCCCCTGCTCTCCTGTCCCCCTGCTCTCCTGTCCCCCCTGCTCTCCTGTCCCCCCTGCTCTCCTGTCCCCCCTGCTCTCCTGTCCCCCTGCTCTCCTGTCCCCCCTGCTCTCCTGTCCCTCTGCCCCCCTGCTCTCCTGTCCCTCTGTCCCCCCCTGCTCTCCTGTCCCTCTGTCCCCCCTGCTCTCCTGTCCCCCTGCTCTCCTGTCCCTCTGTCCCCCCTGCTCCTCCTGTCCCCCTGCTCTCCTGTCCCCCTGCTCTCCTGTCCCCCTGCTCTCCTGTCCCCCTGCTCTCCTGTCCCCCTGCTCTCCTGTCCCTCTGCCCCCCCTGCTCTCCTGTCCCTCTGTCCCCCTGCTCTCCTGTCCCCCTGCTCTCCTGTCCCTCTGTCCCCCCTGCTCTCCTGTCCCCCTGCTCTCCTGTCCCCCCTGCTCTCCTGTCCCTCTGTCCCCCCTGCTCTCCTGTCCCTCTGCCCCCCTGCTCTCCTGTCCCTCTGTCCCCCCTGCTCTCCTGTCCCTCTGCCCCCCCTGCTCTCCTGTCCCTCTGCCCCCCCTGCTCTCCTGTCCCTCTGCCCCCCCTGCTCTCCTGTCCCCTCTGCCCCCCCTGCTCTCCTGTCCCTCTGTCCCCCCTGCTCTCCTGTCCCTCTGTCCCCCCTGCTCTCCTGTCCCCCCTGCTCTCCTGTCCCCCTGCTCTCCTGTCCCCCCTGCTCTCCTGTCCCCCCTGCTCTCCTGTCCCCCCTGCTCTCCTGTCCCTCTGCCCCCCCTGCTCTCCTGTCCCCCCTGCTCTCCTGTCCCCCTGCTCTCCTGTCCCTCTGCCCCCCCTGCTCTCCTGTCCCTCTGCCCCCCCTGCTCTCCTGTCCCCCCTGCTCTCCTGTCCCCCTGCTCTCCTGTCCCCCTGCTCTCCTGTCCCCCTGCTCTCCTGTCCCCCTGCTCTCCTGTCCCCCCTGCTCTCCTGTCCCCCCTGCTCTCCTGTCCCCCTGCTCTCCTGTCCCCCTGCTCTCCTGTCCCTCTGCCCCCCCTGCTCTCCTGTCTCTCTGTCCCCCCTGCTCTCCTGTCCCCCCTGCTCTCCTGTCCCCCCTGCTCTCCTGTCCCCCTGCTCTCCTGTCCCTCTGTCCCCCCTGCTCTCCTGTCCCCCTGCTCTCCTGTCCCCCTGCTCTCCTGTCCCTCTGTCCCCCCTGCTCTCCTGTCCCCCTGCTCTCCTGTCCCCCCTGCTCTCCTGTCCCCCCTGCTCTCCTGTCCCTCTGCCCCCCCTGCTCTCCTGCCCCCCCTGCTCTCCTGTCCCTCTGCCCCCCCCTGCTCTCCTGTCCCTCTGCCCCCCCTGCTCTCCTGTCCCTCTGTCCCCCCTGCTCTCCTGTCCCTCTGTCCCCCTGCTCTCCTGTCCCCCCTGCTCTCCTGTCCCCCCTGCTCTCCTGTCCCCCCTGCTCTCCTGTCCCTCTGCCCCCCCTGCTCTCCTGTCCCTCTGTCCCCCCTGCTCTCCTGTCCCTCTGCCCCCCCTGCTCTCCTGTCCCCCCTGCTCTCCTGTCCCCCTGCTCTCCTGTCCCTCTGCCCCCCCTGCTCTCCTGTCCCTCTGCCCCCCCTGCTCTCCTGTCCCTCTGCCCCCCCTGCTCTCCTGTCCCCCCTGCTCTCCTGTCCCCCCTGCTCTCCTGTCCCTCTGCCCCCCCTGCTCTCCTGTCCCCCCTGCTCTCCTGTCCCCCTGCTCTCCTGTCCCCCTGCTCTCCTGTCCCCCTGCTCTCCTGTCCCCCTGCTCTCCTGTCCCCCTGCTCTCCTGTCCCCCTGCTCTCCTGTCCCCCTGCTCTCCTGTCCCCCCCTGCTCTCCTGTCCCCCCTGCTCTCCTGTCCCCCCTGCTCTCCTGTCCCTCTGTCCCCCATCTCCTCTGTCCCCCTGCTCTCCTGTCCCCCTGCTCTCCTGTCCCCCTGCTCTCCTGTCCCCCTGCTCTCTCCTGTCCCTCTGTCCCCCCTGCTCTCCTGTCCCCCCTGCTCTCCTGTCCCCCCTGCTCTCCTGTCCCCCTGCTCTCTGTCTCCTGTCCCCCCTGCTCTCCTGTCCCCCTGCTCTCCTGTCCCCCTGCTCTCCTGTCCCTCTGCCCCCCCTGCTCTCCTGTCCCTCTGTCCCCCCTGCTCTCCTGTCCCCCTGCTCTCCTGTCCCCCTGCTCTCCTGTCCCTCTGTCCCCCCTGCTCTCCTGTCCCCCTGCTCTCCTGTCCCCCTGCTCTCCTCTCCCCCTGCTCTCCTGTCCCCCTGCTCTCCTGTCCCTCTGTCCCCCCTGCTCTCCTGTCCCTCTGTCCCCCTGCTCTCCCCCCCCTGCTCTCCTGTCCCCCTGCTCTCCTGTCCCTCTGTCCCCCCTGCTCTCCTGTCCCCCTGCTCTCCTGTCCCCCTGCTCTCCTGTCCCTCTGTCCCCCCTGCTCTCCTGTCCCTCTGCCCCCCCTGCTCTCCTGTCCCTCTGTCCCCCCTGTTCTCCTGTCCCTCTGTCCCCCCTGCTCTCCTGTCCCTCTGCCCCCCTGCTCTCCTGTCCCTCTGCCCCCCCTGCTCTCCTGTCCCTCTGCCCCCCCTGCTCTCCTGTCCCTCTGCCCCCCCTGCTCTCCTGTCCCTATGTCCCCCCTGCTCTCCTGTCCCTCTGTCCCCCCTGCTCTCCTGTCCCCCCTGCTCTCCTGTCCCCCCTGCTCTCCTGTCCCCCCTGCTCTCCTGTCCCCCCTGCTCTCCTGTCCCCCCTGCTCTCCTGTCCCTCTGCCCCCCCTGCTCTCCTGTCCCCCCTTGCTCTCCTGTCCCCCTGCTCTCCTGTCCCCCCTGCTCTCCTGTCCCTCTGCCCCCCCTGCTCTCCTGTCCCTCTGCCCCCCCCTGCTCTCCTGTCCCCCCTGCTCTCCTGTCCCCCCTGCTCTCCTGTCCCCCTGCTCTCCTGTCCCCTGCTCTCTCCTGTCCCCCTGCTCTCTGTCCTGTCTCTCCTGCCCCTGCTGTCCTGTCCCCCCTGCTCTCCTGTCCCCCCTGCTCTCCTGTCCCCCCTGCTCTCCTGTCCCCCTGCTCTCCTGTCCCCCCTGCTCTCCTGTCCCTCTGTCCCCCCTGCTCTCTGTCCTGTCCCTCTGTCCCCCCTGCTCTCCTGTCCCCCCTGCTCTCCTCCCTCCTGCTCTCCCCCCCTGCTCTCCTGTCCCCCCTGCTCTCCTGTCCCCCTGCTCTCCTGTCCCCCTGCTCTCCTGTCCCTCTGCCCCCCCCTGCTCTCCTGTCCCCCTGCTCTCCTGTCCCCCCTGCTCTCCTGTCCCCCCTGCTCTCCTGTCCCTCTGCCCCCCCTGCTCTCCTGTCCCCCTGCTCTCCTGTCCCTCTGCCCCCCCTGCTCTCCTGTCCCTCTGCCCCCCCTGCTCTCCTGTCCCCTCTGCCCCCCCCTGCTCTCCTGTCCCTCTGTCCCCCTGCTCTCCTGTCCCCCCCTGCTCTCCTGTCCCCCCTGCTCTCCTGTCCCCCCTGCTCTCCTGTCCCTCTGCCCCCCCTGCTCTCCTGTCCCTCTGTCCCCCCTGCTCTCCTGTCCCCCCTGCTCTCCTGTCCCCCTGCTCTCCTGTCCCTCTGCCCCCCCTGCTCTCCTGTCCCTCTGCCCCCCCTGCTCTCCTGTCCCTCTGTCCCCCCTGCTCTCCTGTCTCCCCTGCTCTCCTGTCCCCCCTGCTCTCCTGTCCCTCTGCCCCCCCTGCTCTCCTGTCCCCCCTGCTCTCCTGTCCCCCTGCTCTCCTGTCCCCCCTGCTCTCCTGTCCCCCTGCTCTCCTGTCCCTCTGCCCCCCCCTGCTCTCCTGTCCCCCCTGCTCTCCTGTCCCCCCTGCTCTCCTGTCCCCCCTGCTCTCCTGTCCCCCCTGCTCTCCTGTCCCCCCTGCTCTCCTGTCCCCCCTGCTCTCCTGTCCCTCTGTCCCCCCTGCTCTCCTGTCCCCCTGCTCTCCTGTCCCCCTGCTCTCCTGTCCCCCCTGCTCTCCTGTCCCCCCTGCTCTCCTGTCCCCCTGCTCTCCTGTCCCCCTGCTCTCCTGTCCCCCTGCTCTCCTGTCCCCCTGCTCTCCTGTCCCCCCTGCTCTCCTGTCCCCCCTGCTCTCCTGTCCCCCTGCTCTCCTGTCCCTCTGCCCCCCCCTGCTCTCCCTCCCCCCTGCTCTCCTGTCCCCCTGCTCTCCTGTCCCCCTGCTCTCCTGTCCCCCTGCTCTCCTGTCCCCCTGCTCTCCTGTCCCTCTGTCCCCCCTGCTCTCCTGTCCCCCCTGCTCTCCTGTCCCCCTGCTCTCCTGTCCCCCTGCTCTCCTGTCCCTCTGCCCCCCCTGCTCTCCTGTCCCCCCCTGCTCTCCTGTCCCCCCTGCTCTCCTGTCCCCCTGCTCTCCTGTCCCCCTGCTCTCCTGTCCCCCTGCTCTCCTGTCCCTCTGCCCCCCCTGCTCTCCTGTCCCCCCTGCTCTCCTGTCCCCCTGCTCTCCTGTCCCCCTGCTCTCCTGTCCCTCTGTCCCCCCTGCTCTCCTGTCCCCCCTGCTCTCCTGTCCCCCTGCTCTCCTGTCCCCCTGCTCTCCTGTCCCCCTGCTCTCCTGTCCCCCTGCTCTCCTGTCCCTCTGCCCCCCCTGCTCTCCTGTCCCCCCTGCTCTCCTGTCCCCCTGCTCTCCTGTCCCTCTGTCCCCCTGCTCTCCTGTCCCCCTGCTCTCCTGTCCCCCTGCTCTCCTGTCCCCCTGCTCTCCTGTCCTGTCTGTCCCCCTGCTCTCCTGTCCCCCTGCTCTCCTGTCCCCCTGCTCTCCTGTCCCCCTGCTCTCCTGTCCCCCCTGCTCTCCTGTCCCCCTGCTCTCCTGTCCCCCCTGCTCTCCTGTCCCCCCTGCTCTCCTGTCCCCCTGCTCTCCTGTCCCTCTGTCCCCCTGCTCTCCTGTCCCCCTGCTCTCCTGTCCCCCTGCTCTCCTGTCCCCCCTGCTCTCCTGTCCCCCCTGCTCTCCTGTCCCCCCTGCTCTCCTGTCCCCCTGCTCTCCTGTCCCCCTGCTCTCTCCTGTCCCCCCTGCTCTCCTGTCCCCCCTGCTCTCCTGTCCCCCCTGCTCTCCTGTCCCTCTGCTCTCCTGTCCCTCTGTCCCCCCTGCTCTCCTGTCCCCCTGCTCTCCTGTCCCCCTGCTCTCCTGTCCCTCTGTCCCCCTGCTCTCCTGTCCCTCTGTCCCCCCCTGCTCTCCTGTCCCCCTGCTCTCCTGTCCCCCTGCTCTCCTGTCCCCCTGCTCTCCTGTCCCCCCTGCTCTCCTGTCCCCCTGCTCTCCTGTCCCCCTGCTCTCCTGTCCCCCTGCTCTCCTGTCCCCCCTGCTCTCCTGTCCCCCCTGCTCTCCTGTCCCCCTGCTCTCCTGTCCCCCTGCTCTCCTGTCCCCCCTGCTCTCCTGTCCCCCTGCTCTCCTGTCCCCCTGCTCTCCTGTCCCCCCTGCTCTCCTGTCCCCCCTGCTCTCCTGTCCCTCTGCTCTCCTGTCCCCCCTGCTCTCCTGTCCCCCTGCTCTCCTGTCCCCCCTGCTCTCCTGTCCCTCTGCTCTCCTGTCCCCCCTGCTCTCCTGTCCCCCCTGCTCTCCTGTCCCCCTGCTGCTCTCCTGTCCCCCCTGCTCTCCTGTCCCCCTGCTCTCCTGTCCTCTGTCCCCCCTGCTCTCCTGTCCCCCTGCTCTCCTGTCCCCCTGCTCTCCTGTCCCCCCTGCTCTCCTGTCCCCCTGCTCTCCTGTCCCCCTGCTCTCCTGTCCCCCCTGCTCTCCTGTCCCCCCGCTCTCCTGTCCCCCCTGCTCTCCTGTCCCCCCTGCTCCCCTGTCCCCCTGCTCTCCTGTCCCTCTGTCCCCCCTGCTCTCCTGTCCCCCTGCTCTCCTGTCCCTCTGTCCCCCCTGCTCTCCTGTCCCCCCTGCTCTCCTGTCCCCCCTGCTCTCCTGTCCCTCTGTCCATAGCCCTGGTTATCTGAAGGCCAAGCAGTACATTAACCCTATCCCTCTGTGTGTAGTTCTGGTTACCTGAAGGCCAACCAGTACATTAACCCTATCCCTCTGTGTGTAGTTCTGGTTATCTGAAGGCCAAGCAGTACATTAACCCTATCCCTCTGTGTGTAGTTCTGGTTATCTGAAGGCCAACCAGTACATTAACCCTATCCCTCTGTGTGTAGTTCTGGTTATCTGAAGGCCAACCAGTACATTAACCCTATCCCTCTGTGTGTAGCTCTGGTTATCTGAAGGCCAACCAGTACATTAACCCTATCCCTCTGTGTGTAGTTCTGGTTACCTGAAGGCCAACCAGTACATTAACCCTATCCCTCTGTGTGTAGTTCTGGTTACCTGAAGGCCAACCAGTACATTAACCCTATCCCTCTGTGTGTAGTTCTGGTTATCTGAAGGCCAAGCAGTACATTAACCCTATCCCTCTGTGTGTAGTTCTGGTTACCTGAAGGCCAACCAGTACATTAACCCTATCCCTCTGTGTGTAGTTCTGGTTACCTGAAGGCCAAGCAGTACATGGAGGAGGAGAACTATGATAAGATTATCAGTGAGTGCACTAAGGAGGTGGAGTCTGGGGGCCGGTACACTGCTGAGGCCCTGTTGCTACGGGCAACCTTCTACCTCCTGATTGGCAACGCCACCGGTGCCCAGCCAGACCTGGACCGGGTCATTAACATGGAGGACTCCAACGTCAAGGTAGTGTGTTTCAAGGTCAAGGTAGTTTTATTTGTCACATGCACAAGTACAGCGAAATACTAGCCCTACCCAACAGTGCAGTATTTCATATCAAAATAGTATAACTACACTGAACAAAAACATAAACGCAACATGCAACAATTTCAAAGATTTTACTGAGTTACAGTTCTTATAAGGAAATCAGTCAATTGAAATGAATTCATTAGGATCTAATCTATGAATTTCACATGACTTGGAATACAGATATGTATCTGTTGGTCAAAGATACAGTGGGGAAAAAAAGTATTTAGTCAGCCACCAATTGTGCAAGTTCTCCCACTTAAAAAGATGAGAGAGGCCTGTAATTTTCATCATAGGTACACGTCAACTATGACAGACAAAATGAGAAGAAAAAAAATCCAGAAAATCACATTGTAGGATTTTTAATGAATTTATTTATTTGCAAATTATGGTGGAAAATAAGTATTTGGTCACCTACAAACAAGCAAGATTTCTGGCTCTCACAGACCTGTAACTTCTTCTTTAAGAGGCTCCTCTGTCCTCCACTCGTTACCTGTATTAATGGCACCTGTTTGAACTTGTTATCAGTATAAAAGACACCTGTCCACAACCTCAAACAGTCACACTCCAAACTCCACTATGGCCAAGACCAAAGAGCTGTCAAAGGACACCAGAAACAAAATTGTAGACCTGCACCAGGCTGGGAAGACTGAATCTGCAATAGGTAAGCAGCTTGGTTTGAAGAAATCAACTGTGGGAGCAATTATTAGGAAATGGAAGACATACAAGACCACTGATAATCTCCCTCGATCTGGGGCTCCACGCAAGATCTCACCCCGTGGGGTCAAAATGATCACAAGAACGGTGAGCAAAAATCCCAGAAACACACGGGGGGACCTAGTGAATGACCTGCAGAGAGCTGGGACCAAAGTAACAAAGCCTACCATCAGTAACACACTACACCGCCAGGGACTCAAATCCTGCAGTGCCAGACGTGTCCAGGCCCGTCTGAAGTTTGCTAGAGTGCATTTGGATGATCCAGAAGAGGATTGGGAGAATGTCATATGGTCAGATGAAACCAAAATAGAACATTTTGGTAAAAACTCAACTCGTCGTGTTTGGAGGACAAAGAATGCTGAGTTGCATCCAAAGAACACCATTCCTACTGTGAAGCATGGGGGTGGAAACATCATGCTTTGGGGCTGTTTTTTCTGCAAAGGGACCAGGATGACTGATCCGTGTAAAGGAAAGAATGAATGGGGCCATGTATCGTGAGATTTTGAGTGAAAACCTCCTTCCATCAGCAAGGGCATTGAAGATGAAACGTGGCTGGGTCTTTCAGCATGACAATGATCCCAAACACACACCGCCCGGGCAACGAAGGAGTGGCTTTGTAAGAAACATTTCAAGGTCCTGGAGTGGCCTAGCCAGTCTCCAGATCTCAACCCCATAGAAAATCTTTGGAGGGAGTTGAAAGTCTGTGTTGCCCAGCGACAGCCCCTAAACATCACTGCTCTAGAGGAGATCTGCATGGAGGATGGGCCAAAATACCAGCAACAGTGTGTGAAAACCTTGTGAAGACTTACAGAAAACGTTTGACCTGTGTCATTGCCAACAAAGGGTATATAACAAGGTATTGAGAAACTTTTGTTATTGACCAAATACTTATTTTCCACCATAATTTGCAAATAAATTCATTAAAATCCTACAATGTGATTTTCTGGATTTTTTTTCTTTCTCATTTTGTCTGTCATAGTTGACGTGTACCTATGATGAAAATTACAGGCCTCTCTCATCTTTTTAAGTGGGAGAACTTGCACAATTGGTGGCTGACTAAATACTTTTTTTCCCCACTGTATCTTAAAAATAAAGGTAGGGGCGTGGATCAGAAAACCAGTCAGTATCTGGTGTGACTAGTTTGAGAAACAGACGCCTCACAGGTCCTCAACTGGCAGCTTCATTAAATAGTACCCGCAAAACACCAGTCTCAACGTCAACAGTGAAGAGGCGACTCCGGGATGCTGACCTTCTAGGCAGAGTTGCAAAGAAAAAGCCAAATCTCAGACTGGCCTATAAAATGAAAAGATTAAGATGGGCAGTCTGAGATATGGCTTTTTCTTTGCAACTCTGCCTAGAAGGTCAGCATCTGGGTTGTTGCCCTCCTACGGCCTCCTCCACGGACATGTCTAAGTGACCCCTAACTTTTGAACGGTAGTGAACTGCTCTCCATACTGACATGGTCTGTCTGTCTCCACCCTGAGCGTTGATTCATCATGCAGAGGCCGTAGAGAAGACAGATTTAGACATTGCATATCATTTTAACAGTTCCATTTCACGCCACGCTACGACCTGCTGTTCATATAAATAATTTATTGTAATTTACCAGTTTCTTGCAGTTAGTTATCCCAGGAAAAAGGAGTGGGTTTTGGGCGGTAAATCTGGGTAGCCGGGTTCCTGCCATTCAACCCTAAACAGCTCCAGTAATACCAGGTAGATGTACTGTATGTGATAACAGATCTTCTCTGTCCTGTCTCTGTCCTGTCTCTGTCTCTGTCTCTGTCCTGTCTCTGTCCTGTCTCTGTCCTGTCTCTGTCCTGTCTCTGTCTCTGTCCTGTAGCTGAGGGCCAATGCTCTGATCAAGCGTGGCAGCATGTACATGCAGCAGCAACAGCCTATGATGTCAACGCAGGACTTCAACATGGCCGCTGAGATCGACACGCGCAACGCAGACGTCTACCACCACCGGGGACAGGTACGGATGTCTCTATCAATATCCATTATGGCTGTGCCCAAATGGTTCCCTACTCCCTACATGGTGTACTACCCCATATGGCTCTGGTTAAAGGTAGGACACTCTACAGTGCCTTGTAAGGTATTCATCCCCCTTGGCGTTTTTCCTATTTTGTTGCATTCCAACCTGTAATTTAAATGGATTTTTATTTGGATTTCATGTAATGGACTCACCAATAGTCCAAATAGGTGAAGTGAAATGAAAAAAATATTTTTTTTCAAAAAATGCTACAAAATAAATAACAGAGAAGTGGTGCGTGCATATGTATTCACCCCCTTTGCTATGAAGCCCCTAAATAAGATCTGGTGCAACCAATTACCTTCAGAAGTCACATAATTAGTTAGATTGCACACAGGTGGACTTTATTTAAGTGTCACATGATCTGTCACATGATCTCAGTATATATACACCTGTTCTGAAAGACCCCGGAGTCTGCAACACCACTAAGCAAGGGGCACCACCAAGCAAGCGGCACCATGAAGACCAAGGAGCTCTCCAAACAGGTCAGGGGCAAAGTTGTGGAGAAGTACAGATCAGGGTTGGGTTATAAAAAAAATATCAAACTTTGAACATCCCACGGAGCACCATTTAAATCCATTATTAAAAAATGGAAATAATATGGCACCACAACAAACCTGCCAAGAGAGGGCCACCCACCAAAACTCACGGACCAGGCAAGGAGGGCATTAATCAGAGAGGCAACAAAGAGACCAAAGATAACCCTGAAGGAGCTGCAAAGCTCCACAGCGGAGATTGGAGTATCTGTCCATAGGACCACTTTAAGCCGTACACTCCACAGAGCTGGGCTTTACGGAAGAGTGGACAGAAAAAAGCCATTGCTTAAAGAAAAAAATAAGCTAACACATTTGGTGTTCGTCAAAAGGCATGTGGGAGACTCCCCAAACATATGGAAGAAGGTACTCTGGTCAGATGAGACTAAAATTGAGCTTTTTGGCCATCAAGGAAAACACTATGTCTGGCGCAAACCCAACACCTCTCATCACCCCGAGAACACCATCACCACAGTGAAGCATGGTGGTGGCAGCTTCATGCTGTGGGGATGTTTTTCATCGGCAGGGACTGGGAAACTGGTCATTATTGAAAGAATGATGGATGGCGCTAAATACAGGGAAATTCTTGAGGGAAACCTGTTTCAGTCTTCCAGAGATTTGAGACTGGGACGGAGGTTCACCTTCCAGCAGGACAATGACCCTAAGCATACTGCTAAAGCGACACTCGTGTGGTTTAAGGGGTAACATTTAAATGTCTTGGAATGGCCTAGTCAAAGCACAGACCTCAATCCAATTGAGAATCAGTGGGATGACTTAAAGATTGCTGTACACCAGCGGAACCCATCCAACTTGAAGGAGCTGGAGCAGTTTGCCTTAATAATAATAATAATAATAATAATAGTATGCCATTTAGCAGACGCTTTTATCCAAAGCGACTTATAGTAATGTGCGCATACATTTTTACGTATGGGTGGTCCCAGGGATCGAACCCACTACCCTGGCGTTACAAGTGCCATGCTCTACCAATTGAGCTACAGAGAAGAATGGGCAAAAATCCCAGTGGCTAGATGTGCCAAGCTTATAGAGACATACCCCAAGAGACTTGCAGCTGTAATTGCTGCCAAAGGTGGCTCTACAAAGTATTGACTTTGGGGGGCAGGGTGAATAGTTATGCACGCTCAAGTTTTCTGTTTTTTTGTCTTATTTCTTGTTTGTTTCACACAAAAATATTTTGCATCTTCAAAGTGGTAGGCATGTTGTGTAAATCAAATGATACAAACCCCCCAAAAATCTATTTTTATTGCAGGTTGTAAGGCAACAAAATAGGAAAAATGCCAAGGGGGGTGAATACTTTCACAAGCCACTGTAAATAGAGAAAAGGGTGCCATTTGGGACTCTTGTCTATGTTGCTATCAGAAGGTTACATTAAGTCACATGTCATTACCCTAACAGACTGAACCGTTTCCTGTTTCCCCTTCAGTTGAAGATCCTTCTGGACCAGGTGGAGGAGGCTGTGGGAGACTTTGATGAGTGCATCCTGCTCAGACCTGACTCTGCTCTGGCACAGGCTCAGAAATGCTTTGCCCTGGTGAGTTAGGATCAGGAGACACCACTCTACACAGTGTTTTACGAGGGTCAGAGCTCACCAATATGTTATTTAGTCAACTGTTACGCTGATAGATGCATGTTTCTATCAGGTCATCTGCCCTCTATGGTTAGTGTACTTTTGGGATGTGTTATTGTTGTTAAGGTTAAACCTAGAGTCTGTCTCTTGTGTCCTCAGTACAGACAGTCTGTGTCCTCAGTACAGACAGTCTGTGTGTCTCTCGTGTCCTCAGTACAGACAGTCTGTGTGTCTCTCGTGTCCTCAGTACAGACAGTCTGTGTGTCTCTCGTGTCCTCAGTACAGACAGTCTGTGTGTCTCTTGTGTCCTCAGTACAGACAGTCTGTGTGTCTCTTGTGTCCTCAGTACAGACAGTCTGTGTGTCTCTTGTGTCCTCAGGACAGACAGTCTGTGTCCTCAGTACAGACAGTCTGTGTGTCTCTTGTGTCCTCAGTACAGACAGTCTGTGTGTCTCTTGTGTCCTCGGTACAGACAGTCTGTGTGTCTCTTGTGTCCTCGGTACAGACTGTCAGTCTGTCTCTCGTGTCCTCGGTACAGACTGTCTGTGTGTCTCTCGTGTCCTCGGTACAGACTGTCAGTTTGTCTCTTGTGTCCTCAGTATAGACAGTCTGTGTGTCTCTTGTGTCCTCAGTATAGACAGTCTGTGTGTCTCTTGTGTCCTCAGTACAGACTGTCTGTGTGTCTCTCGTGTCCTCAGTACAGACAGTCTGTGTGTCTCTCGTGTCCTCAGTACAGACAGTCTGTGTGTCTCTCGTGTCCTCAGTACAGACAGTCTGTGTGTCTCTTGTGTCCTCAGTACAGACAGTCTGTGTGTCTCTTGTGTCCTCAGTACAGACAGTCTGTGTGTCTCTTGTGTCAGACAGACAGACAGTCTATGTGTCCTCAGTACAGACAGTCTGTGTGTCTCTTGTGTCCTCAGTACAGACAGTCTGTGTGTCTCTTGTGTCCTCGGTACAGACAGTCTGTGTGTCTCTTGTGTCCTCGGTACAGACTGTCAGTCTGTCTCTCGTGTCCTCGGTACAGACTGTCTGTGTGTCTCTCGTGTCCTCGGTACAGACTGTCAGTTTGTCTCTTGTGTCCTCAGTATAGACAGTCTGTGTGTCTCTTGTGTCCTCAGTATAGACAGTCTGTGTGTCTCTTGTGTCCTCAGTACAGACAGTCTGTGTGTCTCTCGTGTCCTCAGTACAGACTGTCAGTCTGTCTCTTGTGTCCTCAGTACAGACAGTCTGTGTGTCTCTCGTGTCCTCAGTACAGTCAGTCTGTCTCTCATGTCCTCAGTACAGACAGTCTGTGTGTCTCTTGTGTCCTCGGTACAGACTGTCAGTTTGTCTCTCGTGTCCTCAGTACTACCTTACAATACACAAAATAGGCTTCTGATTGGCACATTGTTTTTTTTTGACTCCACTGTCTGAAGTTGGAGCTGAGCCAATCAGAGAGCTTGGGCTAGGTGTAAGAATCTCTGCTCCGGCCTGCCCCGCCCCCGATAGTCCTAGCACTATGTTCCTCCTTCCAGCTGGATGGCAGCTCTCCACTTCGTCTGTTGATGCCACTGATGTGTGAGGAAAAAGCGTAGGGAAAATGGAGAACCAAATGTTTGCCAAATACATTTTCCAAAATGTTATGTTAGTCAAGCACATAACCACTATTTTGTAGTTTGATCTCCCCAACGGTGTTAGGCGTGCGCGCATTTACATTTTAGTCATTTAGCAGACGCTCTTATCCAGAGCGACTTACAGTTAGTGAGTGCATACATTTTTCATACTGGCCCCCCGTGGGAATCGAACCCACAACCCTGGCGTTGCAAGCGCCATGCTCTACCAACTGAGCTACAAGGAGTTCAGTGCTTGGATGGAAACCGACATGGCAGAGAGCTGTTCCCCCAATACCTTCCTACACCGAGCGTTATATCAGACTGTTAGAGATGAGCAGGCCTTTGTTAATGAATCAGTTGTGGGTCTGTTCTCTTCAGACAGCTGGAGGTCAACAGAAGGCTGCTAATGATGTCATAATAGTCAGGTAACCAATGACAACGAGGCATGTTGAATGAATGGTAGTCTCCCGAACAACATGAGCAAGAAGCCAGTTTAGGTTTTCACTAGACCCCTAATAATTAGAATAATCATTAACCCAGAAAATGGTGAAAGTGTCATTGAGACCACCAACTTCATTTAGGATCTAACACAAGACTACTGTGCTGGCTACATTGTGTGATATCGTTTAAGACTAGGTTTCAGGAAATGGCAGTTACAGGGTTTTTTTTATGCTAAATTCTCCAACTTCCCGACCTACATGTACATATTACCTCAACTACCTCAACTAACATGTGCTCAGCACATTGACTCGGTGCCGGTACCCCCTGTATATAGCCTCCCTACTGTTATTACACATTGACTCGGTGCCGGTACCCCCTGTATATAGCCTCCCTACTGTTATTTCCCATTGAATCTGTACCGGTACCCCCTGTATATAGCCTCCCTACTGTTATTTCCCATTGACTCTGTACCGGTACCCCCTGTATATAGCCTCCCTACTGTTTATTTCCCATTGACTCTCTGTACCGGTACCCCCTGTATATATAGCCTCCCTACTGTTATTTCCCATTGACTCTGCACCGGTACCCCCCTGTATATAGCCTCCCTACTGTTATTTCCCATTGACTCTGTACCGGTACCCCCTGTATATAGCCTCCCTACTGTTATTTCCCATTGACTCTGTACCGGTACCCCCTGTATATATAGCCTCCCTACTGTTATTTCCCATTGACTCTGCACCGGTACCCCCCTGTATATAGCCTCCCTACTGTTATTTTACTGCTGCTCTAATTATTTGTTATTTATAAAAAATAAAAATAAATGTACTCCATTTTTTACTTAACACTTCTTCTTAAAACTGCATTGTTGGTTAAGGGCTTGTAAGTAAGCATTTCACTGTAAGGTCTACACCTGTTGTATTCGGCGCATGTGACAAATACAATTTGATTTGATTAGTCACCTGTCTGCCGTATTTAACCCAACCCCTCTGAATCCGAGAGGTGCGGGGGGGCTGCCTTAATCCACGTCCACGTCATCAGCGGCTTGGGAGTAGCAGTTGGGGGTTAACTGCCTTGCTCTAGGGAAGAACGGCAGGTTTTTCCACCTTGCCGGTTCGGTGATTCGAACCAGCAACGTTTCGGTTACTGGCCCATCGCTCTTAACCGCTAGGCTACCTGCATGGAGCATAGCTCTCTAAGGTTGGTGCAGTATGGAGCATAGCTCTCTAAGGTTGGTGCAGTATGGAGCATAGCTCTCTAAGGTTGGTGCAGTATGGAGCATAGCTCTCTAAGGTTGGTGCAGTATGGAGCATAGCTCTCTAAAGGTTGGTGCAGTATGGAGCATAGCTCTCTAAGGTTGGTGCAGTATGGGAGCATAGCTCTCTAAGGTTGGTGCAGTATGGAGCATAGCTCTCTAAGGTTGGTGTAGTATGGAGCATAGCTCTCTAAGGTTGGTGCAGTATGGAGCATAGCGCTCTAAGGTTGGTGCAGTATGGAGCATAGCTCTCGAAGGTTGGTGCAGTATGGAGCATAGCTCTCTAAGGTTGGTGCAGTATGGAGCATAGCTCTCTAAGGTTGGTGCAGTATGGAGCATAGCTCTCTAAGGTTGGTGCAGTATGGAGCATAGCTCTCTAAGGTTGGTGCAGTATGGAGCATAGCTCTCTAAGGTTGGTGCAGTATGGAGCATAGCTCTCTAAGGTTGGTGTAGTATGGAGCATAGCTATCTAAGGTTGGTGCAGTATGGAGCATAGCTCTCTAAGGTTGGTGCAGTATGGAGCATAGCTCTCTAAGGTTGGTGTAGTATGGAGCATAGCTCTCTAAGGTTGGTGTAGTATGGAGCATAGCTCTCTAAGGTTGGTGCAGTATGGAGCATAGCTCTCTAAGGTTGGTGCAGTATGGAGCATAGCTCTCTAAGGTTGGTGCAGTATGGAGCATAGCTCTCTAAGGTTGGTGCAGTATGGAGCATAGCTCTCTAAGGTTGGTGTAGTATGGAGCATAGCTCTCTAAGGTTGGTGTAGTATGGAGCATAGCTCTCTAAGGTTGGTGCAGTATGGAGCATAGCTCTCTAAGGTTGGTGCAGTATGGAGCATAGCTCTCTAAGGTTGGTGCAGTATGGAGCATAGCTCTCTAAGGTTGGTGCAGTATGGAGCATAGCTCTCTAAGGTTGGTGCAGTATGGAGCATAGCTCTCTAAGGTTGGTGCAGTATGGAGCATAGCTCTCTAAGGTTGGTGCAGTATGGAGCATAGCTCTCTAAGGTTGGTGCAGTATGGAGCATAGCTCTCTAAGGTTGGTGTAGTATGGAGCATAGCTCTCTAAGGTTGGTGCAGTATGGAGCATAGCTCTCTAAGGTTGGTGCAGTATGGAGCATAGCTCTCTAAGGTTGGTGCAGTATGGAGCATAGCTCTCTAAGGTTGGTGCAGTATGGAGCATAGCTCTCTAAGGTTGGTGCAGTATGGAGCATAGCTCTCTAAGGTTGGTGCAGTATGGAGCATAGCTCTCTAAGGTTGGTGCAGTATGGAGCATAGCTCTCTAAGGTTGGTGCAGTATGGAGCATAGCTCTCTAAGGTTGGTGTAGTATGGAGCATAGCTCTCTAAGGTTGGTGTAGTATGGAGCATAGCTCTCTAAGGTTGGTGCAGTATGGAGCATAGCTCTCTAAGGTTGGTGCAGTATGGAGCATACTAAATGTGATTATAGTTTAACCAGCTAGTCTGTGTGTCCTCCCCCCCCAGTACAGACAGGCGTACACTGGCAACAGCCAGTCCCAGGTGCAGACGGCCATGGACGGCTTTGAGGACGTCATCAGGAGATTCCCTAAGTGTGCCGAGGGATACGCTCTGTACGCTCAGGTAAACATCACGTCTCACACACGTACTGCAAGTCTCGCATGTCCTGCACACTACCGTAACCTGATGTCTTGCCTGGAGTATGACTGGTTGTCTCAAAACTAACTTTAGTATGTGAATCACCCTGAAATATTTCTCCTGTGTGTCTGTTATTCAGGCGTTGACTGACCAGCAGCAGTTTGGCAAGGCAGATCAGATGTACAACAAGTGCATTGACCTGGAGCCAGACAACGCCACAACATACGTCCACAAGGGGTGAGTTAGTCTGACAACGCTACAACATACGTCCACAAGGGGTGAGTTAGCCAGACAACGCTACAACATACGTCCACAAGGGGTGAGTTAGCCAGACAACGCTACAACATACGTCCACTGACAACGTTACAACATACAGCACCAGTCAAAAGTTTGGACACCTACTCATTCAAGGGTTTTTCTTTATTTTTACAATTTTTTACATTGTAGAATAATAGTGAAGACATCACAACTATGAAATAACACATATGGAATCATGTAGTAACCAAAAAAAGTGTTAAACAAATATATTTTATATTTGAGATTCTTCAAATAGCCACCCTTGATGACAGCTTTGCACACTCTTGGCATTCTCTCAACCAGCTTCACCTGGAATGCTTTTCCAACAGTCTTGAAGAAGTTCCCACATATGCTGAGCACTTGTTGGCTGCTTTTCCTTCACTCTGCCGTCCGACTCATCCCAAACCATCTCAATTGGGTTGATGTCGGGGGAATTGTGGAGGCCAGGTCATCTGATGCAGCACTCCATCACTCTCCTTCTTGGTCAAATAGCCCTTACACAGCCTGGAGGTGTGTTGGGTCATTGTCCTGTTGAAAAACAAATGATAGTCCCACTAAGCCCAAACCAGATGGGATGGCGTATCGCTGCAGAATGCTGTGGTAGCCATGCTGGTTAAGTGTGCCTTGAATGCTAAATAAATCCCAGACAGTGTCACCAGCAAAGCACCCCCACACCATAACACCTCCTCCTCCATGCTTTACGGTGGGAACTACACATGCGGAGATCAGAAGGCACACCTGTTAATTGAAATGCATTCCAGGTGACTACCTCATGAAGCTGGTTGAGATAATGCCAAGAGTGTGCAAAGCTGTCATCAAGGCAAAGGGTGGCTATTTGAAGAATCTCAAATATAAAATATATTTTGATTTGTTTAATACTTGTTTGGTTACTACATGATTCCATATGTGTTATTTCATAGTGTTGATGTCTTCACTATTATTCTACAATGTAGAAAATAGTAAAAATAAAGAATTTTTGACTGGTACTGTACGTCCACAAGGGGTGAGTTAGTCTGCTTTAACTGTGACATGAATTTGTCTCCATTTTCCTTCACTTGCAGTAGTCTCTGGTTTTGTCGTCAAAGGGCTGGTGTAAGTGGACACTTAGGGTTAGAGATGGTTGCAACATTCACCCTTCTATTAATCTCAGGTTTACACGTTCATTTGTGCCCATTAACTTTGCTCTGTATGTTTCTCTGACTAGTGTTAAGTTTCTTTAATCTTATTGATATCCTTCTCAGAATTGTTCTAATGCTAAAATGTAAATGTACCCTTTCCAAATGTTCTGTATGTAAATGTACTGGTTGTGGTTCTATGAAGTGTAGCTTTGAAGAGCATATTATCAAATAAAGACTCATGGGCGGCGCACAATTGGCCCAGCGTCGTCCAGGGTAGGGGAGGGAATGGCCGGCAGGGATGTAGCTCAGTTGATAGAGCATGGCGTTTGCAACGCCAGGGTTGTGGGTTCGATTCCCACAGGGGCCCAGTATAGGGTAAAAAAAAAAAAATGTATTCACTAACTGTAAGTCGCTCTGGATAAGAGCGTCTGCTAAATGACTAAAATGTAAATGTAAATGTAAACTGTTAACAGGGTTATCAGTGTAGTAATGTCACCTCCATGTCCATTCCTAGGATGTTAATGATGTTATATGTTTAGTAGGGTATACCTGGTCTGTGTGATGAGGCCTGTATGTTTAGTAGGGTATACCTGGTCTGTGTGATGAGGCCTGTATGTTTAGTAGGGTATACCTGGTCTGTGTGATGAGGCCTGTATGTTTAGTAGGGTATACCTGGTCTGTGTGATGAGGCCTGTATGTTTAGTAGGGTATACCTGGTCTGTGTGATGAGGCCTGTATGTTTAGTAGGGTATACCTGGTCTGTGTGATGAGGCCTGTATGTTTAGTAGGGTATACCTGGTCTGTGTGATGAGGCCTGTATGTTTAGTAGGGTATACCTGGTCTGTGTGCTGAGGCCTGTATGTTTAGTAGGGTATACCTGGTCTGTGTGATGAGGCCTGTATGTTTAGTAGGGTATACCTGGTCTGTGTGATGAGGCCTGTATGTTTAGTAGGGTATACCTGGTCTGTGTGATGAGGCCTGTATGTTTAGTAGGGTATACCTGGTCTGTGTGATGAGGCCTGTATGTTTAGTAGGGTATACCTGGTCTGTGTGGTGGGTCCTCTACGTTAGGTTAGACGGTATACCTGGTCTGTGTGATGAGGCCTGTATGTTTAGTAGGGTATACCTGGTCTGTGTGATGAGGCCTGTATGTTTAGTAGGGTATACCTGGTCTGTGTGATGAGGCCTGTATGTTTAGTAGGGTATACCTGGTCTGTGTGATGAGGCCTGTATGTTTAGTAGGGTATACCTGGTCTGTGTGATGAGGCCTCTACGTTAGGTTAGACGGTATACCTGGTCTGTGTGGTGGGTCCTCTACGTTAGGTTAGACGGTATACCTGGTCTGTGTGGTGGGTCCTCTACGTTAGGTTAGACGGTATACCTGGTCTGTGTGGTGGGTCCTCTACGTTAGGTTAGACGGTATACCTGGTCTGTGTGGTGGGTCCTCTACGTTAGGTTAGACGGTATACCTGGTCTGTGTGGTGGGTCCTCTACGTTAGGTTAGACGGTATACCTGGTCTGTGTGGTAGACGGGGTCCTCTACGTTAGGTTAGACGGTATACCTGGTCTGTGTGGTGGGTCCTCTACGTTAGGTTAGACGGTATATACCTGGTCTGTGTGGTGGGTCCTCTACGTTAGGTTAGACGGTATACCTGGTCTGTGTGGTGGGTCCCTCTACGTTAGGTTAGACGGTATACCTGGTCTGTGTGGTGGGTCCTCTACGTTAGGTTAGACGGTATACCTGGTCTGTGTGGTGGGTCCTCTACGTTAGGTTAGACGGTATACCTGGTCTGTGTGGTGGGTCCTCTATGTTAGGTTAGACGGTATACCTGGTCTGTGTGGTGGGTCCTCTACGTTAGGTTAGACGGTATACCTGGTCTGTGTGGTGGGTCCTCTACGTTAGGTTAGACGGTATACCTGGTCTGTGTGGTGGGTCCTCTACGTTAGGTTAGACGGTATACCTGGTCTGTGTGGTGGGTCCTCTACGTTAGGTTAGACGGTATACCTGGTCTGTGTGATGAGGCCTGTGGATCTGTAGTAATGTTTCTGTGTGACCAGGTTGTTGCAGCTCCAGTGGAAGCAGGACTTGGACCTGGGCCTGGACCTCATCAGCAAGGCCATCGAGATCGACAATAAATGTGACTTTGCCTACGAAACCATGGGAACTATTGAAGTTCAAAGGTTAGCTGAATACTTTTTAAATATTGCCCAGTAATAAACACTTAATACACACTTTGGAGTTTGGTTTAAAATAAAATAAATAACTGAAGTTTAGGTTTATCTGCCGACACACTACCGTTCAAATGTTTGGGGTCACTTAGAAATGTCCTTGTTTTCGAAAGAAATGCTTTTTTTTGTCCATTAAAATAACATCAAATTGATCAGAAATACAGTGTAGACATTGTTAATGTTGTAAATGGCTATTGTAGCTGGAAACGGCTGATTGTTAATGGAATATCTACATAGGCGTACAGAGGCCCATTATCAGCAACCATCAGTCCTGTGTTCCAATGGCACGTTGTGTTTGCTAATCCAAGTTTATCATTTTAAAAGGCTAATTGATCATTAGAAAACCCTTTTGCAATTATGTTAGCACAGCTGAAAACTGTTGTGCTGATTTAAAGAAGCAATAAAACTGGCCTTCTTGAGACTAGTTGAGTATCTGGAGCATCAGCAATTGTGGGTTCGATTACAGGCTCAAAATGGCCAGAAACAAATAACTTTCTTATGAAACTCATCAGTCTATTCTTGTTCTGAGAAATGAAGGCTATTTCATGCGAGAAATTGCCAAGAAACTGAAGATCTCGTACAACGCTGTGTACTACTCCCTTCACAGAACAGCGCAAACTGGCTCTAACCAGAATAGAAAGAGGAGTGGGAGGCCCCCAGTGCACAACTGAGCAAGAGGACAAATACATTAGAGTGTCTAGTTTGAGAAACAGGCGCCTCACAGGTCCTCAACTGGCAGCTTCATTAAATAGTACCCGCAAAACACCAGTCTCAACGTCAACAGTGAAGAGGCGACTCTGGGATGCTGACCTTCTAGGCAGAGTTGCAAAGAAAAAGCCAAATCTCAGACTGGCCAATAAAAAGAAAAGATTAAGATGGGCAAAAGAACACAGACACTGGACAGAGGAAGATTGGAAAGAAGTGTTATGGACAGACGAATCGAAGTTTGAGGTGTTTGGATCACAAAGAAGAACATTTGTGAGACCCAGACCAAATGAAAAGATGTTGGAGGAGTGCTTGATGCCATCTGTCAAGCATGGTGGAGGCAATGTGATGGTCTGGGGGTGCTTTGGTGGTGTTAAAGTGGGAGATTTGTACAGGGTAAAAGGGATCTTGAAGAAGGAAGGCTATCACTCCATTTTGCAGAGCCACGCCATACCCTGTGGACGGCGTTTGATTGGAGCCAATTTCCTCCTACAACAGGACAATTACATTTTACATTTTAGTCATTTAGCAGACACTCTTATCCAGAGCGACTTACAGTCAGTGAGTGCATACATTTTCATACTGGCCCCCCGTGGGAATCGAACCCACAACCCTGGTGTTGCAAACGCCATGCTCTACCAACTGAGCTACAATGACCCAACGCACAGCTCCAAACTATGCAATAACTATTTAGGGAAGAAGCAGTCAGCTGGTATTCTGTCTATAATGGAGAGGCCAGCACAGTCACCGGATCTCAACCCTATTGAGCTGTTGTGGGAGCAGCTTGACCGTATGGTACGTAAGAAGTGCCCATCAAGCCAATCCAACTTGTGGGAGGTGCTTCAGGAAGCATGGGATGAAATCTCAAATTGACAACTAGAATGCCAAAGGTCTGCAAGGCTGTAATTTCTGCAAAGGGAGGATTCTTTGATGAAAGCAAAGTTTGAAGGACACAATTATTATTTCTATTAAAAATCATTATTTCTAACCTTGTCAATTTATTTAAATTTTTTATTTGACCTTTATTTAACTAGGCAAATCAGTTAAGAACAAATTCTTATTTACAATGACGGCCTACACCGGCCAAACCCGGACGACGCTGGGCCAATTGTGCGCCGCCCTATGGGACTCCCAATCACGGCCGGTTGTGATACAGCCTGGAATCGAACCAGGGGGTCTGTAGTGACGCCTCAAGCACTGAGATGCAGTGCCTTAGACCACTGCGCCACTCGGGAGCCCAGTCAATGACTACATTTCCTATGCATTTTGCTATATTTCCTATTCAAACTCATTTCATGTATGTTTTCATGGAAAACAAGGACATTTCTAAGTGACCCCAAACTTTTGAACGGTAGTGTACATCAAATGTGATGTCATACAATGTACACTGGGTGGACAAAACTTTAGGAACACCTGCTCTTTCCATAATATATAGACTGACCAGGTGAATCCAGGTGAAAGCTATGATCCCTTATTGATGTCACTTGTTAAATCGACTTCAGTCAGTGTAGATGAAGGGGAGGAGACAGGTTAAAGAAGGATTTTTAAGCATTGACACAATTGAGACATGGATTGTGTATGTGTGCCATTCAGAGGGTGAATGGGCAAGACAAAATAATGAAGTGCCTTTGAACGGGGTATGGTAGTAGGTGCCAGGCGCATCGGTTTGTGTCAAGAACTGCAACGCTGCTGGGTTTTTCACGCACAACAGTGTCCCGTGTGTATCAAGAATGGTCCACCACCCAAAGGACATCCAGCCAACTTGACACAACTGTGGGAAGCATTGGAGTCAACATGGGCCAGCATCCCTGTGGAACGCTTTCGACACCTTGTAGAGTCCCCATGCCCCGACGAATTGAGGCTGTTCTGAGGGCAAAAGGGTGTGCAACTCAATCATTAGAAAGGTGTTCCTAATGTTTTGTACACAGTGTATAAAAGACATGTTAAAAAATAACTAATTTATTAACATCCGTCTCTCACTCCCAGGGGGAACCTAGACAAGGCAATAGACATGTTCAACAAGGCCATCAACCTGGCCAAGTCAGAGATGGAGATGGCCCACCTGTACTCGCTGTGTGACGCGGCCTACGCCCAGACTGAGGTAGCCAGGAAGTACGGGCTGAAGCCACCAACGCTGTAACTGCCCTGTCACATGACCCACCCGACCCAAGCCCCTCCCACTCTCCACTGCTGAACCTGATCTATTATAACTGCAGATGTTTTGGTTTTGTAGACATGCTGATCTGTGACTCGGTCCTCCCCCCCCCTTACCCCCCCCAGGACAGAGTTTGAGAAACGCTGCACTGCATGATCATGTTTACGTCACTTTTGAATTGAGCTGTAACAAAGGAGAGATGCTTTACTGTTGACAGCCAAGGCTAGAACCTAAGCATCGGGTGATTAATGGTCTTAACCCACACACCCCTCTTCTCTTGGTACTTAGTTTAACCCAGACCACCAACCCTTATGATCCTTCCTGTCCCTCTGGTCTGTTATCAGAAACATGTGAATGGCCAGGTGAAAACAGGTATCTATCCGGAAAATAATGAAACCTTCTAAAATCAAAAGGGAGATTCTTTCAACAGGTTTCTCATTCTCGTTGACTAATCCATATTCGGACGTATTTAAGATGGAAAAAGCGTTCTAGTCGCCTGCATACTGAGATAACTGGATAGAGTTCCAATGGACTGTTCATTTGTTTGTTACTGTTCTCTAACACGTTTCTGTCCAGACACTTCCATATCCTCAACATGACGTGGCAAATTAAATGCAGGATTAAAATGTTAGTCAAATGTGTGTGTGTGTAATGATGGATGTCTGTGTTTGGTGTAATGCTGGAGTTGATATGCCGATGTTTGGGATAAGAGCCCAGGTGAAGTTAGGGTCCTAAAGGAGTGTTCATTTTGGGAGGGTTGCTTGTTTTTTCCTTTTGATATATTCTGTACAGCATGTGAGATTTCTCTTTCTATGTAAACGTTAATGCAATGCTTGTGCTGAAATACTGGTCTGAAGCTATCTGGCCATTTTGGAAAGGCTGACATTAACATTTAGATCTAAAATGATTCATGGCGTAATTCAGCATCATTCTCAAAATGTACTGCTTTTATTTTTATGTGGTTGTTTCCCCAACTTGTAGATTCAGAAAATGTCAGAAGGGACAATTATTTTTAATATTTTTTCATGCTGTCATCTTTTATTTTGCAGAGGACATCATATGTAGTGCATCTGTTGGCGTTTGAGGAATAATAATTTTCAGAATAAAACATGTAACTACGTTGGGAAACTACGCTGACATTCTTCCCATGCAGAGATGCATCACGACCAAAGTCAGAGAGAATAAAGCTATAAATTACTGAAAGACTTTATGTGAAACCCTGGTAATATATCATTATTTTATATAGTTGTTTATTTGCTTCTTCCCCTTTTTGAATAATTACAATATTTCTATCTAAATGTGAATATCTACACTGAGTTTACAAAACATTAAGAATACCTGCTCTTTCTATGAGACTGACCAGGTGAAAGCTATGTTCCCTTATTGATGTCACATGTTAAATCCACTATAATCAGTGTAGACGAAGGGGAGGAGACGGGTTAACGAGACATGGATTACCTGAACCGTTTCCCTTAATCGTAAACATTTTCAACTTCAACGTCGGAGTTATAGGACATCACAAGGATCACGTTGAGACTTTTCCCTGAGAACACGCCCCTGTTGAGTTTCAAATAAAAAGCATGACTGATTTTCACAGAAACTCTTTTATAGGTAGTTACCGTGTATTAGTAAAATAATACACTGCTCAAAAAAATAAAGGGAACACTTAAACAACACATCCTAGATCTGAATGAATGAAATAATATTATTAAATACTTTTTTCTTTACATAGTTGAATGTGCTGACAACAAAAGCACACAAAAATGATCAATGGAAATCAAATTTATCAACCCATGGAGGTCTGGATTTGGAGTCACCCTCAAAATTAAAGTGGAAAACCACACTACAGGCTGATCCAACTTTGATGTAATGTCCTTAAAACAAGTCAAAATGAGGCTCAGTAGTGTGTGTGGCCTCCACGTGCCTGTATGACCTCCCTACAACGCCTGGACATGCTCCTGATGAGGTGGCGGATGGTCTCCTGAGGGATCTCCTCCCAGACCTGGACTAAAGCATCCGCCAACTCCTGAACAGTCTGTGGTGCAACGTGGCGTTGGTGGATGGAGCGAGACATGATGTCCCAGATGTGCTCAGTTGGATTCAGGTCTGGGGAACGGGTGGGCCAGTCCATAGCATCAATGCCTTCCTCTTGCAGGAACTGCTGACACACTCCAGCCACATGCGGTCTAGCATTGTCTTGCATTAGGAGGAACCCAGGGCCAACCGCACCAGCATATGGTCTCACAAGGGGTCTGAGGATCTCATCTCGGTACCTAATGGCAGTCAGGCTACCTCTGGCGAGCACATGGAAGGCTGTGCGGCCCCCCAAAGAAATGCCACCCCCACCATGACTGACCCACCGCCAAACCGGTCATGCTGGAGGATGTTGCAGGCAGCAGAACGTTCTCCACGGCGTCTCCAGACTCTGTCACGTCTGTCACATGTGCTCAGTGTGAACCTGCTTTCATCTGTGAACAGCACAGGGCGCCAGTGGCGAATTTGCCAATCTTGGTGTTCTCTGGCAAATGCCAAACGTCCTGCACGGTGTTGGGCTGTAAGCACAACCCCCACCTGTGGACGTCGGGCCCTCATACCACCCTCAGGGAGACTGTTTCTGACCGTTTGAGCAGACACATGCACATTTGTGGCCTGCTGGAGGTGATTTTGCAGGGCTCTGGCAGTGCTCCTCCTGCTCCTCCTTGCACAAAGGCGGAGGTAGCGGTCCTGCTGCTGGGTTGTTTGCCCTCCTACGGCCTCCTCCACGTCTCCTGATGTACTGGCCTGTCTCCTGGTAGCGCCTCCATGCTCTGGACACTACGCTGACAGACACAGCAAACCTTCTTGCCACAGCTCGCATTGATGTGCCATCCTGGATGAGCTGCACTACCTGAGCCACTTGTGTGGGTTGTAGACTCCGTCTCATGCTACCACTAGAGTGAAAGCACCGCCAGCATTCAAAAGTGACCAAAACATCAGCCAGGAAGCATAGGAACTGAGAAGTGGTCTGTGGTCACCACCTGCAGAACCACTTCTTTATTGGGGGTGTCTTGCTAATTGGCTATAATTTCCACCTGTTGTCTATTCCATTTGCACAACAGCATGTGAAATTTATTGTCAATCAGTGTTGCTTCCTAAGTGGACAGTTTGATTTCACAGAAGTGTGATTGACTTGGAGTTACATTGTGTTGTTTAAGTGTTCCCTTTATTTTTTTGAGCAGTGTATAATTGATTGTAAAAGCAAAACAAAATGTACACGTCAGGGTGCCAGCTACATGCATAAACTGTACTAAGGACATGGAGAAGGGCGTAGCTGCGGTCGCCATAATGCTGCACACTAGCCCATTCAGACGCTAACTACCTTTAGGTATCTTCTGGCCGGGGGAGTTTTGTTAAGAGCCCCGACGCTCGTTCTGAACGTTAACACGCATCGCTTGCGGCACAGTTTTGGAAACATAAGGAACGTATCTTTCATATCAGCCAGAAATATTATATTTTTTGAAAGCGAAAGCTTAAATTACTACACACCTTTTTATAGGGTTAGTGTTCTCACACGGCCATATCTCCATGCTACAGCGCTTGTTTACGGAAGACCGAGGCGACCTCGGCCCGTGTGTAAGCTAACTGGGGAGGAAGCGTAGTCGCCGGAGGCCGTATGGATCAAACCTGCTACAGTTAGTGTCATTAAAAAAATATGATTATTTCTTGCTGATCTGAAAGATAAGCTCCATATGTTTCGAAAACCGTATCACAAGCGATGATTATTGTCGTTTCTAAATGCTAAAACAGAGCGTCGGGTTTGTAGTTGAAATGGTCAGTAAGCTTTCAGAAGACTAGGATTAGTCTCTGTCGATGAAACTGGAAGAAAAGGCACAGCATTTCATTGAATCTAATAAGGTTCAGGCTGGGCTACTGCAATGATGTCCTCCTCTCAGATGGTAGAGGTTAACGTCTCATTGAGTTGGAGGTTTTCGATGGTGCAGGAGACACTGGTATTCTGAGAGATGATGACTAGTGGCGTACTAGAGAGGAGTCTGGTAACGGGCCGCTGACATTCCGGACTGCAGCCTCGGGGGGCGGGGCCGTGGCATTGTTCAGCCAATGAACAGGGGGCTCAGGGAACCCCTCCTACCCCTGAGGAACACTGACTTGACTCCTCTCAGCAGGGGGGTCGACTTGGGACCGCTCAGAGGAGAAGTTCCCCTGCTGTGGGGCATCAGCAGACACTCTGTTGTTTCTGTACGACCAGTTCCGTATCTCCACGGTCCCCTCTCTCCACACTGACTGCAGAACCAGTTCCATATCCCCACGGTCCCCTCTCCCCACACTGACTGCAGAACCAGTTCCATATCTCCACGGTCCCCTCTCCCCACACTGACTGCAGAACCAGTTCCATATCTCCACGGTCCCCTCTCTCCACACTGACTGCAGAACCAGTTCCATCTCCATGTAAGTGCAGAAGCATTTCACTGTACACTGTCTGCACCAGTTGTATATCTCCGGCGCCTCTGACACAAGAACCATTTGATCTCCACGGTTGATTTGATGCAGAACCAGTTCCCCACGGTCCCATCTCCCCACACTGACTGCAGAACCAGTTCCGTATCTCCACGGTCCCCTCTCCCCACACTGACTGCAGAACCAGTTCCATATCTCCACGGTCTCCTCTCGTTGTAATGGCTGGAATGAAATGGAATGGAATTCAGACGTGGTTTCCATATGTTTGATACCTTCCATTTATTTTCATTTCAGCCATTACAATGAGCCCCTCCTATAGCTCCTCCCACCAGCCCCCACTGTCCCGCCACCATTTAATGGAAACATTATTCACTGAGGTCAGGTCTGCTGCTCCATCATATATTCACTGAGTTCAGGTCTGCTGCTCCATCATATATTCACTGAGATCAGGTCTGCTGCTCCATCATATATTCACTGAGATCAGGTCTGCTGCTCCATCATATATTAACTGAGGTCAGGTCTGCTGCTCCATCATATATTCACTGAGGTCAGGTCTGCTGCTCCATCATATATTCACTGAGGTCAGGTCTACTGCTTAGAATACATTCACTGAGTTCAGGTCTGCTGTCTCCATCATATATTTTTGAGGTCCAGGTCTGCTTTGCTCCATCATATATTCACTGAGGTCTAGGTCTGCTGCTCCATCATATATTCACTGAGGTCAGGTCTGCTGCTCCATCATATATTAACTGAGGTCAGGTCTGCTGCTCCATCATATATTCTAAGGGGGCACTGAGGTCAGAACCCTGCTGCTCCATCATATATTCACTGAGGTCAGGTCTGCTGCTCCATCATATATTCACTGAGGTCAGGTCTGCTGCTCCATCAGCTGGGTGGGCCCTTCTACCATACACTCTTAGAAAACAGGGTTCCAGAAGGGTTCTTCGGCTGTCCCCAAAGGAGAACCCTTTTTGGGTCCAATTACATTAACCCTTCCAGTTTTGGTTGCAGGTAGAACTAGTAAGGGGTTGTGACTCAGTGAATCCTCTGTGAAAAGGGTTCTACCTGGAACCAAAAGGGTTCTACATGGAACCAAAAATGATTATTCTAAGGGGGCAGCCGAAGAACCCTTTTAGGTTCCAGATAGCACCTTTTTTTCAATAAGGGCTGTACCCAGGAAGGCACTGTTCTCAGTGAAGGGCTGTGGGAGGTAGAGTGAGAGTTAGTATTCAGAAAAGTGCCCCTTTCACATCCATACAAAGAGCTTGTGACAATAGTCATAAATGTTTGGTTATTGTGAGCTTTCAAATAAAATAAGTTGTTACACATTCATTCCATAATCTAAATGAAAATACATGTTTTATAGCTGTTCAATAATACATTAACAGAATTCCAGTCTTACCTAGTGAAGGGCTGTGACTCAGTAAGGGGCTGTGACTCAGTAAGGGCTGTGCTCAGTGAAGGGTGACTCAGTGAAGGGCTGTGACTCAGTAAGGGGCTGTGACTCAGTGAAGGGCTGTGACTCAGTGAAGGGCTGTGACTCAGTAAGGGGCTGTGACTCAGTAAGGGCTGTGACTCAGGGGCTGTGTAAGGGCTGTGACTCAGTAAGGGCTGTGACTCAGTAAGGGGCTGTGACTCAGTAAGGGGCTGTGACTCAGTGAAGGGCTGTGACTCAGTAAGGGGCTGTGACTCAGTGAAGGGCTGTGACTCAGTGAAGGGCTGTGACTCAGTAAGGGGCTGTGACTCAGTAAGGGGCTGTGACTCAGTGAAGGGCTGTGACTCAGTAAGGGGCTGTGACTCAGTGAAGGGCTGTGACTCAGTAAGGGGCTGTGACTCAGTAAGGGGCTGTGACTCAGTAAGCTAAGGGCTGTGGACTCAGTATGGCAGGGCTGTGATTGGACAAACTGACCAGTCAGCTCCATTAGGACTTCTGTGATCACTCTTTATCTCCAACATGTTTCTTCTTTGGGACTCACAACAACAGATTTCTTTCTACCAACACACTCAGCTGAAGGGCCCAAAGGCCAGCAGATGGCGATATTCAGTGTTTCAAGGGCTGTGACTCAGAGATTTGTATATAATGACGAGATGCTTATGTCTCCGCTTTAACAATGGGGGTCGTTGTCCCAGAGACGGGAAGGCAGGCAACAACCTTAGGTCCAAAATAAACCCAGAGAAATGCATTGGGCTTATTTTGGACATATTTAGGCAAGAGTGAAATCATTCGCTTCGCCTCTTCCTCTCTGTTCAAAGGCAATGCATGGAGCCCTGTCTCCCTTTGACCAGTTTGTACATAAAACATTCTCCATTCAGGCTGCAAAGACGTCAATCTACTCCTTAACTAAATGTAATGGCGAAAAAGGTGGGAAAAAACTGGCAAAATATGCAAACTTTCTTTATGAAACACCATTCTCCACCATGCTAGAGTGGATAAATGCTAGTCCCAGATGTTGCATATCGTGTTCAGCCAATCAGGTTGCAGCAGTCTGTTGTTTACCCAATCAGGTTGCAGCAGTCTGTTGTTTACCCTTGGTCTAAACGCTCTCAGGAAGTAGCGTTAGCCACCACAGCATGGTGGTGGAGAATGGCGTTTCATAAAGAAACTACGCATATTTGTCCCGTTTTTTTCAGCCTTCTCGCCATTAAATCGAGGTAAGGAGGAAATCAAAGCCTTTGCAGCCTGAATGGAAAAGGGTTTTTGTATGAACCAGTCAACAGGGGATAGGAGTGCATAGCCGGCTCTATGCATTGCCTTTGAACGGTAAAATGAAACGACTCAATATCGCCATCTGCCAGCTTTTAGGCAACGTGCCCCTGTGACACCCAGTGCCAAATCAGATGTTATTGGTCACATACACATCATTTATTTAGCAGACGTTATTGCGGGTGTAGCGAAATGCTTGTAAAAAAACGAACTGTCTCTCAGTGATCATGTTCCAACTTGTCTGACTTGCATCTTGTAAATGCAGATTTATTTGCGCAACTTTGTTCAAATGAACAACACTAGCCAGGTTTCCATCCAATTGGCGACAGATTTTCATGTGAATATTCTAAAATATGCAGAAAGAAAATATGCACATTTTCCCACCAGTGGTGTTTCCAACAAACTGACTTCTTGCAGAGAAATAAATCAGTGTGTGATGAATGACGTAGTGCACACAAAATGTACTTTTTCGCTTCAGTTTTCATGTACCGAATAAAAATCTGAAGTTCAATGTGTTTCCATTGCATTTTCAACTCTACCGATAGTTTTGACACATAGTTTTATCACAAAAACTGTTGCGTTAAATAGCAAATATACCTGCTCTGGTCTTGGCACGTGCGCTCTAGCCAACCGCTCGGAGCAGGTAGGCTGTGAAGGTAGGCTAGTCTACATGAGATTATTATGGAGAAGAGCAATAATATTTGTATTTGTCTAACGGCAGATTTCTCACACAACACAATGCCACAGATGTCTCAAGTTTTGAGCAAGCGTACAATTGCCATGCTGACAGCAGCAATGTCCACCAGAGCTGTTGCCAGAAAATGGAATGTCCCCTTAAATTCTCTACCATAAGCCGCCTCCATACATTGTTTTAGAGAATTTGGCAGTACGTCCAACCGGCCTCACAACTGCAGACCACGTGTAACCTCGCCAGGCCAGGACCTCCACATCCGGGCCCTGTAGGATCGTCTACAGATCAGCCACCGGACAGCTGATGAAAATGAGGAGTATTTCTGTCTGCAATAAAGCCCTTTTGTGGGGAAAAACTCATTCTGATTGGCTGGACTTGGCTCCCCAGTAGGACTAATGTGATTTCATCAGTATTACACTGTGCTATATATAGGTCCACTAATACAGGACTAGTAAAGGCCCAGTGTTTACAGACTGCTATATAGGTCTGTTAATACAGGACTAGTAAAAGGCCCAGTGTTACAGACTGCTATATAGGTCTGTTAATACAGGACTAGTAAAGGCCCAGTGTTACAGACTGCTATATAGTCTGTTAATACAGGACTAGTAAAAGGCCCAGTGTTACAGACTGCTATATAGGTCTGTTAATACAGGACTAGTAAAGCCCAGTGTTACAGACTGCTATATAGGTCCACTAATACAGGACTAGTAAAGGCCCAGTGTGTTACAGACTGCTATATAGGTCTGTTTAATACAGGACTAGTAAAGGCCCAGTGTTACAGACTGCTATATAGGTCCACTAATACAGGACTAGTAAAGGCCCAGTGTTACAGACTGCTATATAGGTCTGTTAATACAGGACTAGTAAAGGACCAGTGTTACAGACTGCTATATAGGTCCACTAATACAGGACTAGTAAAGGCCCAGTGTTACAGACTGCTATATAGGTCCACTAATACAGGACTAGTAAAGGCCCAGTGTTACAGACTGCTATATAGGTCCACTAATACAGGACTAGTAAAGGCCCAGTGTTACAGACTGCTATATAGGTCTGTTAATACAGGACTAGTAAAGGCCCAGTGTTACAGACTGCTATATAGGTCCACTAATACAGGACTAGTAAAGGCCCAGTGTTACAGACTGCTATATAGGTCTGTTAATACAGGACTAGTAAAGGCCCAGTGTTACAGACTGCTATATAGGTCTGTTAATACAGGACTAGTAAAGGACCAGTGTTACAGACTGCTATATAGGTCCACTAATACAGGACTAGTAAAGGCCCAGTGTTACAGACTGCTATATAGGTCCACTAATACAGGACTAGTAAAGGGACCAGTGTTACAGACTGCTATATAGGTCTGTTAATACAGGACTAGTAAAGGACCAGTGTTACAGACTGCTATATAGGTCCACTAATACAGGACTAGTAAAGGCCCAGTGTTACAGACTGCTATATAGGTCCACTAATACAGGACTAGTAAAGGCCCAGTGTTACAGACTGCTATATAGGTCCACTAATACAGGACTAGTAAAGGCCCAGTGTTACAGACTGCTATATAGGTCCACTAATACAGGACTAGTAAAGGCCCAGTGTTACAGACTGCTATATAGGTCCACTAATACAGGACTAGTAAAGGACCAGTGTTACAGACTGCTATATAGGTCTGTTAATACAGGACTAGTAAAGGCCCCAGTGTTACAGACTGCTATATAGGTCCACTAATACAGGACTAGTAAAGGCCCAGTGTTACAGACTGCTATATAGGTCCACTAATACAGGACTAGTAAAGGCCCAGTGTTACAGACTGCTATATAGGTCTGTTAATACAGGACTAGTAAAGGACCAGTGTTACAGACTGCTATATAGGTCCACTAATACAGGACTAGTAAAGGACCAGTGTTACAGACTGCTATATAGGTCTGTTAATACAGGACTAGTAAAGGCCCAGTGTTACAGACTGCTATATAGGTCTGTTAATACAGGACTAGTAAAGGCCCAGTGTTACAGACTGCTATATAGGTCCACTAATACAGGACTAGTAAAGGCCCAGTGTTACAGACTGCTATATAGGTCTGTTTAATACAGGACTAGTAAAGGCCCAGTGTTACAGACTGCTATATAGGTCTGTTAATACAGGACTAGTAAAGGACCAGTGTTACAGACTGCTATATAGGTCTGTTAATACAGGACTAGTAAAGGGCCCAGTGTTACAGACGTCTATATAGGTCCACTAATACAGGACTAGTAAAGGCCCAGTGTTACAGACTGCTATATAGGTCCACTAATACAGGACTAGTAAAGGCCCAGTGTTACAGACTGCTATATAGGTCCACTAATACAGGACTAGTAAAGGACCAGTGTTACAGACTGCTATATAGGTCTGTTAATACAGGACTAGTAAAGGCCCAGTGTTACAGACTGCTATATAGGTCCTGTAATACAGGACTAGTAAAGGCCCAGTGTTACAGACTGCTATATAGGTCTGTTAATACAGGACTAGTAAAGGCCCAGTGTTACAGACTGCTATATAGGTCCACTAATACAGGACTAGTAAAGGCCCAGTGTTACAGACTGCTATATAGGTCTGTTAATACAGGACTAGTAAAGGCCCAGTGTTACAGACTGCTATATAGGTCCACTAATACAGGACTAGTAAAGGCCCAGTGTTACAGACTGCTATATAGGTCCACTAATACAGGACTAGTAAAGGCCCAGTGTTACAGACTGCTATATAGGTCTGTTAATACAGGACTAGTAAAGGACCAGTGTTACAGACTGCTATATAGGTCCACTAATACAGGACTAGTAAAGGCCCAGTGTTACAGACTGCTATATAGGTCCACTAATACAGGACTAGTAAAGGCCCAGTGTTACAGACTGCTATATAGGTCCACTAATACAGGACTAGTAAAGGCCCAGTGTTACAGACTGCTATATAGGTCCACTAATACAGGACTAGTAAAGGACCAGTGTTACAGACTGCTATATAGGTCCACTAATACAGGACTAGTAAAGGCCCAGTGTTACAGACTGCTATATAGGTCCACTAATACAGGACTAGTAAAGGACCAGTGTTACAGACTGCTATATAGGTCCACTAATACAGGACTAGTAAAGGCCCAGTGTTACAGACTGCTATATAGGTCCTGTTAATACAGGACTAGTAAAGGCCCAGTGTTACAGACTGCTATATAGGTTCACTAATACAGGACTAGTAAAGGCCCAGTGTTACAGACTGCTATATAGGTCCACTAATACAGGACTAGTAAAGGCCCAGTGTTACAGACTGCTATATAGGTCCACTAATACAGGACTAGTAAAGGCCCAGTGTTACAGACTGCTATATAGGTCCACTAATACAGGACTAGTAAAGGCCCAGTGTTACAGACTGCTATATATAGGTCCACTAATACAGGACTAGTAAAGGCCCAGTGTTACAGACTGCTATATAGGTCCACTAATACAGGACTAGTAAAGGACCAGTGTTACAGACTGCTATATAGGTCTGTTAATACAGGACTAGTAAAGGCCCAGTGTTACAGACTGCTATATAGGTCTGTTAATACAGGACTAGTAAAGGCCCAGTGTTACAGACTGCTATATAGGTCTGTTAATACAGGACTAGTAAAGGCCCAGTGTTACAGACTGCTATATAGGTCCACTAATACAGGACTAGTAAAGGCCCAGTGTTACAGACTGCTATATAGGTCCACTAATACAGGACTAGTAAAGGCCCAGTGTTACAGACTGCTATATAGGTCCACTAATACAGGACTAGTAAAGGCCCAGTGTTACAGACTGCTATATAGGTCCACTAATACAGGACTAGTAAAGGCCCAGTGTTACAGACTGCTATATAGGTCCACTAATACAGGACTAGTAAAGGACCAGTGTTACAGACTGCTATATAGGTCCACTAATACAGGACTAGTAAAGGCCCAGTGTTACAGACTGCTATATAGGTCCACTAATACAGGACTAGTAAAGGCCCAGTGTTACAGACTGCTATATAGGTCCACTAATACAGGACTAGTAAAGGCCCAGTGTTACAGACTGCTATATAGGTCCACTAATACAGGACTAGTAAAGGCCCAGTGTTACAGACTGCTATATAGGTCTGTTAATACAGGACTAGTAAAGGACCAGTGTTACAGACTGCTATATAGGTCCACTAATACAGGACTAGTAAAGGCCCAGTGTTACAGACTGCTATATAGGTCCACTAATACAGGACTAGTAAAGGCCCAGTGTTACAGACTGCTATATAGGTCCACTAATACAGGACTAGTAAAGGACCAGTGTTACAGACTGCTATATAGGTCTGTTAATACAGGACTAGTAAAGGCCCAGTGTTACAGACTGCTATATAGGTCCACTAATACAGGACTAGTAAAGGCCCAGTGTTACAGACTGCTATATAGGTCTTTAATACAGGACTAGTAAAGGCCCAGTGTTACAGACTGCTATATAGGTCCACTAATACAGGGACTAGTAAAGGCCCAGTGTTACAGACTGCTATATAGGTCTGTTAATACAGGACTAGTAAAGGCCCAGTGTTACAGACTGCTATATAGGTCCACTAATACAGGACTAGTAAAAGGCCCAGTGTTACAGACTGCTATATAGGTCCACTAATACAGGACTAGTAAAGGCCCAGTGTTACAGACTGCTATATAGGTCCACTAATACAGGACTAGTAAAAAGGCCCAGTGTTACAGACTGCTATATAGGTCCACTAATACAGGACTAGTAAAGGACCAGTGTTACAGACTGCTATATAGGTCCACTAATACAGGACTAGTAAAGGACCAGTGTTACAGACTGCTATATAGGTCCACTAATACAGGACTAGTAAAGGCCCAGTGTTACAGACTGCTATATAGGTCCACTAATACAGGACTAGTAAAGGCCCAGTGTTACAGACTGCTATATAGGTCCACTAATACAGGACTAGTAAAGGACCAGTGTTACAGACTGCTATATAGGTCCACTAAATACAGGACTAGTAAAGGACCTGTGTTACAGACTGCTATATAGGTCCACTAATACAGGACTAGTAAAGGACCAGTGTTACAGACTGCTATATAGGTCCACTAATACAGGACTAGTAAAGGCCCAGTGTTACAGACTGCTATATAGGTCCCCACTAATACAGGACTAGTAAAGGACCAGTGTTACAGACTGCTATATAGGTCTGTTAATACAGGACTAGTAAAGGCCCAGTGTTACAGACTGCTATATAGGTCCACTAATACAGGACTAGTAAAGGACCTGTGTTACAGACTGCTATATAGGTCCTGTAATACAGGACTAGTAAAGGCCCAGTGTTACAGACTGCTATATAGGTCTGTTAATACAGGACTAGTAAAGGCCCAGTGTTACAGACTGCTATATAGGTCCACTAATACAGGACTAGTAAAGGCCCAGTGTTACAAGACTGCTATATAGGTCTGTTAATACAGGACTAGTAAAGGCCCAGTGTTACAGACTGCTATATAGGTCTGCTTTTAATACAGGACTAGTAAAGGCCCAGTGTTACAGACTGCTATATAGGTCCACTAATACAGGACTAGTAAAGGACCAGTGTTTACAGACTGCTATATAGGTCCACTAATACAGGACTAGTAAAGGCCCAGTGTTACAGACTGCTATATAGGTCCACTAATACAGGACTAGTAAAGGACCAGGTGTTACAGGACTGCTATATAGGTCCACTATACAGGACTAGTAAAGGCCCAGGTTACAGACTGCTATATAGGTCCACTAATACGGTGTGACTAGTAAAAGGCCCAGTGTTACAGACTGCTATATAGGTCTGTTAATACAGGACTAGTAAAGGAACAGTGTTACAGACTGCTATATACGCCACTAATACAGGACTAGTAAAGGCCCAGTGTCTTACAGACTGCTATATAGGTCCACTAATACAGGACTAGTAAAGGACCAGTGTTTACAGACTGCTATACAGTAATCCCTCGTTTATCGCGGGGGTTACGTTCCGAAAATGACCCGCGATAGTGAAATCCGCGAAATAGAAACTTTTTTTTTTTTACAATTAGCAACTATTACATGTATACAAATACAGTGACTCACGTGTAGGCCGTTTCGTCGACACATTATGGGTTTAGAAATGTTAGAAATTACAAGATAATTTGGCCAACTTAATGTAAATTTGCCAAGCTGTTTTATGTACTTACACATAACTGCACGAGACGACAAAATGATAGCACAATTCGTAGCATGTTTTGATACAAGAAGCGGGAGTGAGTTTTTAGCGAATCAGAATGCAGAGAAAACAATGCACCCAAAAAAAAAAAAAAATGCATTATGAAAAAATCGCGAAATAGCGAATCCGCGATAAAGTGAACCGCGAAGTTGGCGAGGGATCACTGTATAGGTCCACTAATACAGACTAGTAAAGGCCCAGTGTTACAGACTGCTATATAGGTCTGTTAATACAGGACTAGTAAAGGCCCAGTGTTACAGACTGCTATATAGGTCTGTTAATACAGGACTATAAAGGCCCAGTGTTACAGACTGCTATATAGGTCACTAATACAGGACTAGTAAAGGACCAGGTTACAGACTGCTATATAGGTCTGTTAATACAGGACTAGTAAAGGCCCAGTGTTTCAGACTGCTATATAGGTCCACTAATACAGGACTAGTAAAGGCCCAGTGTTACAGACTGCTATATAGGTTCCACTAATACAGGACTAGTAAAGGCCCAGTGTTACAGACTGCTATAGTTAGGTCCACTAATACAGGACTAGTAAAGGCCCAGTGTTACAGACTGCTATATAGGTCCACTAATACAGGACTAGTAAAGGACCAGTGCACTACTTTTGTGAAGACATTTATTATCAATATTTGTTTTTCATTCTGATTTTTCAGGTGGTTCCACAGCACCTTCAGCACCCCTACTTCCTGCGGCTATGATCACATCTGTCATGATAATTTTTTTATACAGTATGACTTTACTCAGGGGCATTCCAGATTATGTGACAATCTGGAATGGCCTACATAAGAATGAAATAATCATGGAAGCTTCTTATATTAGATATTGATTGAAAGAACGACTGCTTTTTACCATTATACCAGCAAGCTATGTTGGTATGCACATCAGTCGGTGTGATGCAAATAACATAGCTTACACCACCACCGAGGAAAGTAAACACATTTTCAAAATATATTTTAAGTTTATGCAGAAGAACCATATATCCAGCCAACACCGGAACCATCCTCCTCTGACTGTTGGTTGTCTGTCCCTGGTTGTCTGTCCCTGGTTGTCTGTCCCTGGTTGTCTGTCCCTGGTTGTCTGTCCCTGGTTGTCTGTCCCCTGGTTGGCTGTCCCTGGTTGTCTGTCCCCTGGTTGTCTGTCCCTGGTTGTAATGTGTATGGTTGGCTGAGGTTATTGCGCTGCCTCTACCACACTATGTCCACCAGGGGATGCTGTCTGCTTTCAGAAACATAAAAGCATGTGATACCGGAAGGGTCTAGTCGATATGTGCAGCTTCAAAACCAGCACGTTATTTTAGACCGTTTTAAACCTTTTTCATAAGTCACTTCTATCATCTAAGTTGATTGCATTTCAGCACTGGTTCAATATTGCAAAAATCCTTTTGTAGCTAATGTCCCTAGTACTGTAGTTATAATGCGTTGTTTTCGTCTCACTCACTTCCCAGTGACAAGGTTAGTGGCAAAGTTAGCTGGCTAGCTAGCTAGTTCGCTACATAGCTAGGTTACTAGCTAACGTTAGGAAACCATTATCATGTCAACCATAAAGTATTGTATGTTAAGTAACAATATAGTTGCCCGTTTATTCCCCAAAAGGACCTATTCATGGTTTGTAGAGTTGCAGCACCAGCAGTATTATCGCGCAGAGAACTGGCTGAAGTTACCAACAAGTTATAAATGCCATAAGAGATCACATAATGTCAATCAATCGTCATGTCAGCATATCTCACAATATGGCCGTCAACGTCACAGAGCTACAACAGTGTCATGGCAGACATCTATCCCCTTACAACACAGAGGCTTTTCACTGTCAGCGTACCAGCTGAAGTTTAGGGAGGACAACCATACCCCGGGACATGAAAGCCTGGGCGGGGAGGAGGAGGAGGATTATATAGATGATGGAGAGATAGATGATCTGTTTCAACACCAGATCCCGATGGTCGGCGAGGGAGACCACCGCATCTTCATCGTCCATCCTGATGTGAAATGGGGAAGCAGGAAGCAGTACCTGACCACAGGTGAGTGGAAACTCAGGAGCTGGCCTTTTAACCATGTCAGGCAGTTATGTCATTAATAGTACGTTCCAAATGGCACCCTATTCCCTATTTAGTACTCTACTTTTGACCAGAGTCCTCCTATCAACTGTAGAACACTATACAGGGAATAGGGTGCCATTTGGGACGGAGCAGTTCTTTCCTCATGTCATGTGTCTCTCTCTCTCTCTCACAGCTAATCTGATGATGGCGGAGGCAGTGGGTTTGGTCAACACTCTACAGAACTGGAGTGTCATTGACACGATCATCCTCTCCACCAAGACACCAGAGAAGAAGATGATCTTTGGCAAAGGCAACTTCCAGACTCTCACAGGTCTGCAGGTCTCACCCAGCCTGTTTTAACCCCATAACCGTAACTTACCCTGCCTTAACCCTCGCCCTAATTCTGTATTATGAAGTCTGTTCTCTCTCCCTGACGCAATTTGACAGGCAATGCTTGGTAATATGCGATGTAATGTGAGTCACTATTTAGCATTACTGTATTGAGTCCAGAATCCTGTTGTGATTTTTTTTCTCTTAGAGAGAATCAGAAGAACTCCGGGAGTAACTGCTGTGTTTGTCAACGTGGAGCGTCTGTCCCCTGCCTCAGAGGTGAGAGTGGGAGACGAGAGCTTTACCAATGCACTATAGTGTAGATTGAGTCTTTATTGTCCCATTGACCTGTCACAATATGACATTTGGCTGCATAGACTTGACTCTGATAGTATATTTTCCTTTCAGAAAGAGTTTGAGGAGGCGTGGGGGGTGAAGGTGTTTGACAGATACTCTGTGGTTCTCCATATCTTCCGCTGTAACGCCAGAACCAAGGAGGCCAAGCTACAGATATCCCTGGCTGAGATTCCACTACTCAGGTAGCATCCTAGTATTTACCTGGGGATCACCCAAGTATTCATACTAGTGTATTACAATGTATAAAGTCAGAGAGGTAGAGGCTCATCAGTCAAGCAGATTTTGTATGGAGGTCAACGAATATCGAATTTGGTTAACAGCAATTGGAATGGCTTATTTGCTACGTGAGGTTTATTTGATCTTATAGAAGTTTGGTAATGATTAAGTTCTTACTAGTGTACTGATATAAGTAGGAAACGTGACATCCTGGTAGGGCTGTCCCTGGCCCCAAAAAATATTGGTCGACCGAAAGTCGTCTGTTCTTCGACCAATCGATTGCTCGACATTTTTAAACGTGTATTTTTCCATATATAGACACACTATATGTGTTTTAATATGATCAACTAGAGCGTCTGCTAAATGACTAAAAATGTAAATGCATTGAGCTTGTCTGACGCTTTAAGCTTACGGTTTGATGCCTCAAGAGGGCGCCAGAGATCTAGAAAACCAGAAGAAGAAAAAAACGTAACCTGACCCAACTATTCTCTTCCCGCTGCTGCTGGCTTTCTCAGATTCTGCCGTTACGCTCCTGAAGTTGCCGGTAATAGGCTACACGAGGAGTCAACAACCTTTCTCATGTGGAATGCCAATTTAGCTTACCATTTCTACCGATCTGCACATTTTTGTGGAACAGTTTCATTTAATTTGTAATAACGTCTTCATATCTCAAAATCATTGTCATGTGGTTAATCAAAATTATATCAAAATCTAAATGAAAATTATACAATCCTAAAAAGTCACTTCTATTGCCATTGCCAACTATGTAAAAATAGCCTCCACAAAGCCAACAAATAAAAACATTGCAGCCTGCCTGTTTATTTATCTATGTGGCCTGTCTGCAATGAACTTGAAACATTGTATCAACTATTAAGTTGGGTCCAGCCCCAAAGCTTGCCCTAGCGAGCCATGCTCTACCCGTGTAGCTCAGTTGGTAGAGCATGGCGCTTGCAATGCCAGGGTTGTGGGTTTGTTTCCCACGGGGGGCCAGTATGAAAAAATTTATGCACTCACTAACTGTAAGTCGCTCTGGATAAGAGAGTCTGCTAAATGACTGAAAATGTAAATGTATTCTGGGCCCTCAGTTTCCTGCGTCAGTGACCTCGGGACAGACACAGCTGTAGGCTGTTTGCACAAGGGATAAGAAGCAGTGGTTGACTTGGGCAGGAGCTCATCGGAGCTGAGTATCGGCACCTCAAATGTTCTACTGCTTGAGCTCCTGTTCCTCTTATAGAATATTAGCTCAAAAGTACTGTGGAGCTCCTGCACCTAAATATAAACAGAACCAGCACCCAAAATGAGTACCGGAACCTATTTCAGTCCAAGTCAAGCACTGGTAAGAAGTAATCAGCTAGGCCTATTTTATGACGTTTCCACTGGATCAGAGCATGACATTTTTCCCTTTCACGCTGAGTGGTTATCCAAAGGGAGAGAGCTGGAAAGATTTTTCTAATACATTGAGGAACTATTGTCATTCTCAATGGATGTAAAAACATACTTTGTTTGCTTGAGGTTTACTTGCTGTTTAAGGCGAAGAAAACATGACTTTGAGAAGCTCCACAGCTCATTAGTGGTGGTGCGTTAAGCCAATCAGAAATACTATCAGATCCCCAAATGGGAACATTTATAGGCCTACATTTGTCCGCAGGCCAAGTAGCCTAGTTCTTTGCGTAATCAGGTGCGCGTCCTTACTCATCATTGACAAAAGACAATGACTAAATTGACAAAACTCATAAATGAAATAAACCAAAACTTGTTTCTCACAAGTGTAGGATAGGTTGTGGCTCTGCAAACAACGTGTCCACTCCTACAATGAGAACGGTAAAAGACTGGAATAATAATATATTGAATGCATCAACAGAAATGACCGTAAACCAAACAAACATTGCAGATTATAAATTATAGGAATTAACGGTAAATGTACTACTGGTGATATACAGTGAGGGGAAAAAAGTATTTGATCCCCTGCTGATTTTGTACGTTTGCCCACTGACAAAGAAATGATCAGTCTATAATTTTAATGGTAGGTTTATTTGAACAGTGAGAGACAGAATAACAACAAAATAATCTGGTTATAAAAATCAAAAATGTTATAAATTGATTTGCATTCTAATGAGGGAAATAAGTATTTGACCCCCTCTCAATCAGAAAGATTTCTGGCTCCCAGGTGTCTTTTATACAGGTAACGAGCTGAGATTAGGAGCACACTGTTAAAGGGAGTGCTCCTAATCTCATCTTGTTACCTGTATAAAAGACACCTTTCCACAGAAGCAATCAATCAATCAGATTCCAAACTCTCCACCATGGCCAAGACCAAAGAGCTCTCCAAGAATGTCAGGGACAAGATTGTAGACCTACACAAGGCTGGAATGGGCTACAAGACCATCGCCAAGCAGCTTGGTGAGAAGGTGACAACAGTTGGTGCGATTATTCGCAAATGGAAGAATCACAAAAGAACTGTCAATCTCCCTCGGCCTGGGGCTCCATGCAAGATCTCACCTCGTGGAGTTGCAATGATCATGAGAACGGTGAGGAATCAGCCCAGAACTACACGGGAGGATCTTGTCAATGATCTCAAGGCAGCTGGGACCATAGTCAACAAGAAAACAATTGGTAACACACTACGCCGTGAAGGACTGAAATCTTGCAGCGCCCGCAAGGTCCCCCTGCTCAAGAAAGCACATATACAGGGCCGTCTGAAGTTTGCCAATGAACATCTGAAAGATTCAGAGGAGAACTGGGTGAAAGTGTTGTGGTCAGATGAGACCAAAATGGAGCTCTTTGGCATCAACTCAACTCGCCGTGTTTGGAGGAGGAGGAATGCTGCCTATGACCCCAAGAACACCATCCCCACTGTCAAACATGGAGGTGGAAACATTATGCTTTGGGGGTGTTTTTTCTGCTAAGGGGACAGGACAACTTCACTGCATCAAAGGGACGATGGACGGGGCCATGTACCGTCAAATCTTGGGTGAGAACCTCCTTCCCTCAGCCAGGGCATTGAAAATGGGTCGTGGATGGGTATTCCAGAATGACAATGACCCAAAACACACGGCCAAGGCAACAAAATAGTGGCTCAAGAAGAAACTTATTAAGGTCCTGGAGTGGCCTAGCCAGTCTCCAGACCTTAATCCCATAGAAAATCTGTGGAGGGAGCTGAAGGTTCGAGTTGCCAAACGTCAGCCTCGAAACCTTAATGACTTGGAGAAGATCTGCAAAGAGGAGTGGAACAAAATCCCTCCTGAGATGTGTGCAAACATGGTGGCCAACTACAAGAAACGTCTGACCTCTGTGATTGCCAACAAGGGTTTTTCCACCAAGTACTGTCATGTTTTGCAGAGGGGTCAATTACTTATTTCCCTCATTAAAATGCAAATCAATTTATAACATTTTTGACATGCGTTTTTCTGGATTTATTTGTTGTTATTCTGTCTCTCACTGTTCAAATAAACCTACCATCAAAATTATAGACTGATCATTTCTTTGTCAGTGGGCAAACGCACAAAATCAGCAGGGGATCAAATACTTTCTTCCCTCCTTCTCACCCTCCACATGGAGCCTCCGACTACATTTTTGAATCAAGCATAAATTGGCTTTTAGTCTAGGCCTCCGCAATGGATCAGTTCGCATATATATTTATATTTGTTACTGCTCGACTAAAACAATCTCGGTGGACCAACAGCCTAACTACCAAACAATCGACCAGTCAACTAATTGGGGTCAGCCCTGCATCCTTGCAACACTTTATATCGGAGTTGTGCCTGGTCGTCACTAGTTATCACAGCCACAAAGTCATAAACCCTGCCCATTTCTACAATTTATCATCTTAAAATGTGATTTTAAACCTAACCACACTGCTAACCTTATGCCTAACCCTAACCTCAACCCTAACCACACTGCTAACCTTAACCCTAACCTTAACCACACTGCTAACCTTAACCCTAACCTTAACCACACTGCTAACCTTAACCCTAACCTTAACCACACTGCTAACCTTAACCCTAACCTTAACCACACTGCTAACCTTAACCCTAACCTTAACCACACTGCTAACCTTAACCTTAACCCTAACCTTAACCCTAGAGTCCCTTTGTGCATCTGACCCCAACCAGAACAACATGTTGTTTGTGTGGGGAGGTGGTACTGCCTGTACCAATAACCTCTAACCCAATGTTAATAGAAGCTCTATTAAACATATTTCTTACATCATCTCTAGTCTCTTATTTAATTGAGATGTATTTATGTATTATTCATTCTTATTTTGATGGGAGTTCTTTGTGATTGTTTTTGATGTGACTGGTACATATCAATGCACCTGGGCATGACAGCCCAATGGTTAGATCAGGGAGAGAGTGACTGGTACATATCAATGCACCTGGGCATGACAGCCCAGTGGTTAGATCAGGGAGAGAGTGACTGGTACATATCAATGCACCTGGGCATGACAGCCCAGTGGTTAGAGCAGGGAGAGAGTGACTGGTACATATCAATGCACCTGGGCATGACAGCCCAGTGGTTAGATCAGGGAGAGAGTGACTGGTACATATCAATGCACCTGGGCATGACAGCCCAGTGGTTAGATCAGGGAGAGAGTGACTGGTACATATCAATGCACCTGGGCATGACAGCCCAGTGGTTAGAGCAGGGAGAGAGTGACCGGTAAGTTGCTGGTTCAAATCCCTCAGGGGAGGGAATTATTTTGGGGGGGTGTTCCATTGAGAAAGGCACTTGGCGCCAACTGTTTTATGGTTTGCTGTTGATGGAGTTTATCCCATCTAGTGACCATTAACAAACATTACAGGGAACTACCCTTTATTCTGGTTGGAAGTTTGGAGCTTTCTGGGACCACTTCATCTATTGTTACAATGAATTAAAATGGTACCTTGGTTTTAACTAGAGGTTTATATAATGAGTGGGGTTATTGTCTATGTGCCCGTGCTCCCTGTACTCCTTGTGGGTAACAGTTTTTGTCCCCTAACCCTAACCACACTGCTGACCTTATGCCTAACCCTAACCTCAACTCTAACCACACTGCTAACCTTATGCCTAACCCTAACCACACTGCTAACCTTATGCCTAACCCTAACCTCAACCCTAACCACACTGCTAACCTTATGCCTAACCCTAACCTCAACCCTAACCACACTGCTAACCTTATGCCTAACCCTAACCTCAACCATAACCACACTGCTAACCTTATGCCTAACCCTAACCTCAACCCTAACCACACTGCTAACCTTATGCCTAACCCTAACCTCAACCCTAACCACACTGCTAACCTTATGCCTAACCCTAACCTCAACCCTAACCACACTGCTAACCTTATGCCTAACCCTAACATCAACGCTAACCACACTGCTAACCTTATGCCTAACCCTAACATCAACCCTAACCACACTGCTAACCTTATGCCTAACCCTAACCTCAACCCTAACCACACTGCTAACCTTATGCCTAACCCTAACCTCAACCCTAACCACACTGCTAACCTTATGCCTAACCCTAACCTCAACCCTAACCACACTGCTAACCTTATGCCTAACCTCAACCCTAACCACACTGCTAACCTTATGCCTAACCCTAACCTCAACCCTAACCACACTGCTAACCTTATGCCTAACCCTAACCTCAACCCTAACCACACTGCTAACCTTATGCCTAACCCTAACATCAACCCTAACCACACTGCTAACCTTATGCCTAACCCTAACCTCAACCCTAACCACACTGCTAACCTTATGCCTAACCCTAACATCAACCCTAACCACACTGCTAACCTTATGCCTAACCCTAACCTCAACCCTAACCACACTGCTAACCTTATGCCTAACCCTAACCTCAACCATAACCACACTGCTAACCACACTGCTAACCTTATGCCTAACCCTAACCTCAACCATAACCACACTGCTAACCACACTGCTGACCTTATGCCTAACCCTAACCACACTGCTAACCTTATGCCTAACCCTAACCCTAACCTTATGCCTAACCCTAACCACACTGCTGACCTTATGCCTAACCCTAACCACACTGCTAACCTTATGCCTAACCCTAAGCTTAACCCTAACCACACTGCTGACCTTATGCCTAACCCTAACCACACTGCTAACCTTATGCCTAACCCTAACCACACTGCTGACCTTATGCCTAACCCTAACCTCAACCCTAACCACACTGCTAACCTTATGCCTAACCCTAACCACACTGCTGACCTTATGCCTAACCCTAACCTCAACCCTAACCACACTGCTAACCTTATGCCTAACCCTAACCTCAACCCTAACCACACTGCTGACCTTATGCCTAACCCTAACCACACTGCTAACCTTATGCCTAACCGTAACCTCAACCCTGACCACACTGCTAACCTTATGCTTAACCCTAACCACACTGCTAACCTTATGCCTAACCCTAACCACACTGCTAACCTTATGCCTAACCCTAACCACACTGCTAACCTTATGCCTAACCCTAACCTCAACCCTAACCACACTGCTAACCTTATGCCTAACCCTAACCTCAAACCTAACCACACTGCTAACCTTATGCCTAACCCTAACCTCAACCCTAACCACACTGCTAACCTTATGCCTAACCCTAACCACACTGCTAACCTTATGCCTAACCCTAACCACACTGCTAACCTTATGCCTAACCCTAACCTCAACCCTAACCACACTGCTAACCTTATGCCTAACCCTAACCTCAACCCTAACCACACTGCTGACCTTATGCCTAACCCTAACCTCAACCCAAACCACACTGCTGACCTTATGCCTAACCCTAACCACACTGCTAACCTTATGCCTAACCCTAACCACACTGCTGACCTTATGCCTAACCCTAACCTCAACCCTAACCACACTGCTAACCTTATGCCTAACCCTAACCTCAACCCTAACCACACTGCTGACCTTATGCCTAACCCTAACCACACTGCTAACCTTATGCCTAACCCTAACCTCAACCCTAACCACACTGCTAACCTTATGCTTAACCCTAACCACACTGCTAACCTTATGCCTAACCCTAACCACACTGCTAACCTTATGCCTAACCCTAACCACACTGCTAACCTTATGCCTAACCCTAACCTCAACCCTAACCACACTGCTAACCTTATGCCTAACCCTAACCTCAAACCTAACCACACTGCTAACCTTATGCCTAACCCTAACCTCAACCCTAACCACACTGCTAACCTTATGCCTAACCCTAACCACACTGCTAACCTTATGCCTAACCCTAACCTCAACCCTAACCACACTGCTAACCTTATGCCTAACCCTAACCTCAACTCTAACCACACTGCTGACCTTATGCCTAACCCTAACCTCAACCCAAACCACACTGCTAACCTTATGCCTAACCCTAACCTCAACCACACTGCTGACCTTATGCCTAACCCTAACCTCAATCCTAACCACACTGCTAACCTTATGCCTAACCCTAACCTCAACCCTAACCACACTGCTGACCTTATGCCTAACCCTAACCTCAACCCTAACCACACTGCTAACCTTATGCCTAACCCTAACCTCAACCCTAACCACACTGCTGACCTTATGCCTAACCCTAACATCAACTCTAACCACACTGCTAACCTTATGCCTAACCTTAACCACACTGCTGACCTTATGCCTAACCCTAACATCAACTCTAACCACACTGCTAACCTTATGCCTAACCTTAACCACACTGCTGACCTTATGCCTAACCCTAACCTCAACCCTAACCACACTGCTAACCTTATGCCTAACCCTAACCACACTGCTAACCTTATGCCTAACCCTAACCTCAACCCTAACCACACTGCTAACCTTATGCCTAACCCTAACCACACTGCTGACCTTATGCCTAACCTCAACCCTAACCACACTGCTAACCTTATGCCTAACCCTAACCTCAACCCTAACCACACTGCTAACCTTATGCCTAACCCTAACCACACTGCTAACCTTATGCCTAACCCTAACCTCAACCCTAACCACACTGCTAACCTTATGCCTAACCCTAACCACACTGCTAACCTTATGCCTAACCCTAACCACACTGCTGACCTTATGCCTAACCTCAACCTTAAATTAAGACCAAAAAGCAAATATTTATTTATATGAATTTGGACTTTGTGACTGTGGTAACCAGTGAAAACCATTGTGGCTGTTGTTCACATGCGTAGAATGGTCTCACCTGTTCTTGCCTCCTCCCGACTGCCTTCCATGTTTGAAGACATTTATTTTCATTGTTAGAGCGGCCACTAGAGTATCGGGTCAATATAATGGATCATCTGTGTTAAGGTTGTTTTTTCCAGTATGTGATTCACAGCACCATCTAGTGTCATTTTAATGCACCTCCATTGAAACTGATTCTGTACTGTTTTGAACACATACACTGAAATACTATTGAACATGATGTTTTCCAACATATACACAATGTATTCTTCTGACAGATCCCGTTTGAGAAATGAAGTGGCCAACTTGGACCAGCAGGGTGGCGGTTCCAGGTACATCATGGGTTCAGGTGAGCCTACAGGAATATGTCTTGGGTGCTCCTCGTAACCTGTGGATGTCTCTGCTTCCTCACTTCAATACACTTCACTTACTGAACTATAAATTGGTCCGTATAAGAGCACCTATTAAATTACATTTGTCTAGGTGACTAACCCCTCCCTCCCTGTTGTCTAGGTGACTAATCCCTCCCTCCCTGTTGTCTAGGTGACTAATCCCTCCCTCCCTGTTGTCTAGGTGACTAACCCCTCCCTCCCTGTTGTCTAGGTGACTAATCCCTCCCTCCCTGTTGTCTAGGTGACTAATCCCTCCCTCCCTGTTGTCTAGGTGACTAACCCCTCCCTCCCTGTTGTCTAGGTGACTAATCCCTCCCTCCCTGTTGTCTAGGTGACTAACCCCTCCCTCCCTGTTGTCTAGGTGACTAATCCCTCCCTCCCTGTTGTCTAGGTGACTAATCCCTCCCTCCCTGTTGTCTAGGTGACTAATCCCTCCCTCCCTGTTGTCTAGGTGACTAATCCCTCCCTCCCTGTTGTCTAGGTGACTAATCCCTCCCTCCATGTTGTCTAGGTGACTAATCCCTCCCTCCCTGTTGTCTAGGTGACTAATCCCTCCCTCCCTGTTGTCTAGGTGACTAATCCCTCCCTCCCTGTTGTCTAGGTGACTAATCCCTCCCTCCCTGTTGTCTAGGTGACTAATCCCTCCCTCTCTGTTGTCTAGGTGACTAATCCCTCCCTCCCTGTTGTCTAGGTGACTAATCCCTCCCTCCCTGTTGTCTAGGTGACTAATCCCTCCCTCCCTGGTTGTCTAGGTGACTAATCCCTCCCTCCATGTTGTCTAGGTGACTAATCCCTCCCTCCCTGTTGTCTAGGTGACTAATCCCTCCCTCCCTGTTGTCTAGGTGACTAATCCCTCCCTCCATGTTGTCTAGGTGACTAATCCCTCCCTCCATGTTGTCTAGGTGACTAATCCCTCCCTCCCTGTTGTCTAGGTGACTAATCCCTCCCTCCCTGTTGTCTAGGTGACTAATCCCTCCCTCCCTGTTGTCTAGGTGACTAACCCCTCCCTCCCTGTTGTCTAGGTGACTAATCCCTCCCTCCCTGTTGTCTAGGTGACTAATCCCTCCCTCCCTGTCTATAGGTGACTAATCCCTCCCTCCCTGTTGTCTAGGTAACTAATCCCTCCCTCCCTGTTGTCTAGGTGACTAACCCCTCCCTCCCTGTTGTCTAGGTGACTAATCCCTCCCTCCCTGTTGTCTAGGTGACTAACCCCTCCCTCCCTGTTGTCTAGGTGACTAACACCTCCCTCCCTGTTGTCTAGGCGACTAACCCCTCCCTCCCTGTCTTTAGGTGAGACACTGATGGAGGTACAGCAGAGAGTGTTGCAGGAGAGAGAGCTGAAGATCTGCTCTGCTCTGGAACGTCTGAGGAGGAAGAGACACCTGCTCCGCTCCCACCGCAAACACAGAGACTTCCCCATCATCTCTGTTATGGGCTATACCAACTGTGGTGAGAGACTGGGGGTTATGGGCTATACCAACTGTGGTGAGAGAGAGGGGGTTATGGGCTATACCAACTGTAGTGAGGGACAGGCGGTTATGGGCTATACCAACTGTGGTGAGAGACGGGGTTATGGGCTATACCAACTGTGGTGAGAGAGAGGGTTTATGGGCTATACCAACTGTGGTGAGAGACAGTGGGTTATGGGCTATACCTACTGTGATGAGAGACAGGGTTATGGGCTATACCAACTGTGGTGAGAGACAGGGGATTATGGGCTATACCAACTGTGGTGAGAGACAGGCGGTTATGGGCACAGGAGGTTGGTGGCTCCTTGGGGAGAACGGGCTTGTGGTAATGGCTGGAGCGGAATAAGTGGAATGGTATCAAATACATCAAACACATTTGTATTTATCCTGCCAAGGCAGCAGCTACTCTTCCTGGGGTTTATTATGGATCCCCGTTAGTTCCTGCCAAGGCAGCAGCTACTCTTCCTGGGGTTTATTATGGATCCCTGTTAGTTCCTGCCAAGGCAGCAGCTACTCTTCCTGGGGTTTATTATGGATCCCCGTTAGTTCCTGCCAAGGCAGCAGCTACTCTTCCTGGGGTTTATTATGGATCCCCGTTAGTTCCTGCCAAGGCAGCAGCTACTCTTCCTGGGGTTTATTATGGATCCCCGTTAGTTCCTGCCAAGGCAGCAGCTACTCTTCCTGGGGTTTATTATGGATCCCCGTTAGTTCCTGCCAAGGCAGCAGCTACTCTTCCTGGGGTTTATTATGGATCCCCGTTAGTTCCTGCCAAGGCAGCAGCTACTCTTCCTGGGGTTTATTATGGATCCCCGTTAGTTCCTGCCAAGGCAGCAGCTACTCTTCCTGGGGTTTATTATGGATCCCCGTTAGTTCCTGCCAAGGCAGCAGCTACTCTTCCTGGGGTTTATTATGGATCCCCGTTAGTTCCTGCCAAGGCAGCAGCTACTCTTCCTGGGGTTTATTATGGATCCCCGTTAGTTCCTGCCAAGGCAGCAGCTACTCTTCCTGGGGTTTATTATGGATCCCCGTTAGTTCCTGCCAAGGCAGCAGCTACTCTTCCTGGGGTTTATTATGGATCCCCGTTAGTTCCTGCCAAGGCAGCAGCTACTCTTCCTGGGGTTTATTATGGATCCCCGTTAGTTCCTGCCAAGGCAGCAGCTACTCTTCCTGGGGTTTATTATGGATCCCCGTTAGTTCCTGCCAAGGCAGCAGCTACTCTTCCTGGGGTTTATTATGGATCCCCGTTAGTTCCTGCCAAGGCAGCAGCTACTCTTCCTGGGGTTTATTATGGATCCCCGTTAGTTCCTGCCAAGGCAGCAGCTACTCTTCCTGGGGTTTATTATGGATCCCCGTTAGTTCCTGCCAAGGCAGCAGCTACTCTTCCTGGGGTTTATTATGGATCCCCGTTAGTTCCTGCCAAGGCAGCAGCTACTCTTCCTGGGGTTTATTATGGATCCCCGTTAGTTCCTGCCAAGGCAGCAGCTACTCTTCCTGGGGTTTATTATGGATCCCCGTTAATTCCTGCCAAGGCAGCAGCTACTCTTCCTGGGGTTTATTATGGATCCCCGTTAGTTCCTGCCAAGGCAGCAGCTACTCTTCCTGGGGTTTATTATGGATCCCCGTTAGTTCCTGCCAAGGCAGCAGCTACTCTTCCTGGGGTTTATTATGGATCCCCGTTAGTTCCTGCCAAGGCAGCAGCTACTCTTCCTGGGGTTTATTATGGATCCCCGTTAGTTCCTGCCAAGGCAGCAGCTACTCTTCCTGGGGTTTATTATGGATCCCCGTTAGTTCCTGCCAAGGCAGCAGCTACTCTTCCTGGGGTTTATTATGGATCCCCGTTAGTTCCTGCCAAGGCAGCAGCTACTCTTCCTGGGGTTTATTATGGATCCCCGTTAGTTCCTGCCAAGGCAGCAGCTACTCTTCCTGGGGTTTATTATGGATCCCCGTTAGTTCCTGCCAAGGCAGCAGCTACTCTTCCTGGGGTTTATTATGGATCCCCGTTAGTTCCTGCCAAGGCAGCAGCTACTCTTCCTGGGGTTTATTATGGATCCCCGTTAGTTCCTGCCAAGGCAGCAGCTACTCTTCCTGGGGTTTATTATGGATCCCCGTTAGTTCCTGCCAAGGCAGCAGCTACTCTTCCTGGGGTTTATTATGGATCCCCGTTAGTTCCTGCCAAGGCAGCAGCTACTCTTCCTGGGGTTTATTATGGATCCCCGTTAGTTCCTGCCAAGGCAGCAGCTACTCTTCCTGGGGTTTATTATGGATCCCCGTTAGTTCCTGCCAAGGCAGCAGCTACTCTTCCTGGGGTTTATTATGGATCCCCGTTAGTTCCTGCCAAGGCAGCAGCTACTCTTCCTGGGGTTTATTATGGATCCCCGTTAGTTCCTGCCAAGGCAGCAGCTACTCTTCCTGGGGTTTATTATGGATCCCCGTTAGTTCCTGCCAAGGCAGCAGCTACTCTTCCTGGGGTTTATTATGGATCCCCGTTAGTTCCTGCCAAGGCAGCAGCTACTCTTCCTGGGGTTTATTATGGATCCCCGTTAGTTCCTGCCAAGGCAGCAGCTACTCTTCCTGGGGTTTATTATGGATCCCCGTTAGTTCCTGCCAAGGCAGCAGCTACTCTTCCTGGGGTTTATTATGGATCCCCGTTAGTTCCTGCCAAGGCAGCAGCTACTCTTCCTGGGGTTTATTATGGATCCCCGTTAGTTCCTGCCAAGGCAGCAGCTACTCTTCCTGGGGTTTATTATGGATCCCCGTTAGTTCCTGCCAAGGCAGCAGCTACTCTTCCTGGGGTTTATTATGGATCCCCGTTAGTTCCTGCCAAGGCAGCAGCTACTCTTCCTGGGGTTTATTATGGATCCCCGTTAGTTCCTGCCAAGGCTGCAGCTACTCTTCCTGGGGTTTATTATGGATCCCCGTTAGTTCCTGCCAAGGCAGCAGCTACTCTTCCTGGGGTTTATTATGGATCCCCTTTAGTTCCTGCCAAGGCAGCAGCTACTCTTCCTGGGGTTTATTATGGATCCCCTTTAGTTCCTGCCAAGGCAGCAGCTACTCTTCCTGGGGTTTATTATGGATCCCCGTTAGTTCCTGCCAAGGCAGCAGCTACTCTTCCTGGGGTTTATTATGGATCCCCGTTAGTTCCTGCCAAGGCAGCAGCTACTCTTCGTGGGGTTTATTATGGATCCCCGTTAGTTCCTGCCAAGGCAGCAGCTACTCTTCCTGGGGTTTATTATGGATCCCCGTTAGTTCCTGCCAAGGCTGCAGCTACTCTTCCTGGGGTTTATTATGGATCCCCGTTAGTTCCTGCCAAGGCAGCAGCTACTCTTCCTGGGGTTTATTATGGATCCCCTTTAGTTCCTGCCAAGGCAGCAGCTACTCTTCCTGGGGTTTATTATGGATCCCCTTTAGTTCCTGCCAAGGCAGCAGCTACTCTTCCTGGGGTTTATTATGGATCCCCATAAGTTCCTGCCAAGGCAGCAGCTACTCTTCCTGGGGTTTATTATGGATCCCCATTAGTTCCTGCCAAGGCAGCAGCTACTCTTCCTGTGGTTTATTATGGATCCCCATTAGTTCCTGCCAAGGCAGCAGCTACTCTTCCTGGGGTTTATTATGGATCCCCATAAGTTCCTGCCAAGGCAGCAGCTACTCTTCCTGGGGTTTATTATGGATCCCCATAAGTTCCTGCCAAGGCAGCAGCTACTCTTCCTGGGGTTTATTATGGATCCCCATTAGTTCCTGTCAAGGCAGCAGCTACTCTTCCTGGGGTTTATTATGGATCCCCATTAGTTCCTGCCAAGGCAGCAGCTGCTCTTCCTGGGGTTTATTATGGATCCCCATTAGTTCCTGCCAAGGCAGCAGCTACTCTTCCTGGGGTTTATAATGGATCCCCATTAGTTCCTGCCAAGGCAGCAGCTACTCTTCCTGGGGTTTATAATGGATCCCCATTAGTTCCTGCCAAGGCAGCAGCTACTCTTCCTGGGGTTTATTATGGATCCCCATTAGTTCCTGCCAAGGCAGCAGCTACTCTTCCTGGGGTTTATTATGGATCCCCATTAGTTCCTGCCAAGGCAGCAGCTATTCTTCCTGGGGTTTATAATGGATCCCCATTAGTTCCTGCCAAGGCAGTAGCTACTCTTCCTGGGGTTTATTATGGATCCCCATTAGTTCCTGCCAAGGCAGCAGCTGCTCTTCCTGGGGTTTATTATGGATCCCCATTAGTTCCTGTCAAGGCAGCGGCTACTCTTCCTGGGGTTTATTATGGATCCCCATTAGTTCCTACCAAGGCAGCGGCTACTCTTCCTGGGGTTTATTATGGATCCCCATTAGTTCCTGCCAAGGCAGCAGCTACTCTTCCTGGGGTTTATTATGGATCCCCATTAGTTCCTGCCAAGGCAGCAGCTATTCTTCCTGGGGTTTATTATGGATCCCCATTAGTTCCTGCCAAGGCAGCAGCTGCTCTTCCTGGGGTTTATTATGGATCCCCATTAGTTCATGTCAAGGCAGCAGCTACTCTTCCTGGGGTTTATTATGGATCCACATTAGTTCCTGCCAAGGCAGCGGCTACTCTTCCTGGGGTTTATTATGGATCCCCATTAGTTCCTGCCAAGGCAGCGGCTACTCTTCCTGGGGTTTATTATGGATCCCCATTAGTTCCTGCCAAGGCAGCGGCTACTCTTCCTGGGGTTTATTATGGATCCCCATTAGTTCCTGCCAAGGCAGCAGCTTCTCCGCCTGGGGTCCAGCAACATTAAGGCAGTTATATACAATTTTAAAAACATTACAATACATTTCACAACACATCCATGTGTACAGTGTGTGTGTTATCGTGTGTGTGTGTATGCATGTGTTTGTGTCTATGTTTGTGTTGCTTCACAGTCCCCGCTGTTCCATAAGGTGTTTTTTTATCTGTTTTTTTAAATCTAATTTTACTGCTTGCATCAGTTACCTGATGTGGAATAGAGTTCCATGTAGTAATGGCTCTATGTAGTACTGTGCTCCTCCCATAGTCTGTTTCCAGGTGTTTGATGCCATTCCATTATTATGAGCCGTCCTCCCCTCAGCAGCCTCCTGTGGTTATGGGCTATACCAACTCTATCATTTACCCACCTGTTGCTGCTAAATGTAATATCATATCATTATAAAAATAGGGAGTGTTGCTTCATTCACCGCGAACGGTGATCAGCATTTACCCACTTATTTATTGACCATTACACCTCCAACAGCACTTATTTAATATCTAATTAAAATATTGTCTCTTCTGCCTGTTCGTTGCTGATAAACTCCATCTCTGATCCAGGTAAGACGACCCTGATCAAGGCGTTGACGGGTGACGCGGCGCTGCAGCCCAGAGATCAGCTGTTTGCCACGCTGGACGTCACGGTGCACGCCGGCACGCTGCCTAGTCACATGACGGTGCTCTATGTGGACACCATTGGCTTCCTGTCCCAGCTTCCCCACCAGCTCATAGACTCCTTCTCTGCCACGCTGGACGACGTCACTCACTCTGTATGTTACTACAATTTTCATTGCAAAATGTTTCCAATTCATCCCAAAGGTGTTCGTTAAGATTTCCCTTCACAGCCCCAGACCATTATTCCTCCTCCACCAAACGTTACAGTTGGCACAATGCATTGGGGCAGGTAGCGTTCTCCTGGCATCCGCCAAACCCAGATTAGTCCGTCGGACTGCCAGATGGTGAAGCATGATTCATCACTCCAGAGAACTCATTTCCACTGCTCCAGAGTCCAAGAGTCAGCTTTACACCACTCCAGCCGACGCTTGGCATTGCGCATAGTGATCTTAGCCTTGTGTGCCACTGCGCGGCCATGGAAACCCATTTCATGAAGCTCCTGACTAACAGTTATTGTGCTGACGTGGCTTCCAGAGGCAGTTTGGAACTCGGTAGTGAGTGTTGCAACCGAGGACAGATAATATTTACGTGTTACGTACGTCAGCACTCGGTGGTCCCGTTCTGTGAGCTTGTGTGGCCTACCAGTTACCGGCTGAGCCGTTGTTGCTCCTAGACCGGGGCAGCTCTAGCAGGGCAGAAATTTGACGAACTGACTTGTTGGAAAGGTGGCATCCTATGACGGAGCCACGTTGAAAGTCACTGAGCTCTTCAGTACGGCCATTCTACTGCCAATGTTTGTCTATGGAGATTGCATGGATGTGTGCTCGGTTTGATACACCTGTCAGCAACGGGTGTGGCTGAAATAGCCGAATCCACTAATTTGAAGGGGTGTCCACATACTGCTGTATAGCTAGTGTACAGTGGGGAGAACAAGTATTTGATACACTGCCGATTTTGCAGGTTTTCCTACTTACAAAGCATGTAGAGGTCTGTAATTTTTTATCATAGGTACACTTCAACTGTGAGAGACGGAATCTAAAACAAAAATCCAGAAAATCACATTGTATGAATTTTAAGTAATTAATTTGCATTTTATTGCATGACATAAGTATTTGATCACCTACCAACCAGTAAGAATTCCGGCTCTCACAGACCTGTTAGTTTTTCTTTAAGAAGCCCTCCTGTTCGCCACTCATTACCTGTATTAACTGCACCTGTTTGAACTCGTTACCTGTATAAAAGACACCTGTCCACACACTCAATCAAACAGACTCCAACCTCTCCACAATGGCCAAGACCAGAGAGCTGTGTAAGGACATCAGGGATAAAATTGTAGACCTGCACAAGGCTGGGATGGGCTACAGGACAATAGGCAAGCAGCTTGGTGAGAAGGCAACAACTGTTGGCGCAATTATTAGAAAAGTTCAAGATGACGGTCAATCACCCTCGGTCTGGGGCTCCGTGCAAGATCTCACCTCGTGGGGCATCAATGATCATGAGGAAGGTGAGGGATCAGCCCAGAAACTACACGGCAGGACCTGGTCAATGACCAGAAGAGAGCTGGGACCACAGTCTCAAAAAAACCATTAGTAACACACTACGCCGTCATGGATTAAAATCCTGCAGCGCACACAAGGTCCCCCTGCTCAAGCCAGCGCATGTCCAGGCCCGTCTGAAGTTTGCCAATGACCATCTGGATGATCCAGAGGAGGAATGGGAGAAGGTAATGTGGTCTGATGAGACAAAATAGAGCTTTTTGGTCTAAACTCCACTCGCCGTGTTTGGAGGAAGAAGAAAGATGAGTACAACCCCAAGAACACCATCCCAACCGTGAAGCATGGAGGTGGAAACATCATTCTTTGGGGATGCTTTTCTGCAAAGGGGACAGGACGACTGCACCATATTGAGGGGAGGATGGATGGGGCCATGTATCGCGAGATCTTGGCCAACAACCTCCTTCCCTCAGTAAGAGCATTGAAGATGGGTCGTGGCTGGGTCTTCCAGCATGACAACGACCCGAAACACACAGCCAGGGCAACTAAGGAGTGGCTCTGTAAGAGGCATCTCAAGGTCCTGGAGTGGCCTAGCCAGTCTCCAGACCTGAACCCAATAGAAAATCTTTGGAGGGAGCTGAAAGTCCGTATTGCCCAGCGACAGCCCCGAAACCTGAAGGATCTGGAGAAGGTCTGTATGGAGGAGTGGGCCAAAATCCCTGCTGCAGTGTGTGCAAACCTGGTCAAGACCTACAGGAAACGTATGATCTCTGTAATTGCAAACAAAGGTTTCTGTACCAAATATTAAGTTCTGCTTTTCTGATGTATCAAATACTTATGTCATGCAATAAAATGCAAATGAATTACTTAAAAATCATACAATGTGATTTTCTGGATTTTTGTTTTAGATTCCGTCTCTCACAGTTGAAGTGTACCTATGATAAAAATTACAGACCTCTACATGCTTTGTAAGTAGGAAAACCTGCAAAATCGGCAGTGTATCAAATACTTGTTCTCCCCACTGTATATATAGTATATATTGTTGTTAAAGAGACAGTAGTACATACTGCTGTGTATATATAGTATATATATAGTATATATTGTTGTTAAAGAGACCGTAGTACACACTGCTGTATATATAGTGTATATATAGTATATCTTGTTGTTAAAGAGACAGTAGTACATACTGCTGTATACATAGTGTATCTTGTTGTTAAAGAGACAGTAGTACACACTGCTGTATATATAGTATATCTTGTTGTTAAAGAGACAGTAGTACATACTGCTGTATATATAGTGTATATATAGTATATCTTGTTGTTAAAGAGACAGTAGTACATACTGCTGTATATATATAGTGTATATATAGTATATATTGTTGTTAAAGAGACAGTAGTACATACTGCTGTATATATAGTGAATCTTGTTGTTAAAGAGACAGTAGTACATACTGCTGTATATCTTGTTGTTAAAGAGACAGTAGTACATACTGCTGTATATATAGTATATATATAGTATATCTTGTTGTTAAAGAGATAGTAGTACATACTGCTGTATATCTTGTTGTTAAAGAGACAGTAGTACATACTGCTGTATATATAGTGTATATATAGTATATCTTGTTGTTAAAGAGACAGTAGTACATACTGCTGTATATCTTGTTGTTAAAGAGACAGTAGTACATACTGCTGTATATCTTGTTGTTAAAGAGACAGTAGTACATACTGCTGTATATATAATGTATATATAGTATATATTGTTGTTAAAGAGACAGTAGTACATACTGCTGTATATATAGTGTATATATAGTATATCTTGTTGTTAAAGAGACAGTAGTACATACTGCTGTATATCTTGTTGTTAAAGAGACAGTAGTACATACTGCTGTATATCTTGTTGTTAAAGAGACAGTAGTACATACTGCTGTATATATAATGTATATATAGTATATATTGTTGTTAAAGAGACAGTAGTAGTACATACTGCTGTATATATATTGTTGTTAAAGATACAGTAGTACATATGCTGTATTGTTAAAGAGACAGTAGTACATACTGCTGTATATCTTGTTGTTAAAGAGACAGTAGTACATACTGCTGTATATCTTGTTGTTAAAGAGACAGTAGTACATACTGCTGTATATATAGTGTATATATAGTATATATTGTTGTTAAAGAGACAGTAGGACATACTGCTGTATATATAGTGTACTTTCTCCTTGTTCTGTGCCCAGGACCTGATAATCCATGTGAGAGACATCAGCCACCCAGAGACCGTGAACCAGAAGGAGAATGTGTTGAATGTCCTGATGAACCTTCAGATCCCAGACAGACTGATGAGCTCCATCGTAGAAGTCCATAATAAGATAGATCTGGTGGACAGGTGAGGAGATGAACATTCACACACACACACAGTCTTGTACAACTAACCTTGTGGGGACACACAATTCAGTCCCATTCAAAATCCTATTTTCCCTAAACCTAACCCGTACCCTAATCCTAATCTTAACCTGAAAATATAACCTTAAAAACCTAACCCTAGCTCCTAACCCTAACCCTAAAACTAACCCTAGCTCCTAACCCTAAACCTAATTCTAACCCTAATTCTAACCTTAACCCTAAACCCCCTAGATATAGCATTTGACCTTGTGGGGACTAACAAAACGTCCCCAGTTTGTTTACTATTCTTGTGGGGACTGGTCCCCACAAGTATAGTTAAACACGTCCACACACACACACACACACACACACACACACACACACAGTTAAAACAGTGTGACAGGGGAGGACCTAAAGTCTGTTGAGGGGAGGACCTAAAGTCTGTTGAGGGGAGGACCTAAAGTCTGTTGAGGGGAGGACCTAAAGTCTGTTGAGGGGAGGACCTAAAGTCTGTTGAGGGGAGGACCTAAAGTCTGTTGAGGGGAGGACCTAAAGGCTGTTGAGGGGAGGACCTAAAGTCTGTTGAGGGGAGGACCTAAAGTCTGTTGAGGGGAGGACCTAAAGTCTGTTGAGCGGAGGACCTAAAGTCTGTTGAGGGGAGGACCTAAAGTCTGTTGAGCGGAGGACCTAAAGTCTGTTGAGGGGAGGACCTAAAGTCTGTTGAGGGGAGGACCTAAAGTCTGTTGAGGGGAGGACCTAAAGTCTGTTGAGGGGAGGACCTAAAGTCTGTTGAGGGGAGGACCTAAAGTCTGTTGAGAGGAGGACCAAAAGTCTGTTGAGGGGAGGACCAAAAGTCTGTTGAGGGGAGGACCTAAAGTCTGTTGAGGGGAGGACCTAAAGTCTGTTGAGGGGAGGACCTAAAGTCTGTTGAGGGGAGGACCTAAAGTCTGTTGAGAGGAGGACCAAAAGTCTGTTGAGGGGAGGACCAAAAGTCTGTTGAGGGGAGGACCTAAAGTCTGTTGAGGGGAGGACCTAAAGTCTGTTGAGGGGAGGACCTAAAGTCTGTTGAGGGGAGGACCTAAAGTCTGTTGAGGGGAGAGGACCTAAAGTATGTTGAGGGGAGGACCTAAAGTCTGTTGAGGGGAGGACCTAAAGTCTGTTGAGGGGAGGACCTAAAGTCTGTTGAGGGGAGGACCTAAAGTCTGTTGAGGGGAGGACCTAAAGTCTGTTGAGGGGAGGACCTAAAGTCTGTTGAGGGGAGGACCTAAAGTCTGTTGAGGGGAGGACCTAAAGTCTGTTGAGGGGAGGACCTAAAGTCTGTTGAGGGGAGGACCTAAAGTCTGTTGAGGAGAGGACCTAAAGTCTGTTGAGGGGAGGACCTAAAGTCTGTTGAGCGGAGGACCTAAAGTCTGTTGAGGGGAGGACCTAAAGTCTGTTGAGTGGAGGACCTAAAGTCTGTTGAGGGGAGGACCTAAAGTCTGTTGAGGGGAGGACCTAAAGTCTGTTGAGGGGAGGACCTAAAGTATGTTGAGGGGAGGACCAAAAGTCTGTTGAGGGGAGGACCAAAAGTCTGTTGAGGGGAGGACCTAAAGTCTGTTGAGCGGAGGACCTAAAGTCTGTTGAGCGGAGGACATAAAGTCTGTTGAGGGGAGGAACTAAAGTCTGTTGAGGGGAGGACCAAAAGTCTGTTGAGCGGAGGACCTAAAGTCTGTTGAGCGGAGGACCTAAAGTCTGTTGAGGGGAGGACCTAAAGTCTGTTGAGGGGAGGACCAAAGTCTGTTGAGGGGAGGACCAAAAGTCTGTTGAGGGGAGGACCTAAAGTCTGTTGAGGGGAGGACCTAAAGTCTGTTGAGGGGAGGACCAAAAGTCTGTTGAGGGGAGGACCAAAAGTCTGTTGAGGGGAGGACCTAAAGTCTGTTGAGGGGAGGACCTAAAGTCTGTTGAGGGGAGGACCTAAAGTCTGTTGAGGGGAGGACCTAAAGTCTGTTGAGGGGAGGACCTAAAGTCTGTTGAGCGGAGGACATAAAGTCTGTTGAGGGGAGGAACTAAAGTCTGTTGAGGGGAGGACCAAAAGTCTGTTGAGCGGAGGACCTAAAGTCTGTTGAGCGGAGGACCTAAAGTCTGTTGAGGGGAGGACCTAAAGTCTGTTGAGGGGAGGACCAAAGGTCTGTTGAGGGGAGGACCAAAAGTCTGTTGAGGGGAGGACCTAAAGTCTGTTGAGGGGAGGACCTAAAGTCTGTTGAGGGGAGGACCTAAAGTCTGTTGAGGGGAGGACCTAAAGTCTGTTGAGAGGAGGACCAAAAGTCTGTTGAGGGGAGGACCAAAAGTCTGTTGAGGGGAGGACCTAAAGTCTGTTGAGGGGAGGACCTAAAGTCTGTTGAGGGGAGGACCTAAAGTCTGTTGAGGGGAGGACCTAAAGTATGTTGAGGGGAGGACCTAAAGTCTGTTGAGGGGAGGACCTAAAGTCTGTTGAGGGGAGACCTAAAGTCTGTTGAGGGGAGGACCTAAAGTCTGTTGAGGGGGAGACCTAAAGTCTGTTGAGGGGAGGACCTAAAGTCTGTTGAGGGAGGACCTAAAGTATGTTGAGGGGAGGACCTAAAGTCTGTTGAGGGGAGGACCTAAAGTCTGTTGAGGGGAGGACCTAAAGTCTGTTGAGGGGAGGACCTAAAGTCTGTTGAGGGGAGGACCTAAAGTCTGCCAGATGTATTTCTGACTATGGTATTTATCCATATATGAGTTATTATCATTCATTACATGGATATGTTGTCCTCCTCAGCTATGAGCCATCTGAGCCCAACAGCCTGCCTATCTCTGCTCTGAGAGAACAGGGCCTGGAGCACCTGAAGACTGTAGTAGAAGAAGCTATAGTGAGATCTACCGGGAAACAGGTCCTGACTCTCACGGTTGACCTCAGCAGCTCCCAGTTAAGGTAAGGTTAAGCCACATACTGTGAGTGACTGCTACAGTAATGACAGGATTATAGGAGCAGTCACTTTGAACAACCTTATTCATATGGTGTTACACTTCTGCCTCTTCTGCTTCTGCTTCTTCTTCTGCTTCTTCTTCTGCTTCTTCTTCTGCTTCTTTTGCTTCTGCTTCTTCTGCTTCTTTTGCTTCTTCTGCTTCTTTTGCTTCTGCTTCTTCTGCTTCTTCTTCTGCTTCTTCTTCTTCTGCTTCTTTTGCTTCTTCTGCTTCTTTTGCTTCTTCTGCTTCTTCTGCTTCTTCTTCTTCTGTTCTTTTGCTTCTGCTTCTTCTGCTTCTTTTGCTTCTGCTTCTTCTGCTTCTTCTGCTTCTGCTGCTTCTTCTTCTGCTTCTTCTTCTTCTGCTTCTTTTGCTTCTTCTGCTTCTTCTGCTTCTTCTTCTTCTTCCTCTCCTGTTCTTTTGCTTCTTCTTCTGCTTCTTCTTCTGCTTCTTTTGCTTCTTCTGCTTCTTTTGCTTCTTCTTCTGCTTCTTCTTCTGCTTCTTCTTCTTCTTTTGAGATTACAGAAGTCAATAAATGATAGTGCCTGGGGAGTAGGAGTGATACTGGGGGCTACAGGGCCTGGGTTAACCTCTACATCACCAGAGGAACAGACGAGGAATAGAATAAGGATACGGCTAAAGGCTTTAAGAACTGGTCTTCTAGTGCGTTGGGTACAGAGACAAAAAGGGGCCGATTTCCGGGCATTTTAGAATAGATTCAGGGCATTATGTACAGACAAGGATATGGAAGGATATGAGTACAGTGGAGGTAAACCTAAGCGTTGGGTAAAGATGAAAGAGATAGCATCACTGGAGGCACCGATTGAGCCGGTTGAGCCGGTCTCCGCGTGTGTGGGGGGTGGGACAAAGGATCTATCTGAGACAGGTTGAGCAGGACTGGGGGCTCTACATTGAAAAAGTACAGTTAGAACTAACCGAAACAGCAATAGGCAAGGCATATTGACATGGGAGAGAGGCATAAAGCAGTCACAGGTGTTTTTCGAGAGAGCTAAGACAACAGCTGGTAATGGTGACGAAAGATTGAGCTGAGGCTAAACAGATAAACAGGATGGGGTACTGTGTAACGGAACAGTCCAGCAGGCATCAGCTGTGTAGATGAGTGATCATAAGGTCCAGTGAACAGCAATAGGTGAGTCCGGGAGCAGTTCAGTGGCTGCTACGCTACAGGCGAGCAGGAGGCACGGCTGTTGATTGCGCGTGCTAGCGGGCCGGGGCTAGCAGATGGATCTTCGTGGTCGTCGCAACGGGAAGCCTGTTGAAACCACATCAGACGATTACGTCGGCAGACCAGTCGTGAGGATCGGCGGGGCTCCGTGTCAACACTAGGAGGTCCCGTCCGGTTGACAGAGAGGTAGATAGCCGGGAGATGGGCCTGGCTCGAGGCTAGCTCAAGGCTAACTGGGGTTAGCTTCAGGACAGTGGTGATTAGTGGTGATTAGCCAACAACGACAACAGCCATTCGGTTGCAGCTAGCTAGTTGCGATGATCCGGTGTTAAGGTCCAGTGATTCAGTGATTCCGGCAGAAAATCCGATATGCTCTGGCTCGATAGCGCGATGTGCAGACTGGCCGATAATTGTCCAGGCTAGAGCTGGCTGGTAGGTAGTGCAGGCCACGGACAATGGTGAAGACCGCTAACGGTGGCTAATAGCAAGTAGCTAGTTAACTGGCTAGCTGGCTAGTTTCAGCCAGAGGTTCTGGATAAAAATGTATAAAGAAATAATAGAATCCGTTCCACATTGGGTGAGGCGGGTTGCAGGAAAGTATATTTAGTTAAAGGATGGCGCAGTGGTCTAAGGCACTGCATCACAGTGCTAGCTGTGCCACTAGAGATCCTGGTTCGAGTCCAGGCTCTGTCGCAGCCGACCGTGACCGGGAGACCCATGGGCGGCGCACAATTGGTCCAGCGTCGTCCAAGGTAGGGGAGGGTTTGGCCGGCAGGGATGTGGGTTCGTTTCCCACGGGGGGCCAGTATGAAAAAAATACATAATAATAATAACAACATGTGCATTCACTAGCTGTAAGTCGCTCTGGATAAGAGTGTCTGCTAAAAAAAAGTAAATCAAAATAAAATATATATTTTTTTTTAAAGCGAGATTGAGAAATATATACGAAAAAAAACAAATGTAAAAAAAAAAACAGGCTATTTACATGAAGACACTACAGAAAACACGACCGCACTGCTATGCCATCTTGGATATGATTGACATCATTTGAGTCATTTGGAGGTGTACCTGTGGATGTATTTCAAGGCCTACCTTCAAACTCAGCTCCTCTTTGCTTGACATCATGGGAAAATGAAAAGAAATCAGCCAAGACCTCAGAAAACAAATTGTGTGCCTTTAAATTGTTTATAGCTTCCCACAATAAGTTGGGTGAATTTTGGCCCATTCCTCCTGACAGAGCTGGTGTAACTGAGTCAGGTTTGTAGGCTTCCTTGCGAGCATACGTTTTTTCAGTTCTGCCCACAAATGTTCTATAGGATTGAGGTCAGGGCTTTCTGATGGCCACTCCAATACCTTGACTTCGTTGTTCTTAAGCCATTTTGCCACAACTTTGGAAGTATGCTTGGGGTCATTTTCCATTTGGAAGATCCATTTGCGACCAAGCTTTAACTTCCTGACTGATGTCTTGAGATGTTGCTTCAATATATTGACATCATTTTCCTTCCTCATCATGCCATCTATTTTGTGAAATGCACCAGTCCCTCCTGCAGCAAAAAAGCTGCCACCCCTGTGCTTCTTGGTTGGAATGGTGTTCTTCGGCTTGCAAGCACCCCCCTTTTCGTCCAAACAGTTCTATTTTTGTTTCATCAGACCAGAGGACATTTCTCCAAAAAGTATGATCTTTGTCCCCATGTGCAGTTGCAAACCGTAATCTGCCTTTTTTATGGCGGTTTTGGAGCAGTGGCTTCTTCCTTGCTGAGCGGCCTTTCAGGTTATGTCGATATAGGACTCGTTTTACTGTGGATATAGATACTTTTGTACCTGTTTCCTCCAGCATGTTCACAAGGTTCTGGGATTGATTTGCACTTTTCGCACCAAAGTACGTTCATCTCTAGGAGACAGAACGCGTCTCCTTCCTGAGCGGTTTGACGGCTACATGTTCCCATGGTGTTTATACTTGCGTACGATTGTTTGTACAGATGAACGTGGTATTTTCTGGAATTTTCAAAGCTGTTTAAAGGCACAGTCAACTTAGTGTATGTAAACTTCTGACCCACTGGAATTGTGATACAGTGAATTATAAATTAAATAATCTGTCTGTAAACAATTGTTGGAAAAATTACTTGTCATGCACAAAGTAGATGTCCTAACCAACTTGCCAAAACTATAGTTTAAGTGACCCCACATAAGACAATTAGTGTGTTTTTGGTGCCCCCCTAACAGCTGATCTCTGCCTTTACAAAAAAAGAAAGAAAAAAAAGAGATAGAAAATATGAAATCTCAGATTGACACCAGCATTGACAGTTGCCGACACCATACCAGCATTTCTGGTCAGGAGGCATTTGAGGCAATCTGTAGAAACAATGAGAATAGAAAGGTTCAGAACTTTTGTGAAACATCACAGTACAGTTGAAAAAAATATGGCAAATAGAAATCCAATATGGATGGTGTTAAGAGATAGATGGGAGGTGTTGAATGGAGTTGGAAGGATGGGACTAATAACAAATAACAACAACTAATAACAACAAGATAACTAATGTAAAGCATACTGTGTCCATAATAAGTATATGGGTTATAGGTTGAGAGCTTTTGTGAAAGAGCACAGTTAGAAAGATATGGCATATAGAAGCAAACCGGATGGACATCATGAAAATGATCGGCGAGGTTGAGGGTAGAGGAAGTTCAGGAGAAAAAAACAAACAAAATATAATTATTGTAAAATTGACTGTGTCCGTAAAATGTACACTACTGTTCAAAAGTTTGGGGTCACTTAGAAATGTCATTGTTTTCGAAAGAACAGGAATGTTTTTGCCCATTAAAATAACATCAAATTGATCAGAAATACAGAAATACAGTGTAGACATTGTTAATGTTGTAAATGGCTATTGTAGCTGGAAACGGCTGATTTTTTATGGAATATCTACATAGGCGTACAGAGGCCCATTATCAGCAACCATCAGTCCTGTGTTCCAATGGCACGTTGTGTTTGCTAATCCAAGTTTATCATTTTAAAAGGCTAATTGATAATTAGAAAACCCTTTTGCAATTATGTTAGCACAGCTGAAAACTGTTGTGCTGATTAAAGAAGCAATAAAACTGGCCTTCTTGAGACTAGTTGAGTATCTGGAGCATCAGCAATTGTGGGTTCGATTACAGGCTCAAAATGGCCAGAAACAAATAACTTTCTTCTGAAACTCGCCAGTCTATTCTTGTTCTGAGAAATGAAGGCTATTCCATGCGAGAAATTGCCAAGAAACTGAAGATCTCGTACAACACTGTGTACTACTCCCTTCACAGAACAGCGCAAACTGGCTCTAACCAGAATAGAAAGAGGAGTGGGAGGCCCCATTAGAGTGTCTAGTTTGAGAAACAGACGCCTCACAGGTCCTCAACTGGCAGCTTCATTAAATAGTACCCGCAAAACACCAGTCTCAACGTCAACAGTGAACAGGCGACTCCGGGATGCTGACCTTCTAGGCAGAGTTGCAAAGAAAAAGCCAAATATCAGACTGGCCAATAAAAAGAAAATATTAAGATGGGCAAAAGAACACAGACACTGGACAGAGGAAGATTGGAAAAAAGTGTTATGGACAGACGAATCGAAGTTTGAGGTGTTCGGATCACAAAGAAGAACATTTGTGAGACCCAGACCAAATGAAAAGATGCTGGAGGAGTGCTTGATGCCATCTGTCAAGCATGGTGGAGGCAATGTGATGGTCTGGGGGTGCTTTGGTGGTGTTAAAGTGGGAGATTTGTACAGGGTAAAAGGGATCTTGAAGAAGGAAGGCTATCACTCCATTTTGCAACGCCATGCCATACCCTGTAGATGGCGCTTGATTGGAGCCAATTTCCTCCTAAAACAGGACAATGACCCAAAGCTCCAAACTATGCAATAACTATTTAGGGAAGAAGCAGGAGGATGAAAAAAAACATACAGTGAGGGAAAAAGTATTTGATCCCCTGCTGATTTTGTACGTTTGCCCACTGAAAAAGACATGATCAGTCTATAAATTTAATGGTAGGTTTATTTGAACAGTGAGAGACAGAATAACAACAAAAAAATCCAGAAAAACGCATGTCAAAAATTGTATATATTGATTTGCATTTTAATGAGGGAAATAAGTATTTGACCTCTCTGCAAAACATGACTTAGTACTTGGTGGCAAAACCCTTGTTGGCAATCACAGAGGTCAGACGTTTCTTGTAGTTGGCCACCAGGTTTGCACACATCTCAGGAGGGATTTTGTCCCACTCCTCTTTGCAGATCTTCTCCAAGTCATTAAGGTTTCGAGGCTGACGTTTGGCAACTCGAACCTTCAGCTCCCTCCACAGATTTTGTGGTCCTCTGTAGCTCAGCTGGTAGAGCACGGCGCTTGTAACGCCAATGTAGTGGGTTCGATCCCCGGGACCACCCATACACAAAAATGTATGCACGCATGACTGTAAGTCGCTTTGGATAAAAGCGTCTGCTAAATGGCATATTATTATTATTATTATTCTATGGGATTAAGGTCTGGAGACTGGCTAGGCCACTCCAGGACCTTAATGTGCTTCTTCTTGAGCCACTCCTTTGTTGCCTTGGCCGTGTGTTTTGGGTCATTGTCATGCTGGAATACCCATCCACAACCCATTTTCAATGCCCTGGCTGAGGGAAGGAGGTTCTCACCCAAGATTTGACAGTACATGGCCCCGTCCATCGTCCCTTTGATGCAGTGAAGTTGTCCTGTCCCCTTAGCAGAAAAACACCCCCAAAGCATAATGTTTCCACCTCCATGTTTGATGGTGGGGATGGTGTTCTTGGGGTCATAGGCAGCATTCCTCCTCCTCCAAACACGTTGAGTTGATGCCAAAGAGGTCCCTACTAGACTACTAATAGAGCTCCCTACTAATAGAGGTCCCTACTAATAGAGGTCCCTACTAGACTACTAATAGAGCTCCCTACTAATAGAGGTCCCTACTAATAGAGGCCCCTACTAATAGAGGTCCCTACTAATAGAGGTCCCTACTAGACTACTAATAGAGCTCCCTACTAATAGAGGTCCCTACTAATAGAGGTCCCTACTAATAGAGGTCCCTACTAATAGAGGCCCCTACTAATAGAGGTCCCTACTAATAGAGGTCCCTACTAATAGAGGTCCCTACTAATAGAGGTCCCTACTAGACTACTAATAGAGCTCCCTACTAATAGAGGTCCCTACTAATAGAGGCCCCTACTAGACTACTAATAGAGGTCCCTACTAATAGAGGCCCCTACTAATAGAGGTCCCTACTAGACTACTAATAGAGCTCCCTACTAATAGAGGTCCCTACTAATAGAGGCCCCTACTAGACTACTAATAGAGGTCCCTACTAATAGAGGTCCCTACTAATAGAGGTCCCTACTAATAGAGGCCCCTACTAATAGAGGTCCCTACTAATAGAGGTTCCTACTAGACTACTAATAGAGCTCCCTACTAATAGAGGTCCCTACTAATAGAGGTCCCTACTAGACTACTAATAGAGGTCCCTACTAATAGAGGTCCCTACTAGACTACTAATAGAGGTCCCTACTAGACTACTAATAGAGCTCCCTACTAATAGAGGCCCCTACTAATAGAGGTCCCTACTAATAGAGGTCCCTACTAGACTACTAATAGAGGTCCCTACTAATAGAGGTCCCTACTAGACTACTAATAGAGGTCCCTACTAATAGAGGTCCCTACTAATAGAGGTCCCTACTAATAGAGGTCCCTACTAATAGAGGTCCCTACTAATAGAGGTCCCTACTAATAGAGGTCCCTACTAATAGAGGTCCCTACTAATAGATGTCCCTACTAATAGAGGTCCCTACTAATAGAGCTCCCTACTAATAGAGGTCCCTACTAATAGAGGTCCCTACTAATAGATGTCCCTACTAATAGAGGTCCCTACTAATAGAGGTCCCTACTAGACTACTAATAGAGGTCCCTACTAATAGAGGTCCCTACTAGACTACTAATAGAGGTCCCTACTAAGAGAGGTCCCTACTAATAGAGGCCCCTACTAATAGAGGTCCCTACTAGACTACTAATAGAGGTCCCTACTAATAGAGGTCCCTACTAGACTACTAATAGATGTCCCTACTAATAGAGGTCCCTACTAATAGAGGTCCCTACTAATAGAGGTCCCTACTAGACTACTAATAGAGCTCCCTACTAATAGAGGTCCCTACTAATAGAGCTCCCTACTAATAGAGGTCCCTACTAATAGAGGTCCCTACTAATAGAGGCCCCTACTAATAGAGGTCCCTACTAATAGAGGTTCCTACTAGACTACTAATAGAGGTCCCTACTAATAGAGGGTCCCTACTAGACTACTAATAGAGGTCCCTACTAATAGAGGTCCCTACTAGACTACTAATAGAGGTCCCTACTAATAGAGGTCCCTACTAATAGAGGTCCCTACTAGACTACTAATAGAGGTCCCTACTAATAGAGGTCCCTACTAGACTACTAATAGAGGCCCCTACTAATAGAGGTCCCTACTAATAGAGGTCCCTACTAATAGAGGTCCCTACTAATAGAGGTCCCTACTAATAGAGGTCCCTACTAATAGAGGTCCCTACTAGACTACTAATAGAGGTCCCTACTAGACTACTAATAGAGGTCCCTACTAGACTACTAATAGAGGTCCCTACTAATAGAGGTCCCTACTAATAGAGGTCCCTACTAATAGAGGTTCCTACTAGACCAGGGGAGATCAGGGCAGATTCAGTGCCTCTTTTTAAATACCTGCTGAAGACACACTTTTATAAAGATCATTTTAATGTCTGATTTTAATTAGCTATCTTTTTTTATTCTCCTTCCTCCTGTTTCTTTGTTAGTACTTTTATTGTATTATTTTATGATGTGAAGCACTCTGTTACTCGTATTGAAAAGCGTTGTTATTATTATTAACTTTGTCTTCGTGTGTTTCCAGCTGGCTGTACAAGGAGGCAACGGTTCAGGAAGTGGACGTTAACCCTGATGAAGGTTCCGCTGTCGTCAAGGTGATCATCGGTGCTGCTGCTTACGGACGCTACAGGAAGATGTTCCAACGTAGTTAGAAGCACTACAGGTGCACACCAGTGATGAACCCTGGATGACTGACAGGGCGCTTTATTGAAGACACCGTGCAGCCATCTTCGTACTCCTTCATTGTAAAACATATTTTGGAAGCTGTAGAAATGCATTTATTGATGTCTGCATTCGTTTTTTGACACGTTTATTCTAATGCATACTTTAAAAATATTTTATGTTAGCTAAACATACAACAAAAAAATATAACATTTTCCTTAAAGTATTTGTTTTGAGTAGTAATGTTACTGTCCCCACTACAACAACAAAAATACTTAAATACATGTAATTTTGTCCTTGAAACATTTAATTGAAATACTGTCGAATTCCATTCATTCCTATGGAGGGCTGCTCCTACTGGGGAGTGGCAATATGGCCGACCGCTGGCTTCACAGCCTCTCATTGGCCAATACATAGCATCAGTAATACAGGGTTTATACACATCATTGGTCTACACCTGTCTTAATGAGATGCTGTTCCACGGTACCCAGTTAGCACTAGCAGCACTGTTCACCTGTCTCAGTCAGAACTACTGTACCCAGTTAGCTAGTTAGCAGCACTGTTCCCCTGTCTCAGTTAGAACTACTGTACCCAGTTAGCTAGTTAGCAGCACAGTGTTCCCCTGTCTCAGTCAGAACTACTGTACCCAGTTAGCTGTTAGCAGCACAGTGTTCCCCAGTTAGTTAGAACTACTGTACCCAGTTAGCTAGTTAGCAGCACTGTTCCCCTGTCTCAGTTAGAACTACTGTACCCAGTTAGCTAGTTAGCAGCACAGTGTTTCCCCTGTCTCAGTCAGAACTACTGTACCCAGTTAGCTAGTTAGCAGCACTGTTCCCCTGTCTCAGTCAGAACTACTGTACCCAGTTAGCTAGTTAGCAGCACAGTGTTCCCCTGTCTCAGTCAGAACTACTGTACCCAGTTAGCTAGTTAGCAGCACAGTGTTCCCCTGTCTCAGTCAGAACTACTGTACCCAGTTAGCTAGTTAGCAGCACAGTGTTCCCCTGTCTCAGTTAGAACTACTGTACCCAGTTAGCTAGTTAGCAGCACAGTGTTCCCCCGTGTCAATGACTACTTGAAATACTAGAACTTCTCTTGCTTATGGCTGCGCAATGCTCCGGATGATGGCATGCCATAGCTCTCTGTTGTTCATGACAGCTGGTAGGTCCTCTGTTCTGAGACCATTCTACTGTCTCTAAAGAAAAAAGCATACTGCTGCTGGTTGTGTTAACAGGAACTATGCCATAGCTCTGTGTTAAGGCGTATGCATGCTTCCCAGCCGAAACAGTTCGGAAGAGTTTGTGCATATATTGTGACGTTTTATAGTTTGTTTTGGACTTTCGGTGAGAATATTTTCTGGAGGCAAGCCGAAAGTCTACGCTCTTCGTCGCTGAATGGTCAACAGTAGGGATTGTTCAATAAAGTATTTGTTGTCATTCAAGGAGAGACGACTCGTTTTAATGCTAATTTTTTCATTGATAAATACTTAGTCGCGCAACTGTACATCTAACTAAGATCTCCTTGGCAAAAACGTACAAATTTATGCCAGATTTCTTGAGTTATCTTATATTAATTAGATTTTGAGGAATTGTATACTGGCTACGGCGTCTCAAAATGGACAAACAGTACTACAGTATAGCCTATTTATTTCTTGTTTTTCAAGGGAGTATGTGCGCACACTCGTTCGGTTCGGCTAGCCGAGTTCGGCTAGGCGCCAGAAGCCTTTACCCGTAATCACTGTTACCGAGAGTTCGTGTTATAACATCCTTTTATAGGGAACACACAACAAATACTGTCAGCTGTGATTCATCAGAAAACCAAACAACTCTTGTTGTATGAATGATAAAATGCATTTAATGTATTTAAATGTAAATATGTAACAGGAAAGTGACAAAGTATAACAGTATATTGATTCATTATTTATCTGTAATCCTGCAGTCCAAAGTAACTGTCTACATCATGTTTCACATCTCAACTGAGCTGGACCTGGTTGTATCAGAGGAGGAACACTGCATGTGTAACATTTGATCTCTTAAAAATGAATATCATCACTGCAAAAAGTAGAATATTCCTGTAAATATTTTAAAATCCATAGAAAAAAACGAAAGCACATTTTTACTCCTGAACTTATTTAGGCTTGCCTAAAAACATAATTCCACTTTGACATTATGGGGTATTGTGTGTAGGCCAGTGACACAAAATCTCAATTTAATCCATTTTAAATTCAGGCAAAACAACAAAATGTGGAAAAAGTCAAGGGGTGTGAATCATTTCTGAAGTATCTAGGTCAGAATGATTCCCTGTGAAACCAGATAATGACCGGTTGTCCTCCCTCGTAACTTTGCTGCTGTAACAGTTTTCTGTTCTCTTTGAATGACTTATTTTGGACTGAATGACTCCCTAAACCAGATATTTTATTTCTCATCTGTAGTCTAGTCAGTCCTCCTCTGCTTTAAGAGTCCTCTGATCCATCCTCTGCTGCCGTAACAGTTTTCTATTGAGCTTGATGACCAGGGGACAGAAGGGGACAGGTCCTATAAAGTCTCCTGCTATGATGTTGAGGCTGTTAGGGTGTGGTCCGGGGACCTGTTCCTCCAGCCACGCCTTGAGCTCCTTCCAGTTAGCCAGGGTTAGGGTCTGCAGGGACTGACAGGGGTGCAGCGCGATGTAGGAGCGATCAGCCGTCAGGTTCAGACCAGACACAAAGAAACCATCTGAACAAAACAAAACATGGATTAAGTCTACACCCTATTCAATCCGTATCACGGAAGTTCAGCGTTACGGCGTGATTGACATTTAAAGCTGAGGTTCCTGTGTTAGTGGAGACTGCATTAGCAGTAACGCTAGAGCCAGAGTCTCCGAAAACACTAAACTTCACATTTATCAAATCAAATGTATTTTATCTTAAAATTAAAGCTAAAAAAATAATAATAATAGGGATTAAAGCCAGATTCAACCAGATCATTAACCGGCGGTAGCTGATGTTTTGGCGGTGTCGGAAGTGTAACTGCGTTGGGATCTGTCAAATCGGTGAGCAGCTGCTCTTGATCATTGTCACGAAGCCACACCCACCCCACTCTCGTTAGAAGTTCAGAAGGAGAAAGTGTAGGCTATATAGAAATAATTGCGCTCAAATTGAAAAATCATTAAACAAAATGAGGATTTCTAGCATCCTAATGGAGGTGTAGAATACATCTCACATTACAGTGTTCCAACTGGTTAACAAGGCCGCATGGGATTTCAGTTAATGTGACTCCGTGCAGCCAATGGCAACGTCCGCTTTAGGTATAACGCCAGGAGCCGCTTGGGGATTGGACAGCTCTAAGGCAGTTCCACCTCCGACACCGTCAGAACATCAGCTATGTAGATTTCAGCTAAAGCGGATCATATTGAATAGAGCCCCTATTTGTTTTACCATTACATCACTGGTCATACCTCAACTGTTTATTTTTACCATTACATCTATGTCACTCCAAGATGGCAGCCAATCAGTCTGTCCGTTTGTATGTCTGATCCTTGACATCTGAGTTAAGAGTTTTTGTTTTAATGACCCTGATCCTGTCTACAGAAGCAAACACTTTTGATGTGAAGGTGGATGCTGTATATAACAACTATTATTTTTAGATCTCCGTCTCTATTTTACGAAATTTGCTTGTACAAATATTTCTGATTGAGAAGGCCTTTGTTTTTCTGCCTCGGGCCGGTCGTGAACTGTAGCCTACAACTTTTTGGAGTTGGAGCGTGCCGAGTCAGGAGCGTCTATCTGCGCGCAAGGCCTGCTATGCGAGCGCAGGTGCTGAAGGCTAGGAGCAGAGAAGCGGTTGCCAGATTGGAAAACCTGATAAGGCTGTGGGAAAATCTACGTCGTCGTACACAACGTCTACTGGTCGTCACCTGTGCTGAAAGACCTCTAAAAACCAGCATTATGTATCTGTTACTGTGCCTGCTCTTTACTCAATGCCGCCCTGGATTAAATAGGCTGAATGATCAATGGGTGAGTGAATTATCTTCGCCTTTATACAATTTGCAAACACTCCTACAACATCATGTCATTACCACCAGGAACTTGGTCTCTCTCTGCAGCTGCATTTGTACCTCTCTCAAACTACTACACCTGATGGTTTGACTTTCAAAGTCTTGAATGACTTTCTTTCTGTGTCGAAAGACTCCGCTCGTTTTATTGACAATGGTGCTGGCTCCGCCAAGTCAAAATTAAATTAAATAAAATTGTATTTGTAACATGCACCGAATACAACAGGTGTAGACCTTACCGTGAAATGCTTTCTTACAAGCACTTAACCAGCAATGCAGTTCAAGAAATAGTTAAGAAAATATTTACTAAATAAACCAAAGTAAAAAATAAAATAGAAAGTAACAAAATAATGAGGCTATGTACAGGGGGTACCGAGTCAATGTGCAGGGGTACAGGTTAGTCGAGGTAATTTGTACATGTAGGTAGGGGTAAAGTGACTATACATAGATAATAAACAGAGAGTGGGGGGGGGGTCAATGTAAATAGTCTGGGTGGCCATTTGATTAATTGTTCAGCAGTCTTATGGCTTCGGGGTAGAAGCTGTTAAGGAGCCTTTTGGACCTAGACTTGGCGCTCCGGTATCGCTTGCTGTGCGGTAGCAGAGAGAACAGTCTATGACTTGGGTGACTGGAGTCTTTGACAATTTTTAGGGCCTTCCTCTGACACCGCCTGGTATAGAGGTCCTGGATGGCAGGAAGCTTGGCCCCAGTGATGTACTGGGCCGTACGCACTACCCTCTGTAGTGCCTTGCAGTCGGAGGCCGAGCAGTTGCCATACCAGGCGGTGATGCAACCAGTCAGGATGCTCTTGATGGTGCAGCTGTAGAACGTTTTGAGGATCTGGAGAACCATGCCAAATCTTTTCAGTCTCCTGAGGGGGAATAGGTTTTGTCGTGCCTTCTTCACGACTGTCTTGGTGTGTTTGGACCATGATAGTTTGTTGGTGATGTGGACACCAAGGTACTTGAAACTCTCGACCCGCTCCACTACAGCCCCGTCGATGTTAATGGGGGCGTGTTCGGCCTTCCTTTTCCTGTAGTTCACGATCAGCTACTTTGTCTTGCTCACATTGAGGGAGAGGTTGTTGTCCTGGCACCACTCTGCCAGGTCTCTGACCTCCTCCCTATAGGCTGTCTCATCGTTGTCGGTGATCAGGCCTACCACTGTTGTGTCGTCAGCAAACTTAATGATGGTGTTGGAGTCGTGCTTGGCCACGCAGTCGTGGAGGGGAGAGGACTGAGCACGCACCCCTGAGGGGCCCCCGTGTTGAGGATCAGCATGGCGGATGTGTTGTTACCTACCCTTACCACCTGGGGGCGGCCCGTCAGGAAGTCCAGGATCCAGTTGCAGAGGGAGGTGTTTAGTCCTAGGGTCCTTAGCTTAGTGATGAGCTTAGAGGGCACTATGGTGTTGAACGCTGAGCTGTAGTCAATGAATAACATTCTCACATAGGTGTTCCTCTTGTCCAGGTGGGAAAGGGCAGTGTGGAGTGCGATTGAGATTGCGTCATCTGTGGATCTGTTGGGGCGGTATGCGAATTGGAGTGGGTCTAGGGTTTCCGGGATGATGGTGATCTGAACAATTCCGTATTGAGCGAGTCACTGGTGCTTCCTGCTTTAGTTTTTGCTTATAAGCAGGAATCAGGAGGATAGAATTATGGTCAGATTTGCCAAATGGAGGGCGAGGGAGAGCTTTGTATGCGTCTCTGTGTGTGGAGTAAAGGTGGTCTAGAATTTATTTTCCTCTGGTTGCACGTCACACGCTGGTAGAAATTATGTAAAACGGATTTAAGTTTGCCTGCATTAAAGTCCCCGGCGACTAGGAGCGCCGCTTCTGGATGAGCATTTTCTTGTTTGCTTATGGCCTTATACAGCTCGTTGAATGCGGTCTTAGTGCCAGCATTTGATCTGGTGTGCATCCCAAATGGCACCCTATTTCCTATATAGTGCACTACTTTTTACCATTGCCCAGCCCTGTTTTTCAGTTGGTACAGTGTTATAACTAGGGCGATACAAGCGTTTTAACCACAGATACGGGATATCTAATGGAAAAACATGGTAGGTGTTTTTCTAACCTTGTGGTAACCATTTCTAACATGTGGGTTTGTGCTCCATACTGTATATGCTATGCAGATGTCGGCTAAAGCGGATCTCATTGAATAGAGCCCTAAATGTCATTTAAAAAATCATACTGATAAACACAACCTTTAAAAAAATGAAGATGTGTTGTTTGCATATGTCTTCACACCCCAGAGGAAATACTTGGTGGAAGCATCTTTGGCAGCCATTAAAAAAAATTAAAATAATGTATGCTCTGGATAAGAGCGTCTGCTAAATGACTAAAATGTAAAATGCATTACAGATGAGAATTATTTTAAATAAGATTCTACCAACACAACTCTTAGGGCAACATACTGTCTATCCATAGTTTTTTGTCAGAATTGCTCAGTAGATCTGATCAGGAGATATTGATGGACAGCAATATTCAAACCATTCAGCAACATTTACCACCTCTTGGAAAACCATTCTGGTGTCTTTGGCATACATTTTCTTGTAATTGTCCTGCTGAAAAATGCAACTATATTCCAGGGTTAGGTTTACAGAAGACTACGGTGGGTTTTCATTTAAGTTTTTACCTGGGCTTTGCTCCTTTTCATATTTATCTTGCTCCTGAAACTCCCCAGTCCTGCCGGTGACAAGCATACCCATAACATGATGCTGAAACCACAAAACTTGAGTTGTGCAGTTGGTAGAATCTTATTCAAAAAGATTCACAGCTGTAATGGCTGCCAAAGGTTCTTCCACCAAGTATTATCTCTTGGATTGAGAAGACATACGCTATTAAGACATCTTCATTTTTTATTCATTTGGAAAAATATCTAGTAGGTTGTGTAGATCTGTAGGAAATAAATTAATGTAATAATTTTTTGGGATTGAATTCTAAGGCAGCAAAATGTGAAGACTGTGCACTGTAACATGTCTGAACCTCAACCTCAAAGTCATTTAGTACTTTTACATTTACATTTTAGTCATTTAGCAGACGCTCTTATCCAGAGCGACTTACAGTTAGTGAATACATATATATATATTTTTTTATACTGGCCCCCCGTGGGAATCAAACCCACAACCCTGGCGTTGCAAACGCCATGCTCTATCAACTGAGCTACATCCCTGCCGGCCATTCCCTCCCCTACCCTGGACGACGCTGGGCCAATTGTGCGCCGCCCATGAGTCTCCCGGTCGCGGCCGGCTGCGACAGAGCCTGGATTCGAACCAGGATCTCTAGTGGCACAGTTAGCACTGCGATGCAGCGCCTTAGACCACTGCGCCACTCAGGAGCACAGTCATAGTCATAGTCTAGGGCTTTTCCCATACCTGGGCGTCCCATGTCTTTCTGCCAGTCCAGATAGCTGACCACCCCGCTGGACGTGTTTTGGTTGGCCCACCAGTAAGGTATCGCTGGCCACAGAGCCTGGTGTCGTGCAGCTGACTGGTCATCATACGACAGCAGCACCTGGTAACCCATTTCCCACAGACCACGCAGGGTCACCACTGACCCCTGGAGGGAGAGACATAAGGACAGGACCTCTGTTATAGGCTGTGTCCCATTTGGCACCCTATAGCACACTACTTCAGCCCTGGGCAGAGAAAGGATAGCATCCTAGTGATATGTGTAGGTAGTACTGGGCAGCTAGTGATATGTGTAGGTAGTATTGGGCAGCTAGTGATATGTGTAGGTAGTACTGGGCAGCTAGTGATATGTGTAGGTAGTATTGGGCAGCTAGTGATATGTGTAGGTAGTATTGGGCAGCTAGTGATATGTGTAGGTAGTATTGGGCAGCTAGTGATATGTGTAGGTAGTACTGGGCAGCTAGTGATATGTGTAGGTAGTACTGGGCAGCTAGTGATATGTGTAGGTAGTATTGGGCAGCTAGTGATATGTGTAGGTAGTATTGGGCAGCTAGTGATATGTGTAGGTAGTACTGGGCAGCTAGTGATATGTGTAGGTAGTATTGGGCAGCTAGCTAGTGATATGTGATATGTGTAGGTAGTATTGGGCAGCTAGTGATATGTGTAGGTAGTATTGGGCAGCAGATATGTGTAGTGCAGCTATGATATGTGTAGGTAGTACTGGGCAGCTAGTGATATGGGCAGCTAGTGTAGGTAGTACTGGGCAGCTAGTGATATGTGTAGGTAGTATTGGGCAGCTAGTGATATGTGTAGGTAGTACTGGGCAGCTAGTGATATGTGTAGGTAGTACTTGGGCAGCAGATAGTGATAGTGTATGGTAGGTAGTATTGGGCAGCTAGTGATATGTGTAGGTAGTACTGGGCAGCTAGTGATATGTGTAGGTAGTACTGGGCAGCTAGTGATATGTGTAGGTAATACTGGGCAGCTAGTGATATGTGTAGGTAGTATTGGGCAGCTAGTGATATGTGTAGGTAGTATTGGGCAGCTAGTGATATGTGGCAGTACTGTGAGCTAGTGATATGTGTAGGTAGTACTGGGCAGCTAGTGATATGTGTAGGTAGTATACTGGGCAGCTAGTGATATGTGTAGGTAGGTACTGGGCAGCTAGTGATATGTGTAGGTAGTACTGGGCTAGATAGTAGATATACTGGGCAGTGTATGTGTAGGTAGTACTGGGTAGCTAGTGATATGTAGTGTAGGTAGGTAGTATTGGGCAGCTAGTGATATGTGTAGGTAGTACTGGGCAGCTAGTGATATGTGTAGGGTCAGTATGTGGGCAGCTAGTGATATGTGTAGGGTAGTATTGGGCAGCTAGTGATATGTGTAGGTAGTATTGGGCAGCTAGTGATATATGTGTAGGTAGTATTGGGCAGCTAGTGATATGTGTAGGTAGTATTGGGCAGCTAGTGATATGTGTAGGTAGTATTGGGCAGCTAGTGATATGTGTAGGTAGTATTGGGCAGCTAGTGATATGTGTAGGTAGTATTGGGCAGCTAGTGATATGTGTAGGTAGTATTGGGCAGCTAGTGATATGTGTAGGTAGTATTGGGCAGCTAGTGATATGTGTAGGTAGTATTGGGCAGCTAGTGATATGTGTAGGTAGTATTGGGCAGCTAGTGATATGTGTAGGTAGTATTGGGCAGCTAGTGATATGTGTAGGTAGTACTGGGCAGCTAGTGATATGTGTAGGTAGTACTGGGCAGCTAGTGATATGTGTAGGTAGTATTGGGCAGCTAGTGATATGTGTAGGTAGTATTGGGCAGCTAGTGATATGTGTAGGTAGTATTGGGCAGCTAGTGATATGTGTAGGTAGTATTGGGCAGCTAGTGATATGTGTAGGTAGTACTGGGCAGCTAGTGATATGTGTAGGTAGTACTGGGCAGCTAGTGATATGTGTAGGTAGTATTGGGCAGCTAGTGATATGTGTAGGTAGTACTGGGCAGCTAGTGATATGTGTAGGTAGTACTGGGCAGCTAGTGATATGTGTAGGGCAGCTAGTATATGGGCAGCTAGTGATATGTGTAGGTAGTATTGGGCAGCTAGTGATATGTGTAGGTAGTATTGGGCAGCTAGTGATATGTGTAGGTAGTACTGGGCAGCTAGTGATATGTGTAGGTAGTACTGGGCAGCTAGTGGGCAGCTAGTGATATGTGTAGGTAGTATTGGGCAGCTAGTGATATGTGTAGGTAGTATTGGGCAGCTAGTGATATGTGTAGGTAGTATATGTGGCAGCTAGTGATATGTGTAGGTAGTATTGGGCAGCTAGTGATATGTGTAGGTAGTATTGGGCAGCTAGTGATATGTGTAGGTAATACTGGGCAGCTAGTGATATGTGTAGTAGGTAATATTGGGCAGCTAGTGATATGTGTAGGTAGTATTGGGCAGCTAGTGATATGTGTAGGTAGTATTGGGCAGCTAGTGATATGTGTAGGTAGTATTGGGCAGCTAGTGATATGTGTAGGTAGTATTGGGCAGCTAGTGATATGTGTAGGTAGTACTGGGCAGCTAGTGATATGTGTAGGTAGTATTGGGCAGCTAGTGATATGTGTAGGTAGTACTGGGCAGCTAGTGATATGTGTAGGTAGTATTGGGCAGCTAGTGATATGTGTAGGTAGTATTGGGCAGCTAGTGATATGTGTAGGTAGTATTGGGCAGCTAGTGATATGTGTAGGTAGTATTGGGCAGCTAGTGAAGCCTTCTCTCATGCTGAACATGAACATTAACTTCATTTACTGAAGAAATACAGTATTTTCAATAAAGCAATCCAATTCTATAGAGACCTACTGGTAATTATTAGCAAAAATGTTGTAACTGCATCAGTCTTTTCAGCTATTGACTACAGTAATAGAAATAACGAAGCTTACCTTGCAAGGACAGAGTTTAGACCCAAAGATTTTCTTCAGTGAGAAAATGAAATGTTCATGTAGTTTTTCGTCGAGTCCTTCAAAGTGACTGCATGCTAGGATGACAACCTCCTTGGAGTGGGACTCCAGCCACAAGACTACGGCCCTCAGAGTTTCCTGTACAGCCACCAGACAGGAAATACTACATATATGAGAAATGATCCTCCCAATATTGCGTATTCTTTTTAGAGAGATCTTCTCTCTTCTGTTTCTACTTGGTCTTTGGGGTTTTTATTTTATTTATTTATTTATTTATTTCACCTTTATTTAACCAGGTAAGCCAGTTGAGAACAAGTTCTCATTTACAACTGCGACCTGGCCAAGATAAAGCAAAGCAGTGCGATAAAAACAACAACACAGAGTTACATATGGGGTAAAACAAAACGTACAGTCAATAACACTATAGAAAATCTATATACAGTGTGTGCAAATGTAGTAAGTTATGGAGGTAAGGCAATAAATAAATAGGCCATAGTGCAAAATAATTACAATTTAGTATTAACACTGGAATGATAGATGTGCAGAAAATGATGTGCAAATAGAGATACTGGGGTGCAAATTAGCAAAATAAATAACAATATGGGGATGAGGTAGTTGGGTGGGCTAATTTCAGATGGGCTGTGTACAGGTGCAGTGATCGGTAAGCTGCTCTGACAACTGATGCTTAAAGTTAGTGAGGGAGATAAGAGTCTCCAGCTTCAAAGATTTAGGCTGGGTTCCTATAAAGCACTTTGTTTAGACTGGTTTCCTATAAAGCACTTTGTTTAGACTGGTTTCCTATAAAGCACTTTGTTTAGGCTGGTTTCCTATAAAGCACTTTGTTTAGGCTGGTGTTCCTATAAAGCACTTTGTTTAGGCTGGTTTCCTATAAAGCACTTTGTTTAGGCTGGTTTCCTATAAAGCACTTTGTTTAGGCTGGTTTCCTATAAAGCACTTTGTTTAGGCTGGTTTCCTATAAAGCACTTTGTTTAGGCTGGTTTCCTATAAAGCACTTGTTTAGGCTGGTTTCCTATAAAGCACTTTGTTTAGGCTGGTTTCCTATAAAGCACTTTTGTTTAGGCTGGTTTCCTATAAAGCACTTTGTTTAGGCTGGTTTCCTATAAAGCACTTTGTTTAGGCTGGTTTCCTATAAAGCACTTTGTTTAGGCTGGGTTTCCTATAAAGCACTTTGTTTAGGCTGGTTTCCTATAAAGCACTTTGTTTAGGCTGGTTTCCTATAAAGCACTTTGTTTAGGCTGGTTTCCTATAAATGTGGTCCTCTGTAGCTCAGCTGGTAAAGCACGGCGCTTGTAACGCCAAGGTAGTGGGTTCGATCCCCGTGGACCACCCATACACTAGTGAAAATGTATGCACGCATGACTGTAAGTCGCTTGATATGATAAAAGCGTCTGCTAAATGGCATATTATTTATTATTATAAAGCACTTTGTTTAGGCTGGTTTCCTATAAAGCACTTTGTTTAGACTGGTTTCCTATAAAGCACTTTGTTTAGGCTGGTTTCCTATAAAGCACTTTGTTTAGGCTGGTTTCCTATAAAGCACTTTGTTTAGGCTGGTTTCCTATAAAGCACTTTGTTTAGGCTGGTTTCCTATAAAGCACTTTGTTTAGACTGGTTTCCTATAAAGCACTTTGTTTAGGCTGGTTTCCTATAAAGCACTTTGTTTAGGCTGGTTTCCTATAAAGCACTTTGTTTAGGCTGGTTTCCTATAAAGCACTTTGTTTAGGCTGGTTTCCTATAAAGCACTTTGTTTAGGGACTGGTTTCCTATAAAGCACTTTGTTTTAGGCTGGTTTCCTATAAAGCACTTTGTTTAGGCTGGTTTCCTATAAAGCACTTTGTTTAGGCTGGTTTCCTATAAAGCACTTTGTTTAGGCTGGTTTCCTATAAAGCACTTTGTTTAGACTGGTTTCCTATAAAGCACTTTGTTTAGGCTGGTTTCCTATAAAGCACTTTGTTTAGGCTGGTTTCCTATAAAGCAGGTAGACCTAGTATTCCTTCTACTCACCATCACTGTCAGATGAGTGTAAATGACGTGTGTAAAATACAGTTCGTTGGACGGGTCGTACGGTTTGTGGGCGATTCTGAGGTCGAAGTATCGAATCCCCTTTGAAAGCTGCTCCACAATATCTTTCTCCTGTTTGAAGGGAAAAAATAAAACACATTATTTTATGGCAGGAAGAAAGACAAAACGTAGTATTTAAACTGAATTCCTGAATTCAGTTTTCTCCGTTTTCTTTTTCTTGGTTTAGGATTTGTTTCTGTTTTTTACTCTCAATAGTACAATTATTCATATAGAAACAACGACAATTGATGTTCTGACTCCATTTCAACGCTTAAATCACACCATAAGACCATTTTTTTGGTCTGGGAAAAAAAACTAAAATTTTGATTTTTTTGTGTAATTCCCCTTTAATTGTGCATCTTGCAAGAGAGGAGAGAGTGTTGGTCTGGAGAGGAGAGTGTTGGTCTGGAGAGGAGAGTGTTGGTCTGGAGAGGAGAGAGTGTTGGAGAGTGCTGGAGAGGAGAGAGTGTTGGAGAGTGCTGGAGAGGAGAGAGTGTTGGTCTGAAGAGGAGAGAGTTGGTCTGGAGAGGAGAGAGTTGGTCTGGAGAGGAGAGAGTTGGTCTGGAGAGGAGAGTGTTGGTCTGGAGAGGAGAGAGTGTTGGTCTGGAGAGGAGAGAGTTGGTCTGGAGAGGGAGAGAGTTGGTCTGGAGAGGAGAGTGTTGGTCTGGAGAGGAGAGAGTTGGTCTGGAGAGGAGAGAGTTGGTCTGGAGAGGAGAGTGTTGGTCTGGAGAGGAGAGTGTTGGTCTGGAGAGGAGAGATTGTTGGTCTGGAGAGGAGAGAGTGTTGGTCTGGAGAGGAGAGAGTGTTGGTCTGGAGAGGAGAGTGTGTTGGTCTGGAGAGGAGAGAGTTTTGGTCTAGAGAGGAGAGAGTTTTGGTCTGGAGAGGAGAGAGTGTTGGTCTGGAGAGGAGAGAGTGTTGGTCTGGAGAGGAGAGTGTGTTGGTCTGGAGAGGAGAGAGTTTTGGTCTAGAGAGGAGAGAGTTTTGGTCTGGAGAGGAGAGAGTGTTGGTCTGGAGAGGAGAGGGTTGGTCTGGAGAGGAGAGTGTTGGTCTGGAGAGGAGAGAGTTGGTCTGAAGAGGAGAGAGTGTTGGTCTGGAGAGGAGAGTGTTGGTCAGGAGAGGAGAGAGTGTTGGGGAGTTTTGGAGAGGAGAGAGTGTTGGAGAGTGCTGGAGAGGAGAGAGTGTTGGTCTGAAGAGGAGAGAGTTGGTCTGGAGAGGAGAGAGTTGGTCTGGAGAGGAGAGTGTTGGTCTGGAGAGGAGAGAGTGTTGGTCTGGAGAGGAGAGAGTTGGTCTGGAGGGGAGAGAGAGTTGGTCTGGAGAGGGATTAACAGACTGTTGGTCTGGAGAGGAGAGAGTTGGTCTGGAGAGGAGAGAGTTGGTCTGGAGAGGAGAGAGTTGGTCTGGAGAGGAGAGAGTGTTGGAGAGTGCTGGAGAGGAGAGAGTGTTGGTCTGAAGAGGAGAGAGTTGGTCTGGAGAGGAGAGTGTGTTGTGGTCTGGAGAGGAGAGAGTTGGTCTGGAGAGGAGAGTGTTGGTCTGGAGAGGAGAGAGTTGGTCTGGAGAGGAGAGAGTGTTGGTCTGGAGAGGAGAGAGTGTTGGTCTGGAGAGGGAGAGTGTGTTGGTCTGGAGAGGAGAGAGTTTTGGTCTGGAGAGGAAAGAGTTAGTTTTGGTCTGGAGAGGAGAGAGTAGATCTGGAGAGGAGAGTGTTGGTCTGGAGAGGAGCGAGTTGGTCTGGAGAGGAGCGAGTTGGTCTGGAGAGGAGAGAGTTGGTCTGGAGAGGAGAGGAGAGAGTTGGTCTGGAGAGGAGAGAGTTAGTCTGGGAGAGGAGGGTTAGAGAGTTGGTCTGGAGAGGAGAGAGTGTTGGTCTGGAGAGGAGAGAGTTTGGTCTGGAGAGGAGAGAGTGTTGGTCTGGAGAGGAGGAGAGAGTTGGTCTGGAGAGGAGAGAGTGTGTTGGTCTGGAGAGGAGAGAGTTTTGGTCTGGAGAGGAGAGAGTGTTGGTCTGGAGAGGAGAGAGAGTGTTGGTCTGGAGAGGAGAGTGTGTTGGTCTGGAGAGGAGAGTGTGTTGGTCTGGAGAGGAGAGAGTTGGTCTGGAGAGGAGAGTGTGTTGGGTCTGGAGAGGAGAGAGTTGGTCTGGAGAGGAGAGTGTTTGGTCTGGAGAGGAGAGTGTGGTTGGTCTGGAGAGGAGAGAGTTGGTTCTGGAGAGGAGAGTGTGTTGGTCTGGAGAGGAAAAAGTGTGTTGGTCTGGAGAGGAGAGAGTTTAGGTTGTTGGAGAGGAGAGTGTGTTGGTCTGGAGAGGAGAGTGTGTTGGTCTGGAGAGGAGAGTGTTGGTCTGGAGAGGAGAGTGTGTTGGTCTGGAGAGGAGAGTGTGTTGGTCTGGAGAGGAGAGAGTTGGTCTGGAGAGGAGAGAGTGTTGGTCTGGAGAGGAGAGTGTGTTGGTCTGGAGAGGAGAGAGTGTTGGTCTGGAGAGGAGAGTGTGTTGGTCTGGAGAGGAGAGTGTGTTGGTCTGGAGAGGAGAGAGTTGGTCTGGAGAGGAGAGTGTGTTGGTCTGGAGAGGAGAGTGTGTTGGTCTGGAGAGGAGAGAGTTGGTCTGGAGAGGAGAGTGAGGTTGGTCTGGAGAGGAGAGTGTGTTTGGTCTGGAGAGGAGAGAGTTGGTCTGGAGAGGAGAGAGTTTGGTCTGGAGAGGAGAGTGTGTTGGTCTGGAGAGGAGAGAGTGTTGGTCTGAAGAGGAGAGAGGTTGGTCTGGAGAGGAGAGAGTTGTCTGGAGAGGGAGAGAGTTGGTCTGGAGAGGAGAGGGTTGGTCTGGAGAGGAGAGTGTTGGTCTGGAGAGGAGAGAGTTGGTCTGGAGAGGAGAGTGTTGGTCTGGAGAGGAGAGTGTTGGTCTGGAGAGGAGAGAGTTGGTCTGGAGAGGAGAGAGTTGGTCTGGAGAGGAGAGTGTTGGTCTGGAGAGGAGAGTGTTGGTCTGGAGAGGAGAGAGTGTTGGTCTGGAGAGGAGAGAGTGTTGGTCTGGAGAGGAGAGAGTGTTGGTCTGGAGAGGAGAGTGTGTTGGTCTGGAGAGGAGAGAGTTTTTTGGTCTAGAGAGGAGAGAGTTTTGGTCTGGAGAGGAGAGAGTGTTTGGTCTGGAGAGGAGAGAGTGTTGGTCTGGAGAGGAGAGTGTGTTGGTCTGGAGAGGAGAGAGTTTTGGTCTAGAGAGGAGAGAGTTTTGGTCTGGAGAGGAGAGAGTGTTGGTCTGGAGAGGAGAGGGTTGGTCTGGAGAGGAGAGTGTTGGTCTGGAGAGGAGAGAGTTGGTCTGAAGAGGAGAGAGTGTTGGTCTGGAGAGGAGAGTGTTGGTCAGGAGAGGAGAGTGTGTTGGGGAGTTTTGGAGAGGAGAGAGTGTTGGAGAGTGCTGGAGAGGAGAGAGTGTTGGTCTGAAGAGGAGAGAGTTGGTCTGGAGAGGAGAGAGTTGGTCTGGAGAGGAGAGTGTTGGTCTGGAGAGGAGAGAGTGTTGGTCTGGAGAGGAGAGAGTTGGTCTGGAGGGGAGAGAGTTGGTCTGGAGAGGGAGACTGTTGGTCTGGAGAGGGAGACTGTTGGTCTGGAGAGGAGAGAGTTGGTCTGGAGAGGAGAGAGTTGGTCTGGAGAGGAGAGAGTGTTGGAGAGAGTGCTGGGAGAGGAGAGAGTGTTGGGTCTGAAGGTCTGGAGAGGAGAGTGTTTGGTCTGGAGAGGAGAGAGTGTTGGTTGGTCTGGAGAGGGAGAGAGAGTTGGTCTGGAGAGGAGAGTGTTGGTCTGGAGAGGAGAGAGTTGGTCTGGAGAGGAGAGAGTGTTGGTCTGGAGAGAGGGAGAGTGTGTTGGTCTGGAGAGGAGAGAGTTTTGGTCTGGAGAGGAAAGAGTTTTGGTCTGGAGAGGAGAGAGTAGATCTGGAGAGGAGAGTGTTGGTCTGGAGAGGAGCGAGTTGGTCTGGAGAGGAGCGAGTTGGTCTGGAGAGGAGAGAGTTGGTCTGGAGAGGAGAGGAGAGAGTTGGTCTGGAGAGGAGAGAGTTAGTCTGGAGAGGAGAGAGTTGGTCTGGAGAGGAGAGAGTGTTGGTCTGGAGAGGAGAGAGTTGGTCTGGAGAGGAGAGAGTGTTGGTCTGGAGAGGAGAGAGAGTTGGTCTGGAGAGGAGAGAGTGTTGGTCTGGAGAGGAGAGAGTGTTGGTCTGGAGAGGAGAGAGTGTTGGTCTGGAGAGGAGAGTGTGTTGGTCTGGAGAGGAGAGTGTGTTGGTCTGGAGAGGAGAGAGTTGGTCTGGAGAGGAGAGTGTGTTGGTCTGGAGAGGAGAGAGTTGGTCTGGAGAGGAGAGTGTTGGTCTGGAGAGGAGAGAGTGTTGGTCTGGAGAGGAGAGAGTTGGTCTGGAGAGGAGAGTGTGTGGGTCTGGAGAGGAGAGTGTGTTGGTCTGGAGAGGAGAGAGTTGGTCTGGAGAGGAGAGTGTGTTGGTCTGGAGAGGAGAGTGTGTTGGTCTGGAGAGGAGAGTGTTGGTCTGGAGAGGAGAGTGTGTTGGTCTGGAGAGGAGAGTGTGTTGGTCTGGAGAGAGAGGAGAGTTGGTCTGGAGAGGAGAGAGTGTTGGTCTGGAGAGGAGAGTGTGTTGGTCTGGAGAGGAGAGTGTGTTGGTCTGGAGAGGAGAGTGTGTTGGTCTGGAGAGGAGAGTGTGTTGGTCTGGAGAGGAGAGAGTTGGTCTGGAGAGGAGAGTGTGTTGGTCTGGAGAGGAGAGTGTGTTGGTCTGGAGAGGAGAGAGTTGGTCTGGAGAGGAGAGTGTGTTGGTCTGGAGGAGAGAGTGTGTTGGTCTGGAGAGGAGAGAGTTGGTCTGGAGAGGAGAGAGTTGGTCTGGAGAGGAGAGGTCTGAGAGGAGAGTGTGGTTGGTCTGGAGAGGAGAGTGTGGTCTGGAGAGGAGAGAGTTGGTCTGGAGAGGAGAGAGTGTTGGTCTGGAGAGGAGAGAGTGTTGGTCTGGAGAGGAGAGAGTTGGTCTGGAGAGGAGAGTGTGTTGGTCTGGAGAGGAGAGTGTGTTGGTCTGGAGAGGAGAGTGTTGGTCTGGAGAGGAGAGTGTGTTGGTCTGGAGAGGAGAGAGTTGGTCTGGAGAGGAGAGAGTTGGTCTGGAGAGGAGAGTGTGTTGGTCTGGAGAGGAGAGTGTGTTGGTCTGGAGAGGAGAGAGTTGGTCTGGAGAGGAGAGAGTTGGTCTGGAGAGGAGAGTGTGTTGGTCTGGAGAGGAGAGAGTGTTGGTCTGGAGAGGAGAGAGTGTTGGTCTGGAGAGGAGAGTGTGTTGGTCTAGCGATGTTTCTGCTGCTCAGACACCGGTAGGACTGCCGACAGTACTTAGCACCTCTGAACAGTGTGGGCAGTCAATCTCTTTTGTGTTCACACAGCAAAGACCTTGGAAGTCGTCAGCCACTCAGCCTTGTTAAAATACTCCAAACCAGAAGGTGGCAGTAGCGTTGTTTGGCAATGCATATCCGTGCGTATTACTTATGGTCTAGATTCCCAGCTATCTGCACTAATGTTGTTATTTGTAGAAAGCCCTTGTTGATACAAGCCAGATGGCCACAGCTAGTTAACTACCTAGCAAAATGACGAAGAAACAATTTAATTTACTCTCCATAATCCCATACTGCCAATGCCAGACCTTAGCTAAATGTTTAGCTAGCTAGCACAACAAAGCTAACTAGCTAAGGACACTGCACTAACTCGGCAACTAACACAGGCAGCTGTTTCATGGAAACTAGCTAATCCATTGTAATTTAATCATAATGCTAGCTTGGAGGAAGAATTCAGTGTGCATTTACAATCCCATAGTTTACATTGCATTTGAAGTGTGACTGGCTCATCCGTCGGTGTACGGACAAAATGCCCTCTTTGTCCCTTTTTTTTGTTGGCTCCCCCCACGTGGGGGTTCGTACTCTCTGATTGGCTCAAAGCCAAGTTGTTGGTCACTGATGAGCAGTAGAATCTGAAGGTTCGTCGCTACCGGGTCAGCATGCAGGAGGTACCAATGATCAAAGGGCCCCACCCCGGTCGGTAATTCGACCATGATTACTACAAGTTTAGATAGCTGGCTGCAATACTAACTTACCAATCAAAAATAAAATTGCTGACATGGGCTAATTAAGTGACTGCAGATGCACAACCACATAACTCTCAACAGTAAATTGAGACCCCGACTGAGTTCCTAAAGAAAATGTTTATATATACACTGAATAAAAATATAAACGCAACATGTAAAGTGTTTGTCCAATGTTTCATGAGCTGAAATAAAAGAGCCCAGCAATGTTCCATACGCACAAAAAGCTTATTTCTCTCAAATGTTGTGCACACATTTGTTTACATCCCTGTTAGTGAGCATTTCTCCTTTGCCAAGATAATCCATCCACTTGACAGGTGTGGCATATCAAGAAGCTGATTAAACAGCATGATCATTACACAGGTGCACCTTGTGCTGGGGACAATAAAAGGCCACTCTAAAATGTGCAGTTTTGTCGCACAACACAATGCCACAGATGTCTCAAGTTTTCAGGGAGTGTGCAATTGGCATGCTGACTGCAGGAATGTCCACCAGAGCTGTTGCCAGAGACTTTAATGTTCATTTCTCTACCATAAGCTGCCTCCGTTGTTTTAGAGTATTTGGCAGGACGTCCAACTGGCCTCACAACCGCAGACCACATGTAACCACGCCAGCCCAGGACGACAGCGTGTTCCAGTTCCCGCCAATATCCAGCAACTTCGCACAGCCAGTGAAGAAGAGTGGGACAACATTCCACAGGCCACAACAGCCTGATCAACTCTATGCGAAGGAGACGTGTCCGTTGCATGAGGCAAATGGTGGTTACACCAGATACTGACTGGTTTTCTGATCCACGCCCCTACCTGGGGGCCATGCCAGTTGCCCATCCCTGGTGTAGATGAAGGGGAGGAGACAGGTTAAATAAGGATTTTTAAGCCTTGAGACATTGGATTGTGTATGTGTGCCATTCAGAGGGTGAATGGGCAAGACAAAATATTTAAGTACCTTTGAACGGGATATGGTAGTAGGTGCCAGGCTCATCGGTTTGTGTCATGAACTGCAACACTGCTGGGTTTTTCACACTCAACAGTTTCCTGTGTGTATCAAGAATGGTCCACCACCCAAAGGACATCCAGCCAACTTGACACAACTGTGGGAAGCATTGGAGTCAACATGGGCCAGCATCCCTGTGGAACGCTTTTGACACCTTGACGAATTGAGGCTGTTCTGAAGGCAAAAGGAGGTGCAACTCAATATTAGGAAGGTGTTCTGAATGTTTGGTATCAAATCCTCTGTAGCTCAGCTGGTAGAGCACGGCGCTTGTAACGCCAAGGTAGTGGGTTCGATCCCCGGGACCACCCATACACAAAATAAATATATGTATGCACGCATCACTGTAAGTCGCTTTGGATAAAAGCGTCTGCTAAATGGCATATTTATTTATTTTTTATTTAAATCAAATGTTATTTGCCACATGCGCCGAATACAACAGGTGTAGACATTATAGTGAAATACTTCCTTACAAGCCCTTAACCAACAATGCAGTTTTAAGAAAAGAAAAAATAGACAAGTAAAAAATTGAAAATAGCAAATAATTAAAGAGCAGCAGTAAAATAAAATAACAGTAGGGAGGCTATATATACAGGGTACCGGTACAGAATCAATGTGCGGGGGCACCGGTTAGTCGAGGTAATTGAGGTAATATGTACATGTGGGTAGAGTTAAAGTGACTAGGCATAAATAATTAACAGAGTAGCAGCAGCGTAAAAGAGGGGGGTGGGGGGGGGGGGGGGGCAATGCAAATAGTCTGGGTAGCCATGATTAGCTGTTCAGGAGTCTTATGGCTTGGGGGTAGAAGCTGTTAAGAAGCCTTTTGGACCTAGACTTGGCGCTCCGGTACCGCTTGCCGTGCGGTAGCAGAGAGAACAGTCTATGTCCTGGATGGCAGGAAGCTTGGCTCCAGTGATGTACTGGGCCGTACGCACTACCCTCTGTAGTGCCTTGCAGTCGGGGGCCGAGCAGTTGCCATACCAGGCGGTGATGCAACCAGTCAGGATGATCTCGATGGTGCAGCTGTATAACTTTTTGAGGATCTGAGGACCCATGCCAAATCTTTTCAGTCTCCTGAGGGGGAAAGGCTTTTTCGTGCCCTCTTCACGTCTTGGTGTGTTTGGACCATGATAGGTCCTTAGTGATGTGGACACCAAGAAACTTGAAGCTCTCAACCTGTTCCACTACAGCCCCGTCGATGTTAATGGGGGCGTGTTCGGCCTTCCTTTTCCTGTAGTCCACAATCATCTCCTTTGTCTTGGTCACGTTGAGGGAGAGGTTGTTATCCTGGCACCACTCTGCCAGGTCTCTGACCTCCTCCCTATAGGCTGTCTCATCGTTGTCGGTGATCAGGCCTACCACTGTTGTGTCGTCGGCAAACTTAATGATGGTGTTGGAGTCGTGCTGAGGATCAGCGTGACAGATGTGTTTTTACCTACCCTTACCACCTGGGGGCGGCCCATCAGGAAGTCCAGGATCCAGTTGCAGAGGGAGGTGTTTAGTCCCAGGGTCCTTAGCTTAGTGATGAGCTTTGTGGGCACTATGGTGTTGAATGTTGAGCTGTAGTCAATGAATAGCATTCTCACGTAGGTGTTCCTCTTGTCCAGGTGGCAAAGGGCAGTGTGGAGTGCAATAGAGATTGCATCATCTGTGGATCTGTTGGGGCGGCATGCAAATTGGAGTGGGTCTAGGGTTTCTGGGATAATGGTGTTGATGTGAGCCATGACCAGCCTTTCAAAGCACTTCATGGCTACAGACGTGAGTGTAGTCATTTAGGCAGGTTACCTTAGTGTCCTTGGGCACAGGGACTATGGTGGTCTGCTTGAAACATGTTGGTATTACAGACTCAGTCAGGGAGAGGTTGAAAATGTCAGTGAAGACACTTGCCATATCCTCAGTGTATATTGCCCTGTACAGCCCTACCTATGGATCTTGGGTCAATAAAATGGGATGAGTTTGCACAGTTGTGTTCTGTGAGTGTCACTGAGGTAGTTTCTAGATTCACCAATATACCAGATACATAGCCACAGGTTTACTGACATGGCGAGCAAAGTAATGGAGCATATACTGTATGTGTTTAGTGTTCCTACTCCATGACTGTCAGGACTAATGAAAACAAGATGTGCATTCGGAAAGTATTTTTTTTCATTAAATGCACTATGCATTATGTGGGTTGGATACTGTAATAACACATAATTAAACAATGAATACAAGTCCCATGATGGTAGTGACAGTCCATTACAGTGAAGACTGAAGAAACACACACAGGCACAGACACACACAGTACACATGGATGTTGTGTTGTAGATATGTGGTAGTAGAGTAGTGGCCTGAGGGAACACACTTAATGTGTTGTAGATATGTGGTAGTGGAGTTATGTTATGAAATGTAATGTCATGTAATATTTTAAATTGTATATACCTGCCTTAATGATGCTGGACCCCAGGAAGAGTAGCTGCTACCTTGGCAGGAACTAATGGGGATCCATAATAAACCCCAGGAAGAGTAGCTGCTGCCTTGGCAGGATCTAATGGGGATCCATAATAAACCCCAGGAAGAGTAGCTGCTGCCTTGGCAGGAACTAATGGGGATCCATAATAAACCCCAGGAAGAGTAGCTGCTGCCTTGGCAGGAACTAATGGGGATCCATAATAAACCCCAGGAAGAGTAGCTGCTGCCTTGGCAGGAACTAATGGGGATCCATAATAAACCCCAGGAAGAGTAGCTGCTGCCTTGGTAGGAACTAATGGGGATCCATAATAAACCCCAGGAAGAGTAGCTGCTGCCTTGGCAGGAACTAATGGGGATCCATAATAAACCCCAGGAAGAGTAGCTGCTGCCTTGACAGGAACTAATGGGGATCCATAATAAACCCCAGGAAGAGTAGCTGCTGCCTTGACAGGAACTAATGGGGATCCATAATAAACCCCAGGAAGAGTAGCTACTGCCTTGGCAGGAACTAATGGGGATCCATAATAAACCCCAGGAAGAGTAGCTGCTGCCTTGGCAGGAACTAATGGGGATCCATAATAAACCCCAGGAAGAGTAGCTGCTGCCTTGACAGGAACTAATGGGGATCCATAATAAACCCCAGGAAGAGTAGCTGCTGCCTTGGCAGGAACTAATGGGGATCCATAATAAATACAAATCCTGCAGATCACTTATTAACCATCATTTATTCACTTTAATAAAATATTTCAGTTGTTGTGTAAATGACATTTGTTTTATTTGATGACTTTATTATTTTATTCAAAGTCATCATCTCATCTCTATAGAGCTGCTGTCTGACTAAATCACTATTTTAGTAGTTCTTCAAAGTAAATAAGGCAGACTTTTCTGACTGCTGAATACCAACTATCAATCACTTAGAACATGTATTTTCTGGTAGAGATACATCGCCAAGCAGCAGCTGCTCTCTATATCCCCTCGCATTCTTCTCTCTTCCATAGCAGTCATAAAAGAAACACGGACCGGACAAGTAGATGCGCAATGGATTATGGTCCATTGTAGTTAATTACCACGTTTTATGGCTTAACTATGTAGAATATTGGCCTGTTGGAAACTACAACTCCATACTACATCTCACAGTTCAGGCTGGATCTGATTTATTTCTAGAGGAACCGTGCAATGTGGCATTGAGCTCACACAAAAAATTAGATTGAAATGGATTTCAAATTATTTAAAAATCGGTCAATTAGTTGTTTAAAAGACAAAAAATTACCAACATTTGGGTTAATCGCTCAGCACTACCCGCAACACACACCCTCCTCCCATCCCAACCACTGTCCCCTACGAAACACAAAAACGTTGCTTTTAGCAGCAGTGAGTCCCCAGCAGGGAGGGCTTTCTGCCACGCTCGCATTACAAAAGAAAAAGGAAATCCCTGCAACTCCTCCGGGAACCACGGGAGGGCCTCGTGAAAACCAGAGCAGGGACAGAGGGAGGGAAGGGCCGAAATGGAGGGAGTAGAGATGGAGAGAGAGAGAGAGAGAGAAGAGAGGGAAGGAGAGGGGGAGTGTGTGTGTGAGAGAGAGAGAGAGAGACAAGGAGGGTGAGAAAATCCCAAAACAACTGGCCATTCCACCTGGGCAGGAGAGTACAGTTTCTCTCTTGCCTGGTCTTAAGGAAGTCTTAAATTAGCAGAAGTCCAAATGATGTATGCATGGTTTACTGGACTCCTAGGCTTGAGAAGACAGACAGGCAGGCAGACTGTGTCACAGATACTTTAAGTTATAAACCACCGCGTGATAAGTTTGTCCAGCGAGAGGAAGTGAGTGATGTGAGAACGATGCCACCACAACTCTGTGGCAACCTACTCTCAGCCCTGTATGTCTCAACCAACCCCCATCTTAACTTTACCGCTTACCCTGTGGCACACGGTTCAACTTCTTGTGACTCCAACTCAACCTGTCATTCTAATCTGTACCTAAATTCTATTAGGGCCAGAGTCCAGTTGTGACATTATTCCAAAATTGTTATCAGTTTCAATGTGGGCCTTTTATTTTGAAGGCAAACCGCCGATTCCGCTGTTGTTGCTCAAGCTAATGTTCCTCACAAACACACACGTCCATTTAGGTCTCAGACCAGAAGATGGCTCTATAGTTCATCCTGTGCTCACCCTAGCTAGCCATTAGTCGCTAGTTTCCGTCTATTCAAAGCCTCCGGGCTAACCTGTGTTTGTGTTTTAGTTTATTTACAACAGGCCTGTACCTGTGTGGTAGACCACCTGTATAGGCCTGTACCTGTGTGGTAGACCACCTGTAGATGGCAGGTCTGGTGAGACAGTAGAAGAGACCATCCAGGACTCGAAAGGTGTCGGACTCGGAGCGGATCAGAGGAGAGTTGATGTCCAGGCAGTAACTCATAGCGTCATGACTTCCTAGACAGGGATGAATGAAAAATACTGTAATTTGTTTTGTAATTAAATTATAATTGTAAGGATGGTTATGTAATCATGATTAGGCTACAGAGTGGGAAGAATGGCTCTTTAGACAAATGAGTTAGGCTACTGAAGATTAGAAAGCCTATCGCAAATTGGCAAGCTGTCAACGTGAAAGAGAGAGCAGTGTGGACGTTTAATTAATTAATTTGAACATTTACAGTTTGCATGCAGTTGTATAAAGTTACCTGGTATGGCGAGACTTGAAAGAGGCACATCCCACAGCTCCTCTGGCAGACTTGACATCCAGTCCTCATAATTCTGGTTATCCTCATTAGAATCCATTGGAACTTCAGTTGACACCGCATTCATTCATGCATGTGTCCGTGTCAGTGCGCTGCTGTCCACCGAAGTTCCCACACTGACATGCACAAGTCGAAACCCAGTGCTTTTCTACTCATGACAGCACTTTTAATCGCAAATAACTCCCATCGGTTCCTCTATCAGTTGCAGACAGAAACTCTCAAACCGATATAGTTACATCTCTATAATGTGGGAAATTCACCAAAGGTTACATTTCCTGGTTTACCGATCGGCTATTGTGTTTGCGCTGGACCGTAAAAAAAAAAAAAAAAGCCTTTACTTGTTCTGACTGACTCTGGATCAGCTGTCACTAGCCTTGCCTTAAAACTGAGCGTTAATCCAAACAACAGAACTGGCTCTAGATCCGTTAGTAAGAGGTCGCCGGTTCTCTTGTCGCTCCACCTCTGTCACTCCCCAGAGTGTCTAAAAAGTTATTTTTCCACGAAATGGCGAAGAAAAAGTAATTTCAAATCATCAACATACAGATATGGATTGACTTATGCGAGTGTTTATAATTTGCCATTTCAACTTTTCATTCTACAGTATTGTGCGTATCAAATATTCCTGTAGTAAATAATACTTTTAGGTCTATAAAATGTGGGATCCATAAATTGGTCTGATACAATCACACTCAAGTCCAGGTAATGTCATCAGTCATATCTGTTATGTACACAGACAGTAATACTAGCCCAAGAGAACAAAATTACCTTAAGAATTAGAATACTGTAGCAATCCTTGCTATGAATCACGTTACAATTTCCACCAAGTGGGTTAGCCTTATTAGCACAATGCTAAGGATGATTGCCTTTCACGCCAGCGACCCAGGTTCCCATCCCAGCCGTTCACTACAACACCTTTGATCACTATTTATTCAACACTCATAGAATAATTAATGTCAGAAAATCTCAAATCAAGTATAAACTTAAGTTGTAGTTAGATGCATTATTTGCTTTGAACCTGAGGTGTCCTGAACTTGTTTAGCCTGTTCAGAGGAGGAAAGCAGTGCCAGTAGAAACAATGTTACAATGTAAAGAATGCAAGGCCTTCAGAAAGTATTCACACCCCTTGACTTTTTCCACATTTTGTTGTGTTACAGCCTGAATTTAAAATATTTTATATTGAGATTTTGTGTCACTGACCTACACACACAATACCCCATAATGTCAAAGTGGGATTATGTTTTTAGACATTTTTACAAATGTATAACAAATAAAAAGCTTAAAAGTATTCAACCCCTTTGTTATGGCAAGCCTAAATAAGTTCAGAAGTACAAATGTGCTTAACAAGTCACATAATAAGTTGCAAGGACTAACTCTGTGTGCAATAATAGTGTTTAACATGATTTTTGAATGACTACCTCATCTCTGTACCCCACACATACAATTATCTGTAAGATCCCTAAGTCGAGCAGTGAATTTCAAACACAGATTCAACCACAAAGACCAGGGAGGTTTTCCAAAGAAGGGCACCTATTGGTAGAATGGTAGAACAAAAAAACAAAAAGCAGACATTGAATATCCCTTTGAGCATGAAGTTATTAATTACACTTTGGATGGTGTATCAATACACCCAGTCACTACAAAGATACAGGCGTCCTTCCTAACGTAGTTGCCGGAGAGGAAGGAAACCGCTCAAGTATTTCAATCATGACGCCAATGGTGACTTTTAAAACAGTTACAGAGTTTTAATGGCTGTGATAGGAGAAAACTGAGGATAGATCAACAACATTGTAGTTACTCCACAATACTAACCTAAATGACAGAGTGAAAAGAAGGAAGCCTGTACAGAATAAAAATATTTCAAAACATGCATCCTGTTTGCAATAATGCACTAAAGTAAAACTGCAAAAAACATCTGCCAAATAAAATAACTTTATGTCCTGAATACAAAGCGTTATGTTTGGGGCAAATCCAACAACACATCACTGAGTACCACTCTTCATATTTTCCAGCATGGTGGTGGCTGCATCATGTTATGGGTTACCACTCTCCATATTGTGAAGCATGGTGGTGGCTGCATCATGTTATGGGTTACCGCTCTCCATATGTTGAAGCATGGTGGTGGCTGCATCATGTTATGGGGTTACCGCTCTCCATATGTTGAAGCATGGTGGTGGCTGCATCATGTTATGGGTTACCGCTCTCCATATGTTGAAGCATGGTGGTGGCTGCATCATGTTATGGGTTACCACTCTCCATATGTTGAAGCATGGTGGTGGCTGCATCATGTTATGGGTTACCGCTCTCCATAGTTTGAAGCATGGTGGTGGCTGCATCATGTTATGGGTTACCGCTCTCCATAGTTTGAAGCATGGTGGTGGCTGCATCATGTTATGGGTTACCGCTCTCCATATGTTGAAGCATGGTGGTGGCTGCATCATGTTATGGGTTACCGCTCTCCATATGTTGAAGCATGGTGGTGGCTGCATCATGTTATGGGTTTACCGCTCTCCATATGTTGAAGCATGGTGGTGGCTGCATCATGTTATGGGTTACCGCTCTCCATATGTTGAAGCATGGTGGTGGCTGCATCATGTTATGGGTTACCGCTCTCCATATGTTGAAGCATGGTGGTGGCTGCATCATGTTATGGGTTACCGCTCTCCATATGTTGAAGCATGGTGGTGGCTGCATCATGTTATGGGTTACCGCTCTCCATATGTTGAAGCATGGTGGTGGCTGCATCATGTTATGGGTTACCGCTCTCCATATGTTGAAGCATGGTGGTGGCTGCATCATGTTATGGGTTACCGCTCTCCATAGTTTGAAGCATGGTGGTGGCTGCATCATGTTATGGGTTACCGCTCTCCATATGTTGAAGCATGGTGGTGGCTGCATCATGTTATGGGTTACCGCTCTCCATAGTTTGAAGCATGGTGGTGGCTGCATCATGTTATGGGTTACCGCTCTCCATATGTTGAAGCATGGTGGTGGCTGCATCATGTTATGGGTTACCGCTCTCCATATGTTGAAGCATGGTGGTGGCTGCATCATGTTATGGGTTACCGCTCTCCATATGTTGAAGCATGGTGGTGGCTGCATCATGTTATGGGGTTACCGCTCTCCATATGTTGAAGCATGGGTGGTGGCTGCATCATGTTATGGGTTACCGCGCTCTCCATATGTTGAAGCATGGTGGTGGCTGCATCATGTTATGGGTTACCGCTCTCCATATGTTGAAGCATGGTGGTGGCTTTGCATCATGTATGGGTTACCGCTCTCCATATGTTGAAGCATGGTGGTGGCTGCATCATGTTATGGGTTACCGCTCTCCATATGTTGAAGCATGGTGGTGGCTGCATCATGTTATGGGTTACCGCTCTCCATATGTTGAAGCATGGTGGTGGCTGCATCATGTTATGGGTTACCGCTCTCCATATGTTGAAGCATGGTGGTGGCTGCATCATGTTATGGGTTACCGCTCTCCATATGTTGAAAGCATGGTGGTGGCTGCATCATGTTATGGGTTACCGCTCTCCATATGTTGAAGCATGGTGGTGGCTGCATCATGTTATGGGTTACCGCTCTCCCATATGTTGAAGCATGGTGGTGGCTGCATCCATGTATGGGTTACCGCTCTCCATAGTTTTGAAGCATGGTGGTGGCTGCATCATGTTATGGGGTTACCGCTCTCCCATAGTTTGAAGCATGGTGGTGGCTGCATCATGTTATGGGTTACCGCTCTCCATATGTTGAAGCATGGTGGTGGCTGCATCATGTTATGGGTTACCGCTCTCCATATGTTGAAGCATGGTGGTGGCTGATCATGTTATTACGCTCTCCATATGTTGAAGCATGGTGGTGGCTGCATCATGTTATGGGTTACCGCTCTCCATATGTTGAAGCATGGTGGTGGCTGCATCATGTTTTATGGGTTACCGCTCTCCATATGTTGAAGCATGGTGGTGGCTGCATCATGTTATGGGTTACCGCTCTCCATATGTTGAAGCATGGTGGTGGCTGCATCATGTTATGGGTTACGCTCTCCATATGTTGAAGCATGGTGGTGGCTGCATCAGGTTATGGATTACCGCTCTCTCATATGTTGAAGCATGGTGGTGGCTGCATCATGTTATGGGTTACCGCTCTCCTTGAAGCATGGTGGTGGCTGCATCATGTTATGGGGTTACCGCTCTCCATATTTTGAAGCATGGTGGTGGCTGCATCATGTAATACCGCTCTCCATATGTTGAAGCATGGTGGTGGCTGCATCATGTTATGGGTTACCACTCTCCATATGTTGAAGCATGGTGGTGGCTGCATCATGTTATGGGTTACCACTCTCCATATGTTGAAGCATGGGTGGTGGCGGCATCATGTTATGGGGTTACCGCTCTCCATATGTTGAAGCATGGTGGTGGCTGCATCATGTTATGGGTTACCGCTCTCCATATGTTGAAGCATGGTGGTGGCTGCATCATGTTATGGGTTACCCACTCTCCATATGTTGAAGCATGGTGGTGGGTGCATCATGTTATGGGTTTGCTTGTCATCAGCAAGGACTAGGGAGTTTTTTTAATATAAACAGAATAGAGGGCTAGGCACAGGCAATATCCTAGAGGAAACCCTGTTCAGTCTGCTTTCCAAAACACTCTGGGAGACAAATTCACCTTTCAACAGGACAATAACATAAAAACACAAGCCAAAACTACACTGGAGTTACTTACCAAGATGACATTGAATGTTCCTGAGTGGCTGAGTTACAGTTTTGACTTAAAGTCGGCTTGATAATCTATGGCAAGACTTGAAAATGGCTGTCTAGCAATGATCAACAATCAACTTGACAACTTGAAAAATTTAAAAGGAGAATGTGAAAATATTGTACAATCCAGGTGTGCAAAGCTCTTAGAGACTTACCCAGAAAGAAGCTGTAATCGCTGCCAAAGGTGATTCGAACATGTATTGACTCAGAGGTGTGAATAATTATGTAAATGAGATATTTCTGTATTTCATGTTCAACACATTTGCAAAAATGTCTAAAAACATGTTTTCAGTTTGTCATTATGGGGTATTGTGTGTAGATGGGTAAAAACAAATACAATTTATAACTTTTTTATTCAAGCTGTAAAACCAAAATGTGGAATAAGGCAAGGGGTGTGAACACCTTCTGAAACCACACCCTCCTCCAAGCTGAAACCACACCCTCCTCCAAGCTGAAACCACACCCTCCTCCAAGCTGAAACCACACCCTCCTCCAAACATTTGGAACATTGCCACTGATCTATTTTCTCCAATCAATAATCAATATTTGGGATGACGTGTCTCTAGTCACAGAGACTTGTTTGAGTGTTAGTAGCATGTTGTTTAAAGGTCTGAGTGACTTGACCTGTCAATGACCTATGGTTTCATTGTTCTAATTTATTCCATTGACGACCCCTGACTTGCTATTTTTGGAACTCCATTCCTCTCCATGATCTCTGATTTTGAATCAACTTCAGAAGGTTTTAAACTATACAGTGAGGGGAAAAAAGTATTGATTTGCATTTTGAATTAACTTTAGAAGGCTTTAAACTGTAACTTCTAGAATAGTAAGAACACATGATATTGATTTCTGCTTGAGTCCAAATTTTTTGTTGTTGTTGAAACCTGTAAAGGTAAAACATTGTGTAGATTGATTCTCTATTCAAAATGTCCTCCTGTTTTAATGGACAGGCTCATCTTCTCCACAGGCAGGTGCAGGTCTTTTCAGTAGTAACGAAGCCATGCCTCTACTGTCCCCTATTAAAGGGTCGTAGGTCGTAGGTCATACCCAGTGTAGTGGATGTAAATGCCGTTTACTAACCTTTTTTATTTTGTGCGTTTATCTTTTGCAGAAAAATGCAATGAAAGTATAGAGGGTTACTTTACTCATCATGAACAGCAATCAGTGTTTACCCACCTAGGGCTAGATTCACCCACCTAGGCCTAGATTCACCCACCTAGGCCTAGATTCACCCACCTAGGCCTAGATTCACCCACCTAGGCCTAGATTCACCCACCTAGGCCTAGATTACATTTACATTTTAGGTCATTTAGCAGATTCTTAAACCAGAGCGACTTACAGGAGCAATTAGGGTTAAGTGCCTTGCTCAAGGGCCATTAACGTCATTTCAGACGCTCTTAGCCAGAGCGACTCACAAATTGGTGCGTTCACCCTATACCTAGGATAACCACTTTAAGTGGTTCACCCACCTAGGCCTAGATTCACCCACCTAGGCCTAGATTCACCCACCTAGGGCTAGATTCAACCAGATCAAGCATTAACCGGCGATAGGCGACACACGCATAGCTGATGTTTTGGTGGTGTAACTTCCTGTCAAATCTCACACTCTCGTTAGAAGTTCAGAAGGAGGAAGTGTAGGCTATATAGAAATAATTACGCTCAAATTGAAAAATCATTAAACAAAATGAGGATTTCTAGCATCCTAATGGAGGTGTAGATTACATCTCACATTACAGTGTTCCAACTGGTTAACAAGGCCGCATGGGATTTCTGTTAATGCGACTCCGTGCAGCCAATGGCAACGTCCGCTTTAGGTATAACGCCAGGAGCCGCTTGGGGATTGGACAGCTCTAAGGCAGTTCCACCTCCGACACCGTCAGAACATCAGCTATGTAGATTTCAGCTAAAGCGGATCTGATTGAATAGAGCCCCTATTTGTTTTACCATTACATCATTGGTCATACCTCAACTGTTTATTTTACCAATACATCACTGGTCATACAGTGAGGGAAAAAAGTATTTGATCCCCTGCTGATTTTGTACGTTTGCCCACTGACAAAGACATGATCAGTCTATAATTTTAATGGAGAGACAGAATAACAACAAAAAATTCCAGAAAAACGCATGTCAAAAATGTTAGAAATTTATTTGCATTTTAATGAGGGAAATATCAAATACTTTTTTCCCTCACTGTACCTCAACGGTTTATTTTTACCACTACATCACTGGTTATATCCTGCCTGGCCCCCCCTGTAGCTCAGTTGGTAGAGGGTTGTGGGTTCATTTCCCAAGGGGGGCCAGTATGAAAATGTATGCACTCACTAACTGTAAGTCGCTCTGGATAAGAGCGTCTGCTAAATGACTAAAATGTAAATGTAAATGGTTGGCCCTGTCTGGGGGTCACTTCAGACGGGGCCACAGTGTCTCCCGACCCCCCTGTCTCAGCCTCCATTATCTATGCTGCAGTAGTCTATGTGCCGGGGGGCTAGGGTCAGTCTGTTATATCTGGTGTTATTCTCCTGTCTTATCCGGTGTCCTGTGTGAATTTAAGTATGCTCCCTCTAATACTCTCTCTCTCTCCCTCCCATCCCAGAGGACCTGAGCCCTAGGACCATGCCTCAGGACTACCTGGCCTGATGACTCCTGGCTGTCCCCAGTCCACCTGGTCCTCTTTCCCTCCCCTCCTGGAGGACCTGAGCCCTAGGACCATGCCTCAGGACTACCTGGCCTGATGACTCCTGGCTGTCCCCGGTCCTCTCCCTCTCTCTCTCTCTCCCTCCCATCCCGGAGGACCTGAGCCCTAGGACCATGCCTCAGGACTACCTGGCCTGATGACTCCTGGCTGTCCCCAGTCCACCTGGTCGTGCTGCTGCTCCAGTTTCCACTCTTCCTCCTGCGGCTATGGAACCCTGACCTGTTCACCGGACGTGCTACCTTGTCCCAGACCTGCTGTTTTCAACTCTCTCTCTCTATCTCTCTCTCTTTACCGCACCTGCTATTTCAACCTCTAAATGCTCGGCTATGAAAAGCCAAGTGACGTTTACTCCTGATGCACCCTCTACAACCACTGTGATTATTATTTGACCCTGCTGGTCATCTATGACCGTTTAAACATCTTGGAGAAAAATCTGGCCTTAATGGCCATGTACTCTTATAATCTCCACCCGGCACAGCCAGAAGAGGACTGGCCACCCCTGGTTCCTCTCTAGGTTTCTTCCTAGGTTCCTGCCTTTTCTAGGGAGTTTTTCCTAGCCACTGTGCTTCTACATCTGCATTGCTACTGTTTGGGTTTTTAGTCTGGGTTTCTGTATAGCACTTTGTGACATCTGCTGATGTAAAAAGGGCTTTATAAATACAATTTGATTGATTGATTGGTCAGACCTCAACTGGTTATTTTTTTTAACCACTACATCACTGGTCATACCTCAGCTGCAGAACAGTCATAAGAGGTCATAGTTCATGCTCAGAGTTGTGCCTCTGATATCACACAGTGGTTCATGTACGTTTGATCTGGTGTGCATCCCAAATGGCACCCTATTTCCTATATAGTGCACTACTTTTTACCAGGGCCCAGCCCTGTTTTTCAGTTGGTACAGTGTTATAACTAGGGCGATACAAGCGTTTTAACCACAGATACGGGATATCTAATGGAAAAACATGGTAGGTGTTTTTCTAACCTTGTGGTAACCATTTCTAACATGTGGGTTTGTGCTCTATAGAAGTGTCCATACTGTATATGCTACTTTAAACCAGTGGTGTGTGAAGTGCTTGTTGTGGTCTAAAACGCCTATAGAGGTTTTAGTGAGAACATTAGTCATATCATTATTGCTTAGGTCAAAGGAACATTTAACACGTGGCCACTGCCTGAGATATGAAAATACACACATTGGCAGAAAGAGAGGAGTATAGATTACAGAAGTCCAAAGTAAATGGATAAATCAATAAATCAGTGCAGGTCAGGAAGAGGAGAGAGCAGCTCAACAGACAGGAAGAGGAGAGAGCAGCTCAACAGACAGGAAGAGGAGAGAGCAGCTCAACAGACAGGAAGAGGAGAGAGCAGCTCAACAGACAGGAAGAGGAGAGGAGAGAGCAGCTCAACAGACAGGAAGAGGAGAGAGCAGCTCAACAGACAGGAAGAGGGAGAGAGCAGCTCAACAGACAGGAAGAGGAGAGAGCAGCTCAACAGACAGGAAGAGAAGAGAGCAGCTCAACAGACAGGAAGAGGAGAGAGCAGCTCAACAGACAGGAAGAGGAGAGAGCAGCTCAACAGACAGGAAGAGGAGAGAGCAGCTCAACAGACAGGAAGAGAAGAGAGCAGCTCAACAGACAGGAAGAGGAGAGAGCAGCTCAACAGACAGGAAGAGGAGAAGAGCTCAACAGGAGAGAGCAGCTCAACAGACAGGAAGAGGAGAGGAGAGAGCAGCTCAACAGACAGGAAGAGGAGAGAGCAGCTCAACAGACAGGAAGAGGAGAGAGCAGCTCAACAGACAGGAAGAGGAGAGAGCAGCGCAACAGACAGGAAGAGGAGAGGAGAGAGCAGCTCAACAGACAGGAAGAGGAGAGAGCAGCTCAACAGACAGGAAGAGGAGAGAGCAGCTCAACAGACAGGAAGAGGAGAGGAGAGAGCAGCTCAACAGACAGGAAGAGGAGAGGAGAGAGCAGCTCAACAGACAGGAAGAGGAGAGGAGAGAGCAGCTCAACAGACAGGAAGAGGAGAGAGCAGCTCAACAGACAGGAAGAGGAGAGAGCAGCTCAACAGACAGGAAGAGGAGAGAGCAGCTCAACAGACAGGAAGAGGAGAGAGCAGCTCAACAGACAGGAAGAGGAGAGAGCAGCTCAACAGACAGGAAGAGGAGAGAGCAGCTCAACAGACAGGAATAGAAGAGAGCAGCTCAACAGACAGGAAGAGAAGAGAAGAGAGCAGCTCAACAGACAGGAAGAGGAGAGGAGAGAGCAGCTCAACAGACAGGAAGAGGAGAGAGCAGCTCAACAGACAGGAAGAGGAGAGAGCAGCTCAACAGACAGGAAGAGGAGAGGAGAGAGCAGCTCAACAGACAGGAAGAGGAGAGGAGAGAGCAGCTCAACAGACAGGAAGAGGAGAGAGCAGCTCAACAGACAGGAAGAGAAGAGAGCAGCTCAACAGACAGGAAGAGGAGAGAGCAGCTCAACAGACAGGAAGAGAGCAGCTCAACAGACAGGAAGAGAGCAGCTCAACAGACAGGAAGAGGAGAGAGCAGCTCAACAGACAGGAAGAGGAGAGAGCAGCTCAACAGACAGGAAGAGGAGAGAGCAGCTCAACAGACAGGAAGAGGAGAGAGCAGCTCAACAGACAGGAAGAGGAGAGAGCAGCTCAACAGACAGGAAGAGGGAGAGAGCAGCTCAACAGACAGGAAGAGGAGAGAGCAGCTCAACAGACAGGAAGAGGAGAGAGCAGCTCAACAGACAGGAAGAGAAGAGAGCAGCTCAACAGACAGGAAGAGGAGAGAGCAGCTCAACAGACAGGAAGAGAGCAGCTCAACAGACAGGAAGAGAAGAGAGCAGCTCAACAGACAGGACGAGGAGAGAGCAGCTCAACAGACAGGAAGAGGAGAGAGCAGCTCAACAGACAGGAAGAGGAGAGAGCAGCTCAACAGACAGGAAGAGGAGAGAGCAGCTCAACAGACAGGAAGAGGAGAGAGCAGCTCAACAGACAGGAAGAGGAGAGAGCAGCTCAACAGACAGGAAGAAGGAGAGAGCAGCTCAACAGACAGGAAGAGGAGAGAGCAGCTCAACAGACAGGAAGAGGAGAGAGCAGCTCAACAGACAGGAAGAGGAGAGAGCAGCTCAACAGACAGGAAGAGGAGAGAGCAGCTCAACAGACAGGAAGAGGAGAGAGCAGCTCAACAGACAGGAAGAGGAGAGAGCAGCTCAACAGACAGGAAGAGGAGAGAAGAGAGCAGCTCAACAGACAGGAAGAGGAGAGAAGAGCAGCTCAACAGACAGGAAGAGGAGAGAGCAGCTCAACAGACAGGAAGAGGAGAGAGCAGCTCAACAGACAGGAAGAGGAGAGAGCAGCTCAACAGACAGGAAGAGGAGAGAGAGGAGAGAGCTCAACAGACAGGAAGAGGAGAGAGCAGCTCAACAGACAGGGAAGAGGAGAGAGCAGCTCAACAGACAGGAAGAGAAGAGAGCAGCTCAACAGACAGGAAGAGGAGAGAGCAGCTCAACAGACAGGAAGAGGAAGAGAGCAGCTCAACAGACAGGAAGAGAGAGAGCAGCTCAAAAGACAGGAAGAGAGAGAGCAGCTCAACAGACAGGAAGAGGAGAGAGCAGCTCAACAGACAGGAAGAGAAGAGAGCAGCTCAACAGACAGGAAGAGGAGAGGAGAGAGCAGCTCAACAGACAGGAAGAGGAGAGAAGAGAGCAGCTCAACAGACAGGAAGAGGAGAGAAGAGAGCAGCTCAACAGACAGGAAGAGGAGAGAGCAGCTCAACAGACAGGAAGAGAAGAGAGCAGCTCAACAGACAGGAAGAGAAGAGAAGAGAGCAGCTCAACAGACAGGAAGAGGAGAGGAGAGAGCAGCTCAACAGACAGGAAGAGGAGAGAGCAGCTCAACAGACAGGAAGAGGAGAGAGCAGCTCAACAGACAGGAAGAGGAGAGGAGGAGAGCAGCTCAACAGACAGGAAGAGGAGAGGAGGAGAGCAGCTCAACAGACAGGAAGAGGAGAGAGCAGCTCAACAGACAGGAAGAGAAGAGAGCAGCTCAACAGACAGGAAGAGGAGAGAGCAGCTCAACAGACAGGAAGAGGAGAGAGCAGCTCAAAAGGGACAGGAAGAGAGCAGCTCAACAGACAGGAAGAGGAGACAGGAGAGAGAGCAGCTCAACAGACAGGAAGAGGAGAGAGCAGCTCAACAGACAGGAAGAGGAGAGAGCAGCTCAACAGACAGGAAGAGGAGAGAGCAGCTCAACAGACAGGAAGAGGAGAGAGCAGCTCAACAGACAGGAAGAGGAGAGAGCAGCTCAACAGACAGGAAGAGGAGAGAGCAGCTCAACAGACAGGAAGAGGAGAGAGCAGCTCAACAGACAGGAAGAGAAGAGAGCAGCTCAACAGACAGACAGGAAGAGGAGAGAGCAGCTCAACAGACAGGAAGAGGAGAGAGCAGCTCAACAGACAGGAAGAGAAGAGAGCAGCTCAACAGACAGGAAGAGGAGAGAGCAGCTCAACAGACAGGAAGAGGAGAGGAGAGAGCAGCTCAACAGACAGGAAGAGGAGAGAGAGCAGCTCAACAGACAGGAAGAGGAGAGAGCAGCTCAACAGACAGGAAGAGGAGAGAGCAGCTCAACAGACAGACAGGAAGAGGAGAGAGCAGGACGAGGAGAGGAGAGAGCTCAACAGACAGGAAGAGGAGAGGAGAGAGCAGCTCAACAGACAGGAAGAGGAGAGAGCAGCTCAACAGACAGGAAGAGAAGAGAGCAGCTCAACAGACAGGAAGAGGAGGAGAGCAGCTCAAGACAGCTCAACAGACAGGAGAGGAGAGAGCAGCTCAACAGACAGGAAGAGGAGAGAGCAGCTCAACAGACAGGAAGAGGAGAGAGCAGCTCAACAGACAGGAAGAGGAGAGAGCAGCTCAACAGACAGGAAGAGAGGAGAGCAGCAGAACAGACAGGAAGAGGAGAGAGCAGCTCAACAGACAGGAAGAGGAGAGAGCAGCTCAACAGACAGGAAGAGGAGAGAGCAGCTCAACAGACAGGAAGAGGAGAGAGCAGCTCAACAGACAGGAAGAGGAGAGAGCAGCTCAACAGACAGGAAGAGAAGAGAGCAGCTCTCAACAGACAGGACGAGAAGGAGAGAGCAGCTCAACAGACAGGAAGAGAAGAGGAGAGCAGCTCAACAGACAGGAAGAGGAGAGAGCAGCTCAACAGACAGGAAGAGGAGAGAGCAGCTCAACAGACAGGAAGAGGAGAGAGCAGCTCAACAGACAGGAAGAGGAGAGAGCAGCTCAACAGACAGGAAGAGGAGAGAGAGCAGCTCAACAGACAGGAAGAGGGAGAGAGCAGCTCAACAGACAGGAAGAGGAGAGAGCAGCTCAACAGACAGGAAGAGGAGAGAGCAGCTCAACAGACAGGAAGAGGAGAGAGCAGCTCAACAGACAGGAAGAGAAGAGAGCAGCTCAACAGACAGGAAGAGGAGAGAGCAGCTCAACAGACAGGAAGAGGAGAGAGCAGCTCAACAGACAGGAAGAGGAGAGAGCAGCAGAACAGACAGGAAGAGAAGAGAGCAGCTCAACAGACAGGAAGAGAAGAGAGCAGCTCAACAGACAGGAAGAGAGAGAGAGCAGCTCAACAGACAGCAGAGAGAGAGAGAGAGCAGCTCAACAGACAGGAAGAGGAGAGAGCAGCTCAACAGACAGGAAGAGGAGAGAGCAGCTCAACAGACAGGAAGAGGAGAGAGCAGCTCAACAGACAGGAGGAGAGGAGAGAGCAGCTCAACAGACAGGAAGAGAGAGAGAGCAGCTCAACAGACAGGAAGAGGAGAGAGCAGCTCAACAGACAGGACGAGGAGAGAGCAGCTCAACAGACAGGAAGAGGAGAGAGCAGCTCAACAGACAGGAAGAGGAGAGAGCAGCTCAACAGACAGGAAGAGAGCAGCTCAACAGACAGGAAGAGAGAGAGCAGAGCTCAACAGACAGGAAGAGGAGAGAGCAGCTCAACAGACAGGAAGAGAGGAGAGAGCAGCTCAACAGACAGGAAGAGGAGAGAGCAGCTCAACAGACAGGAAGAGGAGAGAGCAGCTCAACAGACAGGAAGAGGAGAGGAGAGAGCAGCTCAACAGACAGGAAGAGGAGAGAGCAGCTCAACAGACAGGAAGAGGAAGAGAGCAGCTCAACAGACAGGAAGAGGAGAGAGCAGCTCAACAGACAGGAAGAGGAGAGAGCAGCTCAACAGACAGGAAGAGGAGAGAGCAGCTCAACAGACAGGAAGAGAAGAGAGCAGCTCAACAGACAGGAAGAGGAGAGAGCAGCTCAACAGACAGGAAGAGGAGAGAGCAGCTCAACAGACAGGAAGAGGAGAGAGCAGCTCAACAGACAGGAAGAGGAGAGAGCAGCTCAACAGACAGGAAGAGGAGAGAGCAGCTCAACAGACAGGAAGAGGAGAGAGAGCAGCTCAACAGACAGGAAGAGGAGAGAGCAGCTCAACAGACAGGAAGAGAAGAGAGCAGCTCAACAGACAGGAAGAGGAGAGAGCAGCTCAACAGACAGGAAGAGAAGAGAGCAGCTCAACAGACAGGAAGAGGAGAGAGCAGCTCAACAGACAGGAAGAGGAGAGAGCAGCTCAACAGACAGGAAGAGGAGAGAGCAGCTCAACAGACAGGAAGAGGAGAGAGCAGCTCAACAGACAGGAAGAGGAGAGAGCAGCTCAACAGACAGGAAGAGGAGAGAGCAGCTCAACAGACAGGAAGAGAAGAGAGCAGCTCAACAGACAGGAAGAGGAGAGAGCAGCTCAACAGACAGGAAGAGAAGAGAGAGCAGCTCAACAGACAGGAAGAGGAGAGAGCAGCTCAACAGACAGGAAGAGGAGAGAGCAGCTCAACAGACAGGAAGAGAAGAGAGCAGCTCAACAGACAGGAAGAGAGAGGAAGAGAGCAGCTCAAAACAGACAGGAAGAGGAGAGAGAGCAGCTCAACAGACAGGAAGAGGAGAGAGCAGCTCAACAGACAGGAAGAGGAGAGAGCAGCTCAACAGACAGGAAGAGGAGAGAGCAGCTCAACAGACAGGAAGAGGAGAGAGCAGCTCAACAGACAGGAAGAGGAAGAGAGCAGCTCAACAGACAGGAAGAGGAGAGAGCAGCTCAAACAGACAGGAAGAGGAGAGAGAGCAGCTCAACAGACAGGAAGAGAGAGAGAGCAGCTCAACAGACAGGAAGAGGAGAGAGAGCAGCTCAACAGACAGGAGGAAGAGGAGAGAGCAGCTCAACAGACAGGAAGAGGAGAGAGAGCAGCTCAACAGACAGGAAGAGGAGAGAGCAGCTCAACAGACAGGAGAGAAGAGAGCAGCTCAACAGACAGGAAGAGAAGAGAGCAGCTCAACAGACAGGCAGGAAGAGAAGAGAGCAGCTCAACAGACAGGAAGAGGAGAGAGCAGCTCAACAGACAGGAAAAGAGCAGCTCAACAGACAGGAAGAGGAGAGAGCAGCTCAACAGACAGGAAGAGGAGAGAGCAGCTCAACAGACAGGAAGAGAAGAGAGCAGCTCAACAGACAGGAAGAGGAGAGAGCAGCTCAACAGACAGGACGAGGAGAGAGCAGCTCAACAGACAGGAAGAGGAGAGAGCAGCTCAACAGACAGGAAGAGGAGAGAGCAGCTCAACAGACAGGAAGAGGAGAGGAGAGAGAGCAGCTCAACAGACAGGAAGAGAAGAGAGCAGCTCAACAGACAGGAAGAGAAGAGAGCAGCTCAACAGACAGGAAGAGGAGAGAGCAGCTCAACAGACAGGAAGAGAGAGAGAGCAGCTCAACAGACAGGAAGAGGAGAGAGCAGCTCAACAGACAGGAAGAGAAGAGAGCAGCTCAACAGACAGGAAGAGGAGAGAGCAGCTCAACAGACAGGAAAGAGAAGAGAGCAGCTCAACAGACAGGAAGAGGAGAGAGAGCAGCTCAACAGACAGGAAGACAGAGAAGAGAGCAGCTCAACAGACAGGAAGAGGAGAGAGCAGCTCAACAGACAGGAAAGAGGAGAGAGCAGCTCAACAGACAGGAAGAGGAGAGAGCAGCTCAACAGACAGGAAGAGGAGAGAGCAGCTCAACAGACAGGAAGAGGAGAGAGCAGCTCAAACAGACAGGAAGAGAAGAGAGCAGCTCAACAGACAGGAAGAGGAGAGAGCAGCTCAACAGACAGGAAGAGGAGAGAGCAGCTCAACAGACAGGAAGAGAAGAGAGCAGCTCAACAGACAGGAAGAGGAGAGAGCAGCTCAACAGACAGGAAGAGAAGAGAGCAGCTCAACAGACAGGAAGAGGAGAGAGCAGCTCAACAGACAGGAAGAGGAGAGAGCAGCTCAACAGACAGGAAGAGGAGAGAGCAGCTCAACAGACAGAAGAGGAGAGAGCAGCTCAACAGACAGGAAGAGGGAGAGAGCAGCTCAACAGACAGGAAGAGGAGAGAGCAGCTCAACAGACAGGAAGAGAAGAGAGCAGCTCAACAGACAGGACGAGCGTGGAGAGAGCAGCTCAACAGACAGGAAGAGAAGAGGAGAGCAGCTCAACAGACAGGAAGAGGAGAGAGCAGCTCAACAGACAGGAAGAGGAGAGAGCAGCTCAACAGACAGGAAGAGAAGAGAGCAGCTCAACAGACAGGAAGAGAAGAGGAGAGAGCAGCTCAACAGACAGGAAGAGGAGAGAGAGCAGCTCAACAGACAGGAAGAGGAGAGAGAGCAGCTCAACAGACAGGAAGAGGAGAGAGCAGCTCAACAGACAGGAAGAGGAGAGAGCAGCTCAACAGACAGGAAGAGGAGAGAGCAGCTCAACAGACAGGAAGAGAAGAGAGCAGCTCAACAGACAGGAAGAGGAGAGAGCAGCTCAACAGACAGGAAGAGGAGAGAGCAGCTCAACAGACAGGAAGAGGAGAGAGCAGCTCAACAGACAGGAAGAGAAGAGAGCAGCTCAACAGACAGGAATAGAAGAGAGCAGCTCAACAGACAGGAAGAGAAGAGAGCAGCTCAACAGACAGGCAGAGAAGAGAAGAGAGCAGCTCAACAGACAGGAAGAGGAGAGAGCAGCTCAACAGACAGGAAGAGAGCAGCTCAACAGACAGGAAGAGGAGAGAGCAGCTCAACAGACAGGAAGAGGAGAGAGCAGCTCAACAGACAGGAAGAGGAGAGAGCAGCTCAACAGACAGGAAGAGGAGAGAGCAGCTCAACAGACAGGAAGAGAGAGAGAGCAGCTCAACAGACAGGAAGAGGAGAGAGCAGCTCAACAGACAGGAAGAGAGCAGCTCAACAGACAGGAAGAGAAGAGAGCAGCTCAACAGACAGGAAGAGGAGAGAGCAGCTCAACAGACAGGAAGAGGAGAGAGCAGCTCAACAGACAGGAAGAGGAGAGAGCAGCTCAACAGACAGGAAGAGAAGAGAGCAGCTCAACAGACAGGAAGAGAAGAGAGCAGCTCAACAGACAGGAAGAGGAGAGAGCAGCTCAACAGACAGGAAGAGAAGAGAGCAGCTCAACAGACAGGAAGAGGAGAGAGCAGCTCAACAGACAGGAAGAGGAGAGAGCAGCTCAACAGACAGGAAGAGGAGAGAGCAGCTCAACAGACAGGAAGAGGAGAGAGAGCAGCTCAACAGACAGGAAGAGGAGAGAGCAGCTCAACAGACAGGAAGAGAAGAGAGCAGCTCAACAGACAGGAAGAGGAGAGAGCAGCTCAACAGACAGGACGAGAGAGAGAGAGCAGCTCAACAGACAGGAAGAGAACAGGAGAGCAGCTCAACAGCTCAACAGGAAGAGAGGAGAGAGCAGCTCAACAGACAGGAAGAGGAGAGAGCAGCTCAACAGACAGGAAGAGAAGAGGAGAGAGCAGCTCAACAGACAGGAAGAGAAGAGGAGAGAGCAGCTCAACAGACAGGAAGAGGAGAGAGCAGCTCAACAGACAGGAGAGAGAGAGAGAGAGCAGCTCAACAGACAGGAAGAGGAGAGAGCAGCTCAACAGACAGGAAGAGGAGAGAGCAGCTCAACAGACAGGAAGAGGAGAGAGCAGCTCAACAGACAGGAAGAGGAGAGAGCAGCTCAACAGACAGGAAGAGAAGAGAGCAGCTCAACAGACAGGAAGAGGAGAGAGCAGCTCAACAGACAGGAAGAGGAGAGAGCAGCTCAACAGACAGGAAGAGGAGAGAGCAGCTCAACAGACAGGAAGAGAAGAGAGAGCAGCTCAAAGACAGGAGAGAGAGAGAGAGCAGCTCAACAGACAGGAGAGAAGAGAGAGAGCAGCTCAACAGACAGGAAGAGAGAGAGAGCAGCTCAACAGACAGGAAGAGGAGAGAGCAGCTCAACAGACAGGAAGAGGAGAGAGCAGCTCAACAGACAGGAAGAGGAGAGAGCAGCTCAACAGACAGGAAGAGGAGAGAGCAGCTCAACAGACAGGAAGAGGAGAGAGCAGCTCAACAGACCAGACGAGAAGAGGAGAGAGCAGCTCAACAGACAGGAGAGAGAGAGAGCAGCTCAACAGACAGGAGAGGAGAGAGCAGCTCAACAGACAGGAAAGAGAGCAGCTCAACAGACAGGAAGAGAGAGAGAGCAGCTCAGACAGACAGGACATTAGAGGAGAGAGCAGCTCAACAGACAGGAAGAGAGCAGCTCAACAGACAGGAAGAGGAGAGAGCAGCTCAACAGACAGGAAGAGGAGAGAGCAGCTCAACAGACAGGAAGAGGAGAGAGCAGCTCAACAGACAGGAAGAGGAGAGAGCAGCTCAACAGACAGGAAGAGGAGAGAGCAGCTCAACAGACAGGAAGAGGAGAGAGCAGCTCAACAGACAGGAAGAGGAGAGAGCAGCTCAACAGACAGGAAGAGAGCAGCTCAACAGACAGGAAGAGAGCAGCTCAACAGACAGGAAGAGAAGAGAGCAGCTCAACAGACAGGAAGAGGAGAGAGCAGCTCAACAGACAGGAAGAGGAGAGAGCAGCTCAACAGACAGGAAAGGAAGAGAGCAGCTCAACAGACAGGAAGAGGAGAGAGCAGCTCAACAGACAGGAAGAGGAGAGAGCAGCTCAACAGACAGGAAGAGGAGAGAGCAGCTCAACAGACAGGAAGAGGAGAGAGCAGCTCAACAGACAGGAAGAGAGAGAGAGCAGCTCAACAACAGACAGGAAGAGGAGAGAGCAGCTCAACAGACAGGAAGAGAAGAGAGCAGCTCAACAGACAGGAAGAGGAGAGGAGAGAGCAGCTCAACAGACAGGAAGAGGAGAGAGCAGCTCAACAGACAGGAAGAGAGAGAGAGAGAGAGCAGCTCAACAGACAGGAAGAGGAGAGAGCAGCTCAACAGACAGGAAGAGGAGGAGAGAGCAGCTCAACAGACAGGAAGAGGAGAGAGCAGCTCAACAGACAGGAAGAGAAGAGAGCAGCTCAACAGACAGGAACAGGAGGAGAGAGCAGCTCAACAGACAGGAAGAGGAGAGAGCAGCTCAACAGACAGGAAGAGAAGAGAGCAGCTCAACAGACAGGAAGAGGAGAGAGCAGCTCAACAGACAGGAAGAGAAGAGAGCAGCTCAACAGACAGGAAGAGGAGAGAGCAGCTCAACAGACAGGAAGAGGAGAGAGCAGCTCAACAGACAGGAAGAGGAGAGAGCAGCTCAACAGACAGGACGAGGAGAGAGCAGCTCAACAGACAGGAAGAGAAGAGGAGAGCAGCTCAACAGACAGGAAGAGGAGAGAGCAGCTCAACAGACAGGAAGAGGAGAGAGCAGCTCAACAGACAGGAAGAGAAGAGAGCAGCTCAACAGACAGGAAGAGAAGAGGAGAGAGCAGCTCAACAGACAGGAAGAGGAGAGAGAGCAGCTCAACAGACAGGAAGAGGAGAGAGCAGCTCAACAGACAGGAAGAGGAGAGAGCAGCTCAACAGACAGGAAGAGAGAGAGAGCAGCTCAACAGACAGGAAGAGGAGAGAGCAGCTCAACAGACAGGAAGAGGAGAGAGCAGCTCAACAGACAGGAAGAGGAGAGAGCAGCTCAACAGACAGGAAGAGGAGAGAGCAGCTCAACAGACAGGAAGAGAGGAGAGAGCAGCTCAACAGACAGGAAGAGGAGAGAGCAGCTCAACAGACAGGAAGAGGAAGAGGAGAGAGCAGCTCAACAGACAGGAAGAGGAGAGAGCAGCTCAACAGACAGGAAGGAGAAGAGAGCAGCTCAACAGACAGGAATAGAAGAGAGCAGCTCAACAGACAGGAAGAGAAGAGAAGAGAGCAGCTCAACAGACAGGAAGAGGAGAGAGCAGCTCAACAGACAGGAAGAGGAGAGAGCAGCTCAACAGACAGGAAGAGAGCAGCTCAACAGACAGGAAGAGGAGAGAGCAGCTCAACAGACAGGAAGAGGAGAGAGCAGCTCAACAGACAGGAAGAGGAGAGAGCAGCTCAACAGACAGGACGAGGAGAGAGCAGCTCAACAGACAGGAAGAGGAGAGAGCAGCTCAACAGACAGGAAGAGGAGAGAGCAGCTCAACAGACAGGAAGAGAGCAGCTCAACAGACAGGAAGAGGAGAGAGCAGCTCAACAGACAGACAGAAGAGGAGAGAGCAGCTCAACAGACAGGAAGAGGAGAGAGCAGCTCAACAGACAGGAAGAGGAGAGAGCAGCTCAACAGACAGGAAGAGAAGAGAGCAGCTCAACAGACAGGAAGAGAAGAGAGCAGCTCAACAGACAGGAAGAGAGCAGCTCAACAGACAGGAAGAGAAGAGAGCAGCTCAACAGACAGGAAGAGGAGAGAGCAGCTCAACAGACAGGAAGAGAAGAGAGCAGCTCAACAGACAGGAAGAGGAGAGGAGAGAGCAGCTCAACAGACAGGAAGAGGAGAGAGCAGCTCAACAGACAGGAAGAGGAGAGAGCAGCTCAACAGACAGGAAGAGGAGAGAGCAGCTCAACAGACAGGAAGAGGAGAGAGCAGCTCAACAGACAGGAAGAGAAGAGAGCAGCTCAACAGACAGGAAGAGGAGAGAGCAGCTCAACAGACAGGACGAGGAGAGAGCAGCTCAACAGACAGGAAGAGAAGAGGAGAGCAGCTCAACAGACAGGAAGAGGAGAGAGCAGCTCAACAGACAGGAAGAGAGAAGAGAGCAGCTCAACAGACAGGAAGAGAAGAGAGCAGCTCAACAGACAGGAAGAGAAGAGGAGGAGAGAGCAGCTCAACAGACAGGAAGAGGAGAGAGCAGCTCAACAGACAGGAAGAGGAGAGAGCAGCTCAACAAGACAACAGGAAGAGGAGAGAGCAGCTCAACAGACAGGAAGAGGAGAGAGCAGCTCAACAGACAGGAAGAGGAGAGAGCAGCTCAACAGACAGGAAGAGGAGAGAGAGCAGCTCAACAGACAGGAAGAGGAGAGAGCAGCTCAACAGACAGGAAGAGAAGAGAGCAGCTCAACAGACAGGAAGAGGAGAGAGCAGCTCAACAGACAGGGAGAGGAGAGAGAGCAGCTCAAACAACAGACAGGGAAGAGGAGAGAGCAGCTCAACAGACAGGAAGAGAAGAGAGCAGCTCAACAGACAGGAAGAGGAGAGAGCAGCTCAACAGACAGGAAGAGAAGAGAGCAGCTCAACAGACAGGAATAGAAGAGAGAGCAGCTCAACAGACAGGAAGAGAGAAGAGAGCAGCTCAACAGACAGGAAGAGGAGAGAGCAGCTCAACAGACAGGAAGAGAAGAGAGCAGCTCAACAGACAGGAAGAGAGAGAAGAGAGCAGCTCAACAGACAGGAAGAGGAGAGAGCAGCTCAACAGACAGGAAGAGAAGAGAGCAGCTCAACAGACAGGAAGAGAAGAGAAGAGAGCAGCTCAACAGACAGGAAGAGGAGAGAGCAGCTCAACAGACAGGAAGAGGAGGAGAGAGCAGCTCAACAGACAGGAAGAGGAGAGAGCAGCTCAACAGACAGGAAGAGGAGAGAGCAGCTCAACAGACAGGAAGAGGAGAGAGCAGCTCAACAGACAGGAAGAGGAGAGAGCAGCTCAACAGACAGGAAGAAACATTTCACTGTTGTCAATAATACTGACAACGTAGTTGGACAGAGCTTGGAGGTGTCCCTACCATAGTTGGACAGAGCTTGGAGGTGTCCCTACCATAGTTGGACAGATCTTGGAGGTGTCCCTACCATAGTTGGATAGATCTTGGAGGTGTCCCTACCATAGTTGGACAGATCTTGGAGGTGTCCCTACCATAGTTGGACAGATCTTGGAGGTGTCCCTACCATAGTTGGACAGAGCTTGGAGGTGTCCCTACCATAGTTGGACAGATCTTGGAGGTGTCCCTACCATAGTTGGACAGAGCTTGGAGGTGTCCCTACCATAGTTGGACAGATCTTGGAGGTGTCCCTACCATAGTTGGACAGATCTTGGAGGTGTCCCTACCATAGTTGGACAGAGCTTGGAGGTGTCCCTACCATAGTTGGACAGAGCTTGGAGGTGTCCCTACCATAGTTGGACAGATCTTGGAGGTGTCCCTACCATAGTTGGATAGATCTTGGAGGTGTCCCTACCATAGTTGGACAGATCTTGGAGGTGTCCCTACCATAGTTGGACAGATCTTGGAGGTGTCCCTACCATAGTTGGACAGAGCTTGGAGGTGTCCCTACCATAGTTTGGACAGATCTTGGAGGTGTCCCTACCATAGTTGGACAGATCTTGGAGGTGTCCCTACCATAGTTGGACAGAGCTTGGAGGTGTCCCTACCATAGTTGGACAGAGCTTGGAGGTGTCCCTACCATAGTTGGACAGAGCTTGGAGGTGTCCCTACCATAGTTGGACAGATCTTGGAGGTGTCCCTACCATAGTTGGACAGAGCTTGGAGGTGTCCCTAAAGTAGTTGGACAGAGCTTGGAGGTGTCCCTACCATAGTTGGACAGAGCTTGGAGGTGTCCCTACCATAGTTGGACAGATCTTGGAGGTGTCCCTACCATAGTTGGATAGATCTTGGAGGTGTCCCTACCATAGTTGGACAGATCTTGGAGGTGTCCCTACCATAGTTGGACAGATCTTGGAGGTGTCCCTACCATAGTTGGACAGAGCTTGGAGGTGTCCCTACCATAGTTGGACAGATCTTGGATGTGTCCCTACCATAGTTGGACAGATCTTGGAGGTGTCCCTACCATAGTTGGACAGAGCTTGGAGGTGTCCCTACCATAGTTGGACAGAGCTTGGAGGTGTCCCTACCATAGTTGGACAGATCTTGGAAGTGTCCCTACCATAGTTGGATAGATCTTGGAGGTGTCCCTACCATAGTTGGACAGATCTTGGAGGTGTCCCTACCATAGTTGGACAGATCTTGGAGGTGTCCCTACCATAGTTGGACAGAGCTTGGAGGTGTCCCTACCATAGTTGGACAGATCTTGGAGGTGTCCCTACCATAGTTGGACAGATCTTGGAGGTGTCCCTACCATAGTTGGACAGAGCTTGGAGGTGTCCCTACCATAGTTGGACAGAGCTTGGAGGTGTCCCTACCATAGTTGGACAGATCTTGGAGGTGTCCCTACCATAGTTGGACAGAGCTTGGAGGTGTCCCTAAAGTAGTTGGACAGAGCTTGGAGGTGTCCCTAAAGTAATTGGACAGAGCTTGGAGGTGAAGACCGTTCTGATGGTGGATATGAATCCAGCGTGGAGGTCCTGGGTCAGACCCAGGAAGTGAGCTCCGGTACCGCTTGCTGTGCGGTAGCAGAGAGAACAGTTTATGACTAGGGTGGCTGGAGTCTTTGACAATTTTTAGGGCCTTCCTCTGACACCGCCTGGTATAGAGGTCCTGGATGGCAGGAAGCTTGGCCCCAGTGATGTACTGGGCCGTACGCACTACCCTCTGTAGTGCCTTGCGGTCGGAGGCCGAGCAGTTGCCATACCAGGCGGTGATGCAACCAGTCAGGATGCTCTCGGTGGTGCAGCTGTAGAACGTTTTGAGGATCTGAGGACCCATGCCAAATCTTTTCAGTCTCCTGAGGGGGAATAGGCTTTGTTGTGCCCTCTTCACGACTGTCTTGGTGTGTTTGGACCATGATAGTTTGTTGGTGATGTGGACACCAAGGAACTTGAAGCTCTCAACCTGTTCCACTACAGCCCCGTCGATGAGAATGGGGGCGTGCTCAGTCCTCTTTTTTTCCCTGTAGTCCACAAATCATCTCCTTTGTCTTGGTCACGTTGAGGGAGAGGTTGTTGTCCTGGCACCACACGGCCAGGTCTCTGACCTCCCTATAGGCTGTCTCATCGTTGTCGGTGATCAGGCCTACCACTGTTGTGTCGTTGGCAAACTTAATGATGGTGTTGGAGTCGTGCCTGGCCATGCAGTCATGGGTGAACAGGGAGTACAGGAGGGGACTGAGCACGCACCCCTGAGGGGCCCCTGTGTTGAGGATCAGCGTGGCAGATGTGTTGTTACCTACCCTTACCACCTGGGGGCGGCCCGTCAGGAAGTCCAGGATCCAGTTGCAGAGGGAGGTGTTTAGTCCCAGGGTCCTTAGCTTAGTGATGAGCTTTGAGGGCACTATGGTGTTGAACGCTGAGCTGTAGTCAATGAATAGCATTCTCACATAGGTGTTCCTCTTGTCCAGGTGGGAGAGGGCAGTGTGGAGTGCAATAGAGATTGCATCATCTGTGGATCTGTTGGGGCGGTATGCAAATTGGTGAGCGTAGTGTACACTCCATGGTAGAAGGGCAGGTCAGTAGAGGTGTCGTTGGGCCTGTGAGTTCGGTAGAAGGACAGGTCAGTAGAGGTGTCGTTGGGCCTGTGAGTTCGGTAGAAGGACAGGTCAGTAGAGGTGTCGTTGGGCCTGTGAGTCCGGTAGAAGGACAGGTCAGTAGAGGTGTCGTTGGGCCTGTGAGTCCGGTAGAAGGACAGGTCAGTAGAGGTGTCGTTGGGCCTGTGAGTCCGGTAGAAGGACAGGTCAGTAGAGGTGTCGTTGGGCCTGTGAGTCCGGTAGAAGGACAGGTCAGTAGAGGTGTCGTTGGGCCTGTGAGTCCGGTAGAAGGACAGGTCAGTAGAGGTGTCGTTGGGCCTGTGAGTCCGGTAGAAGGACAGGTCAGTAGAGGTGTCGTTGGGCCTGTGAGTCCGGTAGAAGGACAGGTCAGTAGAGGTGTCGTTGGGCCTGTGAGTCCGGTAGAAGGACAGGTCAGTAGAGGTGTCGTTGGGCCTGTGAGTCCGGTAGAAGGACAGGTCAGTAGAGGTGTCGTTGGGCCTGTGAGTCCGGTAGAAGGACAGGTCAGTAGAGGTGTCGTTGGGCCTGTGAGTTCGGTAGAAGGACAGGTCAGTAGAGGTGTCGTTGGGCCTGTGAGTCCGGTAGAAGGACAGGTCAGTAGAGGTGTTGTTGGGCCTGTGAGTCCGGTAGAAGGACAGGTCAGTAGAGGTGTTGGGCCTGTGAGTCCGGTAGAAGGACAGGTCAGTAGAGGTGTCGTTGGGCCTGTGAGTCCGGTAGAAGGACAGGTCAGTAGAGGTGTCGTTGGGCCTGTGAGTCCGGTAGAAGTACAGGTCAGTAGAGGTGTCGTTGGGCCTGTGAGTCCGGTAGAAGTACAGGTCAGTAGAGGTGTCGTTGGGCCTGTGAGTCCGGTAGAAGGACAGGTCAGTAGAGGTGTCGTTGGGCCTGTGCGCGATCCCCACAGTCCAGCTGCTCCTTTACTGTCGTCTCCTGAAGAACATTATTAGATCAACAAGCACTGAGAGACTTATTGAGCGCTAGCGCCACCAAGTGTTTTCAGTAAGGATAAAACACAAAAAATGAAGATGAAAAGGGACAATCTGGGATTGGTTCATACATTTGTAGATCCCTCAGCTGTTTAACAAAGAAAGTGGCAGGGTTTCAGCTTTGTTGTTGTTTGAATCCCAGATTGCCCCATTAAATATGATTCTAAGCTGCTAAAATTGTACCTGTGTAACTCCCCATTTAAAAGAAGAACGGTCGAATAACAGGCTTCATGTATTTCTCCAGCTTCTACAGTTATGTTGAGTCAGGTCAACAGGGGAGATCCAGACTGTATCCAGACTGTAGGTTATAGCATTATGGCTTCCTGAACAGGGAATCAAGGAACAGACAGATATAGAGAAAGTGTTGAAGGGGCTGATATCACATGTGTATGGTCAGTGTCATGTGTCAGCCTAATACCTATATGATGCCCCTAAGGATCCAGTTTACAAGTGGGAAGTTTACATACACTTAGGTTGGAGTCATTAAAACTCGTTTTTCAACCACTCCACACATTTCTTGTTAACAAACTGTAGTTTTGGCAAGTCGGTTGGGACATCTACTTTGTGCATGATTCAAGTAATTTTTCCAACAGTTTTTTTACAGACAAATTATTTCATTTATAATTCACTGTATCACAATTCCAGTGGGTCAGAAGTTTACATACACTAAGTTGACTGTGCCTTTAAACAGCTTGGAAAATTCCAGAAAATGATGTCATGGCTTTAGAAGCTTCTGATAGGCTAATTGACATCATTTGAGTCAATTGGAGGTGTACCTGTGGATGTATTTCAAGGCCTACCTTCAAACCCAGTGCCTCTTTGCTTGACATCATGGGAAAATCTAAAGAAATCAGCCAAGACCTCAGAAGAAAAATTGTAGACCTCCACAAGTCTGGTTCATCCTTGGGAGCAATTTCCAAACGCCTGAAGGTACCACGGTCATCTGTACAAACAATAGTACGCAAGTATAAACACCATGGGACCACGCAGCCGTCATACCGCTCAGGAAGGAGACGCGTTCTGTCTCCTGGAGATGAACGTACTTTGGTGCGAAAAGTGCAAATCAATCCCAGAACAACAGCAAAGGACCTTGTGAAGATGCTGGAGGAAACAGGTACAAAAGTATCTATATCCACAGTAAAACGAGTCCTATATCGACATAACCTGAAAGGCCGCTCAGCAAGGAAGAAGCCACTGCTCCAAAACCGCAATAAAAAAGCCAGACTATGGTTTGCAACTGCACATGGGGACAAAGATCGTACTTTTTGGAGAAATGTCCTCTGGTCTGATGAAACAAAAATAGAACGGTTTGGCCATAATGACCATCGTTATGTTTGGAGGAAAAAGGGGGTCGCTTGCAAGCCGAAGAACCCCATCCCAACCGTGAAGCACGGGGGTGGCAGCATCATGCTGTGGGTGTGCTTTGCTGCAGGAGGGACTGGTGCATTTCAGAAAACAGATGGCATCATGAGGAAGGAAAATTATGTGGATATATTGAAGCAACATCTCAAGACATCAGTCAGAAAGTTAAAGCTTGGTCGCAAATGGGTCTTCTTGGTCGCAAATGGGTCTGCCAAAGTTGTGGCAAAATGGCTTAAGGACAACAAAGTCAATGTATTGGAGTGGCCATCACAAAGCCCTGACCTCAATCCTATAGAAAATGTGTGGGCAGAACTGAAAAAGCGTGTGCGAGCAAGGAGGCCTACAAACCTGACTCAGTTACACCAGCTCTGTCAGGAGGAATGGGCCAAAATTCACCCAACTTATTGTGGGAAGCTTGTGGAAGGTTACCTGAAACGTTTGACCCAAGTTAAACAATTTAAAGGCAATGCTACCAAATACTAATTGAGTGTATGTAAACTTCTGACCCACTTAGAATGTGATGAAAGAAATAAAAGCTGAAATAAATAATTCCCTACTATTATTCTGACATTTCACATTCTTAAAATAAAGTGGATCCTAACTGACCTAAGACAGGGAATCTTTACTAGGATTAAATGTCAGGAATTGTGAAAAACAGAGTTGAAATGTATTTGGCTAAGATGTATGTAAACCTCTGACTTCAACTGTATATTCAAGGAGTACCGGTACCGAGTCAATGTGCAGGGGTACGGGTTAGTCGAGGTAATTGAGGGAATATGTCCAAACACCCGACGTGCCCTGGAGTTGCTGTCAGAGGACCGATCAGGGTCCCCCAGCCACATCATGATACACACCTGCACAAACGACCTGAGGGCCAGAGCTCAAGGGAGTGATTGAAAAAGCTACTTCCACTTTCCCTAACACACGAGTGGTCATCTCCCCCCCCCGGCACCATACAGCAGGTGTTTACCTGGCCCATCACCCCACCCTGGATCTGGACAGCCTTTACGACCAGGTAAGACCTTTACAAGACCACGGTCCCCACCTTTGCCAGGACCCTGAAAGACATCGCACTCAACCGCAGCCGCAGCACCTCACACAGGAGCAACAGAGCGATACCATACACCACCACAAGCAGTCAGACCATACATTCACCAGTAGTCAGACCATACATTCACCAGTAGTCAGACCATACATTCACCACCAGTAGTCAGACCATACATTCACCACCAGTAGTCAGACCATACATTCACCAGTAGTCAGACCATACATTAACCAGTAGTCAGACCATACATTCACCACCAGTAGTCAGACCATACATTAACCAGTAGTCAGACCATACATTAACCAGTAGTCAGACCATACATTAACCAGTAGTCAGACCATACATTAACCAGTAGTCAGACCATACATTAACCAGTAGTCAGACCATACATTAACCAGTAGTCAGACCATACATTCACCAGTAGTCAGACACCACCAGTAGTCAGACACCACCAGTAGTCAGACCATACATTCACCAGCAGTCAGACCATACATTCACCAGCAGTCAGTCAGTAGTCACAGACCATACATTAACCAGTAGTCAGACCCATTAACCACATTCACCACCAGTAGTCAGACCATACATTCACCAGTAGTCAGACCATACATTCAGTCCATACACTTCACCAGTAGTCAGACCATACATTCACCAGTAGTCAGACATACATACATTCACCAGTAGTCAGACCATACATTCACCAGTAGTCAGACCATACATTCACCAGTAGTCAGACCATACATTCACCAGTAGTCAGACCATACATTCACCAGTAGTCAGACCATACATTCACCACCAGTAGTCAGACCATACATTCACCAGTAGTCAGACCATACATTCACCACCAGTAGTCAGACCATACATTCAGACCACACCACCAGTAGTCAGACCATACATTCACCACCAGTAGTCAGACCATACATTCACCACCAGTAGTCAGACCATACATTCACCACCAGTAGTCAGACCATACATTCACCAGTAGTCAGACCATACATTCACCACCAGTAGTCAGACCATACATTCACCAGTAGTCAGACCATACATTACATCAGTAGTCCACCAGTAGTCAGACCATACATTTTCACCAGTAGTCAGACCATACATTCACCACCAGTAGTCAGACCATACATTCACCAGTAGTCAGACCATACATTCACCACCAGTAGTCAGACCATACATTCACCACCAGTAGTCAGACCATACATTCACCAGTAGTCCATACACCAGTACATTCATACATTCACCAGCAGTCAGACCATACATTCACCAGTAGTCAGACCATACATTCACCAGTAGTCAGACCATACATTCACCACCAGTAGTCAGACCATACATTCACCACCAGTAGTCAGACCATACATTCACCAGTAGTCAGACCATACATTCACCAGTAGTCAGACCATACATTCACCACCAGTAGTCAGACCATACATTCACCACCAGTAGTCAGACCATACATTCACCAGTAGTCAGACCATACATTCACCATTAGTAGTCAGACCATACATTCACCACCAGTAGTCAGACCATACATTCACCACCAGTAGTCAGACCATACATTCACCACCAGTAGTCAGACCATACATTCACCACCAGCAGTCAGACCATACATTCACCACCAGTAGTCAGACCATACATTCACCAGTAGTCAGACCATACATTCACCAGTAGTCAGACCATACATTCACCAGTAGTCAGACCATACATTCACCAGTAGTCAGACCATACATTCACCAGTAGTCAGACCATACATTCACCAGTAGTCAGACCATACATTCACCAGTAGTCAGACCATACATTCACCAGTAGTCAGACCATACATTCACCAGTAGTCAGACCATACATTCACCAGTAGTCAGACCATACATTCACCAGTAGTCAGACCATACATTAACCAGTAGTCAGACCATACATTCACCAGTAGTCAGACCATACATTAACCAGTAGTCAGACCATACATTCACCAGTAGTCAGACCATACATTCACCAGTAGTCAGACCATACATTCACCAGTAGTCAGACCATACATTCACCAGTAGTCAGACCATACATTCACCAGTAGTCAGACCATACATTCACCCAGTAGTCAGACCATACATTAACCAGTAGTCAGACCATACATTCACCAGTAGTCAGACCATACATTAACCAGTAGTCAGACCATACATTCACCAGTAGTCAGACCATACATTCACCAGTAGTCAGACCATACATTCACCAGTAGTCAGACCATACATTCACCAGTAGTCAGACCAAACATTCACCAGTAGTCAGACCATACATTCACCAGTAGTCAGACCATACATTCACCAGTAGTCAGACCATACATTCACCACCAGTAGTCAGACCATACATTCACCAGTAGTCAGACCATACATTCACCAGTAGTCAGACCATACATTAACCAGTAGTCAGACCATACATTCACCAGTAGTCAGACCATACATTCACCAGTAGTCAGACCATACATTCACCAGTAGTCAGACCATACATTCACCAGTAGTCAGACCATACATTCACCAGTAGTCAGACCATACATTCACCAGTAGTCAGACCATACATTCACCAGTAGTCAGACCATACATTCACCAGTAGTCAGACCATACATTCACCACCAGTAGTCAGACCATACATTAACCAGTAGTCAGACCATACATTCACCAGTAGTCAGACCATACATTCACCAGTAGTCAGACCATACATTCACCAGTAGTCAGACCATACATTCACCAGTAGTCAGACCATACATTCACCAGTAGTCAGACCATACATTCACCAGTAGTCAGACCATACATTTAACCAGTAGTCAGACCATACATTCACCAGTAGTCAGACCATACATTAACCAGTAGTCAGACCATACATTCACCAGTAGTCAGACCATACATTCACCAGTAGTCAGACCATACATTCACCAGTAGTCAGACCATACATTCACCAGTAGTCAGACCAAACATTAACCAGTAGTCAGACCATACATTCACCAGTAGTCAGACCATACATTCACCAGTAGTCAGACCATACATTCACCAGTAGTCAGACCATACATTCACCAGTAGTCAGACCATACATTCACCAGTAGTCAGACCATACATTCACCAGTAGTCAGACCATACATTCACCAGTAGTCAGACCATACATTCACCAGTAGTCAGACCATACATTCACCAGTAGTCAGACCATACATTCACCAGTAGTCAGACCATACATTCACCAGTAGTCAGACCATACATTCACCAGTAGTCAGACCATACATTAACCAGTAGTCAGACCATACATTCACCAGTAGTCAGACCATACATTCACCAGTAGTCAGACCATACATTCACCAGTAGTCAGACCATACATTCACCACCAGTAGTCAGACCATACATTCACCAGTAGTCAGACCATACATTCACCACCAGTAGTCAGACCATACATTCACCAGTAGTCAGACCATACATTAACCAGTAGTCAGACCATACATTCACCAGTAGTCAGACCATACATTAACCAGTAGTCAGACCATACATTCACCAGTAGTCAGACCATACATTCACCAGTAGTCAGACCATACATTCACCAGTAGTCAGACCATACATTCACCAGTAGTCAGACCATACATTTCACCACCAGTAGTCAGACCATACATTCACCACCAGTAGTCAGACCATACATTCACCACCAGTAGTCAGACCATACATTCACCACCAGTAGTCAGACCATACATTCACCAGTAGTCAGACCATACATTCACCACCAGTAGTCAGACCATACATTCACCACCAGTAGTCAGACCATACATTCACCACCAGTAGTCAGACCATACATTCACCACCAGTAGTCAGACCATACATTCACCAGTAGTCAGACCATACATTCACCACCAGTAGTCAGACCATACATTCACCACCAGTAGTCAGACCATACATTCACCACCAGTAGTCAGACCATACATTCACCAGTAGTCAGACCATACATTCACCAGTAGTCAGACCATACATTCACCACCAGTAGTCAGACCATACATTCACCAGTAGTCAGACCATACATTCACCAGTAGTCAGACCATACATTCACCACCAGTAGTCAGACCATACATTCACCACCAGTAGTCAGACCATACATTCACCACCAGTAGTCAGACCATACATTCACCAGTAGTCAGACCATACATTCACCACCAGTAGTCAGACCATACATTCACCACCAGTAGTCAGACCATACATTCACCAGTAGTCAGACCATACATTCACCAGTAGTCAGGTTCTATAACCCTGCAGCTCTTCTGTTCCAGGGTTCCAGCATGACTATGTGATTTTCTGGAAAAAAAATTCTCATTTTGTCTGTCATAGTTGACGTGTACCTATGATGAAAATTACAGGCCTCTCTCATCTTTTTAAGTGGGAGAACTTGCACAATTGGTGGCTGAATTAATACTTTTTTCCCCACTGTACATATCACCTTTTTTTTTTTCCCGGTCAGAATCAGCTGTGAAGGGCTTAGTTGTGTTATTTTTGTTGCGTTTCAGTCTTGTGGTGGGAATACTGAGGTGATGTCAGTGTAAATGTGTCAACATGTTTGAGGTGTTGGCAGCTGCAGAGGCTATTTTTGTTTAGCGTGGCGACATACTCATTATTATATTATTATTACTTATAGAGAATCCTCCTGGTTTATCGACCCCCACCACGGTACAGAACTAGTTATAGAGAATCCTCCTGGTTTATCGACCCCACCCACCACTCACCATGGTACAGAACTAGTTATAGAGAATCCTCCTGGTTTATCGACCCCCACCACTCACCATGGTACAGAACTAGTTATAGAGAATCCTCCTGGTTTATCTACCCCACCACTCACCATGGTACGACCCCCACCCACCACTAGTTAGTTATAGAGAATCCTCCTGGTTTATCGACCCCCACCCACCACTCACCATGGTACAGAACTAGTTATAGAGAATCCTCCTGGTTTATCGACCCCCACCCACCACTCACCATGGTACAGAACTAGTTATAGAGAATCCTCCTGGTTTATCGACCCCCACCCACCACTCACCACTCAACCACGGTACAGAACTAGTTTATAGAGAATCCTCCTGGTTTTATCGACCCCCACCCCCACCACTCACCATGGTACAGAACTAGTTATAGAGAATCCTCCTGGTTTATCGACCCCACCCACCACTCACCATGGTACAGAACTAGTTATAGAGAATCCTCCTGGTTTATAGACCCCACCACTCACCATGGTACAGAACTAGTTATAGAGAATCCTCCTGGTTTATCGACCCCCACCACTCACCATGGTACAGAACTAGTTATAGAGAATCCTCCTGGTTTATCGACCCCCACCCACCACTCACCATGGTACAGAACTAGTTATAGAGAATCCTCCTGGTTTATAGACCCCCACCACTCACCATGGTACAGAACTAGTTATAGAGAATCCTCCTGGTTTATCGACCCCCCCACCACTCACCATGGTACAGAACTAGTTATAGAGAATCCTCCTGGTTTATCGACCGACCCCACCCACCACTCACCATGGTACAGAACTAGTTATAGAGAATCCTCCTGGTTTATCGACCCCCACCACTCACCATGGTACAGAACTAGTTATAGAGAATCCTCCTGGTTTATCGACCCCCACCACTCACCATGGTACAGAACTAGTTATAGAGAATCCTCCTGGTTTATCGACCCCACCCACCACTCACCATGGTACAGAACTAGTTATAGAGAATCCTCCTGGTTTATCGACCCCACCACTCACCATGGTACAGAACTAGTTATAGAGAATCCTCCTGGTTTATCGACCCCCACCCACCACTCTCCATGGTACAGAACTAGTTATAGAGAATCCTCCTGGTTTATCGACCCCCACCACTCACCATGGTACAGAACTAGTTATAGAGAATCCTCCTGGTTTATCTACCCCCACCACTCACCATGGTACAGAACTAGTTATAGAGAATCCTCCTGGTTTATCGACCCCCACCCACCACTCACCATGGTACAGAACTAGTTATAGAGAATCCTCCTGGTTTATAGACCCCACCACTCACCACGGTACAGAACTAGTTGCCGGCTGCCCCTCACAAAAGGTCAGTTTGAAATGCGTCGTTCCACCCCTACTATAAATAAATGCACCAGTTAAGATGTTAATTTTTATTACATGTCCATAGGCTATAGTAGTTTTAACAGATTAGCCCCCCCCCCTCCCCCCAAAAAATGTCCAGCTCAGATTTACTGAAGAGGCATACAACACTGTGGCTTAGCCTACAGACCTGGTTGATATATTTCCTATGTATTCTTTCAGGTTCACAGTGCGGACCGAACCGAGGTTCAGTACGAATATCTATTATGTTACACCCTTAACAGATACAGAAAAACATTTCTAGCCAGAACAGAGAAGACAGAAATAAACAGACAAGTCGTTTAATCTCAGAAGACAGTACAACACTGCTCCGCTCACAGAGAAAGAGTGAGAGGACAGAGTCCCATTGAGGTGATGATCTGGGCTCGGACGCCCGTCATGGATCAGTCCTGTGTCTCGTGTCCCAGTGAACCAATAGATGGATGCCGTAGGCCCTTGCTGTGACCAGAGAGGTGCTCGGCTCTGGGTTCAGCCTGCCGCTGGTGTGGTCTGGCCTCCAGAGGTCAGAGAGGGAGTGGCAGAGCTGGGGCAGGTGTCACCTCTGTTCTGAGGTCCTACTGGACCTCCCCAGGCCCTGCTTCCCTCTGCTGTTCCCCCTGCTGTAGTCTCCCCCCGCCTGGCCCCCCCTACCCTGCTTCCACCTCTGGCCTTTAGCCTCTGGCTCCGAGTCACTGAGCTCCAGGTCCGGGCAGTATCCGTCCGTCTCCTGGTAGGGTGGTGGTCTGGTACCACTGTGTCCTTGGGAGCCTCCAGGAGCTGGTTTGGCCCAGGGCCGGTCCTTGGCTGATCTGGAGCCTTTACCCCCCTGGGACAGCTTGTCCCCCCGCAGGTCCTCCGTGGTCCGCACCAAGCTGACTGTCGCCTCCTTGAACGACTGGTTGAAGTGCTCCATGGTTGACCTCCTGAAGCTGGCTGATTGGCTGGCCTTAACCCCTGACCCCTCAATGGCTTCCTGTTCGCTGGGGGTCTGACAGGCGCTGTCCTTCTGGGCCACGCCTACCATCTTCTCCATCACACCGTTGGATTTGGGGACGTGCCCCGCCCGCTCTGGGTCCAGTTTGACATTTCCATTGGAGGAGTGGCCGTGGAGCGCCAGGGGTTTACCCGTTAAGGTTTTGCCAGTCAGGGGCTTGCCAGTCAGGGGCTTGCCAGTAGGCAGGGCTGAGCCCCTGGCCGTACTGTTGGTCAGTGCTGGTCCAGTGGCGGTACTGCCCTCCCTACGTGACTGACCTGAGGTAGAGAGTAGACTGCCATTGGAGCGCTCCTCTCTCCTGCCTCGCCCATGGAGTGGAGGCTTCCCTCCCCCTTTACCCTTCCCCCCCCCCTCCCCCAACCCCCCTCCTCCCCCACTGTGTTGGTGAACGTTCCCGCTGTTATCCGGACAGAGGGGGCCGTTGCCTGACTTGGAGACGGTCTTCCCGTTACCCAGGGACACTTTGGGCATCTTCAGCTTCAGGGTGATTCTGGGAGGAGGCCGGAACAACATGCTCTCCACCGGGAACAACACAGGCAGACCTGGAGAGAGAAACACCATGAGTCCCAATCTCCACCCTAGAGAGATGACAGACAGACAGACACAACCAGTATCTTACCAGCGGAGACCTCCTGGTTGAGCAGTTTGACGTGGAGGTTGAAGATCTGCTCCTGGGCTTTGCTCTGAGACAGTTTCAGCTTTTCCCTCCGACTCACCATGTAACACAGGTTCCTCACCTGCAGGGGACACAACATGGCCGTCAAGAGAGCAGACGTTGACCCAACATGGCCGTCAAGAGAGCAGACGTTGACCCAACATGGCAGAGAAGGGTATGTTCTAAATCAGAGGTGGGCAAACTTTTTGGCTCGGGGGCCAGTTGGGGATTTTTAACTCCAACCAGTTATAACTAACCTGGTTCATCTTATCAACCAGCTAATTATTAGAATCAGGTGTGCTAGATTAGGGTTGGACTGAAAACCTACAGGAGGGTATCTCTCCAGGAACAGGGTTGAAGTTAAAACCTACAGGAGGGTTTCTCTCCTGGAACAGGGTTGGAGCAAAAACCTACAGGAGGGTATCTCTCCAGGAACAGGGTTGGAGCAAAAACCTACAGGAGGGTATCTCTCCAGGAACAGGGTTGGAGTTAAAACCTACAGGAGGGTATCTCTCCAGGAACAGGGTTGGAGTTAAAACCTACAGGAGGGTATCTCTCCAGGAACAGGGTTGGAGCAAAAACCTACAGGAGGGTATCTCTCCAGGAACAGGGTTGGAGTTAAAACCTACAGGAGGGTATCTCTCCAGGAACAGGGTTGGAGTTAAAACCTACAGGAGGGTTTCTCCAGGAACAGGGTTGGAGAGCCCTGATCTAATGTAATCAACCACTCCCTCCTGCAGGAACATCCTTATTCGTATGTAGACGCTGTCTTCTAATATATCTATATTAAATATCTAACTAATAAGTAATACTAACCCTCTCTAAGTCCTGTCGGAGGTGCATGAACATCCTCATTCGTGTGTGGATGCTGTCTTCATGAGGCAACAGCAGCAGGTTCTCCTCCTCACTAGGGGGCAGCAGAGCACGGTTGAAGTTGCTCTTCCTCTTCAGTTTCCAGTACTGGTAGATGAAGTCCAGCAGGGTGCGAGGTAGGCCCAGGTTCAGGGCCAGCTCCTCAGGGTGGATCAGAGTATAAAACCCCTCCTCCAGTTCTAATAACCTCTGGGCCCTCAGGCCCCCCCTCTCTGGGTCTATGGGGGGTTTGGGCCGGGCCGGGCTGAGAACGGAGCCTGGCTCGCCTGCCTTGGGCTGCTTGCTGTGGGCTGGCTGACAGGGGCTGAGGCCGGGGGCCGGTGGGTCGGAGGAGGCCTGGTTCTTGGGCTTGCTGTGCTTCAGGCAGTAGGACTTGAACTTCACCTCGTCTCCTTCATCCAGGATGGTCTTCATCTCCAGGCTGTGCTCGAAGGCACACGTCACATGGAACGGGATGGTGCAGTTCTTCACGGAGCACTGAGAGGGATGAGACCCAACACAACAGAATATACACATCATTAACTATATCAGAATAATACAGACATATACTACAAGGCACACATGGAACGGTGCAGTTCTTCACCGAGCACAGTGGGGGATGAAGGAGGATAAGGAGGCTTGATCTCTGGGGGATGGAGGAGGATAAGGAGGGTTGATCTCTGGGGGATGGAGGAGGATAAGGAGCTTTGAACTCTGGGGGATGGAGGAGGATAAGGAGAGTTGAACTCTGGGGGATGGAGGAGGGTTGAACTCTGGGGATGAGGAGGATTGATTTCTGGGGGATGGAGAAGGATAAGGAGAGTTGAACTCTGGGGGATGGAGGAGGATAAGGAGAGTTGAACTCTGGGGGATGGAGGAGGCTTGAACTCTGGGGGATGGAGGAGGATAAGGAGGGTTGATTTCTGGGGGATGGAGAAGGATAAGGAGGGTTGATCTCTGGGGGATGGAGAAGGATAAGGAGAGTTGATCTCTGGGGGATGGAGGAGGATAAGGAGGGTTGATCTCTGGGGGATGGAGAAGGATAAGGAGAGTTGAACTCTGGGGGATGGAGGAGGGTTGAACTCTGGGGGATGGAGGAGGGTTGAACTCTGGGGGATGGAGGATGATAAGGAGGCTTGATCTCTGGGGGATGGAGGAGGATAAGGAGGCTTGATCTCTGGGGGATGGAGGAGGATAAGGAGGATTGATCTCTGGGGGATGGAGGAGGATAAGGAGGGTTGAACTCTGGGGGATGGAGAAGGGTTGAACTCTGGGGGATGGAGGAGGATAGGAGAGTTGAACTCTGGGGGATGGAGGAGGATAAGGAGAGTTGAACTCTGGGGGATGGAGGAGGCTTGAACTCTGGGGGATGGAGGAGGATAAGGAGGGTTGATTTCTGGGGGATGGAGAAGGATAAGGAGGGTTGATCTCTGGGGGATGGAGGAGGATAAGGAGAGTTGAACTCTGGGGGATGGAGGAGGGTTGAACTCTGGGGGATGGAGGATGATAAGGAGGCTTGATCTCTGGGGGATGGAGGAGGATAAGGAGGCTTGATCTCTGGGGGATGGAGGAGGATAAGGAGGCTTGATCTCTGGGGGATGGAGGAGGATAAGGAGGCTTGATCTCTGGGGGATGGAGGAGGATAAGGAGAGTTGAACTCTGGGGGATGGAGGAGGGTTGAACTCTGGGGATGGAGGAGGATAAGGAGGGTTGAACTCTGGGGGATGGAGGAGGATAAGGAGGCTTGATTTCTGGGGGATGGAGGAGGATAAGGAGGCTTGATCTCTGGGGGATGGAGGAGGATAAGGAGAGTTGAACTCTGGGGGATGGAGAAGGGTTGAACTCTGGGGGATGGAAGAGGATAAGGAGAGTTGAACTCTGGGATAAGGAGAGTTGAACTCTGGGGGATGGAGGAGGGTTGAACTCTGGGGGATGGAGGAGGATAAGGAGGGTTGAACTCTGGGGGATGGAGAGGATAAGGATGGGTTCATTGACTGATCCTGACACACAACTAATACAAACATTTCACTAGCTACTACAAACACGCAGTCCTAGCTCCGTGCAGACAGCATGACTCACCTGTATGCAGGCTCCAGTCTTCAGTTTACAGAGGCTGCAGATGAGAGCCCAGCGGGAGGGGGGGATGTGAGACACCTTGGTGATGGGCTCCATCCTCTCTGGACACGCTATGCTCACCTGCAGACACATGAAGAACACACTGTTAGTAAGCTTTAATGTTGTGATTTACCATTATTAACACATTCTGACAGGAGAATAAAGAAATCGTTTGATTCTGTGTTTTAATGTTTTATTGGAGCTAAAGTATAAAATGCAATTTGGGTGTTTTAAGGTTATACCTCAGACCCTTCATTTAGGCCCTGGTCAAAAGTAGTGCTCTATGAATTAGGGGTGTAAACAGTTCACCAAACCCACGGTTCAGTACGTATTGCGGTTTTGGGGGTCACAGTTCGGTTTTGTTACAGCGGGAAAATTAAATGCCATTTCTTGCATTGTCTGTTGCAACAGGATTGTTTCCACTCGGATGCTGCGTTTCTTAACCAGGTGGGAATTTACCAGCTGTGAAGTCAAAAATACCAGTTGGATCCATGTGATTTCAACTCGTTGAGAACCGCAGGTTGGCTAATGGCCAACAAGCTGCGTCAACCATAAACTAAAAGCACAGCTATCATGATTGTAAACTAATTATATACACTGCTCAAAAAAATAAAGGGAACACTTAAACAACACAATGTAACTCCAAGTCAATCACACTTCTGTGAAATCAAACTGTCCACTTAGGAAGCAACACTGATTGACAATACATGTCACATGCTGTTGTGCAAATGGAATAGACAACAGGTGGAAATTATAGCCAATTAGCAAGACACCCCCAATAAAGAAGTGGTTCTGCAGGTGGTGACCACAGACCACTTCTCAGTTCCTATGCTTCCTGGCTGATGTTTTGGTCACTTTTGAATGCTGGCGGTGCTTTCACTCTAGTGGTAGCATGAGACGGAGTCTACAACCCACACAAGTGGCTCAGGTAGTGCAGCTCATTCAGGATGGCACATCAATGCGAGCTGTGGCAAGAAGGTTTGCTGTGTCTGTCAGCGTAGTGTCCAGAGCATGGAGGCGCTACCAGGAGACAGGCCAGTACATCAGGAGACGTGGAGGAGGCCGTAGGAGGGCAACAACCCAGCAGCAGGACCGCTACCTCCGCCTTTGTGCAAGGAGGAGCACTGCCAGAGCCCTGCAAAATGACCTCCAGCAGGTCACAAATGTGCATGTGTCTGCTCAAACGGTCAGAAACAGACTCCATGAGGGTGGTATGAGGGCCCGACGTCCACAGGTGGGGGTTGTGCTTACAGCCCAACACCGTGCAGGACGTTTGGCATTTGCCAGAGAACACCAAGATTGGCAAATTCGCCACTGGCGCCCTGTGGACGTCGTGGAGAACGTTCTGCTGCCTGCAACATCCTCCAGGATGACCGGTTTGGCGGTGGGTCAGTCATGGTGTGGGGTGGCATTTCTTTCATGTGCTCGCCAGAAGTAGCCTGACTGCCATTAGGTACCGAGATGAGATCCTCAGACCCCTTGTGAGACCATATGCTGGTGCGGTTGGCCCTGGGTTCCTCCTAATGCAAGACAATGCTAGACCTCATGTGGCTGGAGTGTGTCAGCAGTTCCTGCAAGAGGAAGGCATTGATGCTATGGACTGGCCCGCCCGTTCCCCTGACCTGAATCCAATTGAGCACATCTGGGACATCATGTCTCGCTCCATCCACCAACGCCACGTTGCACCACAGACTGTCCAGGAGTTGGCGGATGCTTTTGTCCAGGTCTGGGAGGAGATCCCTCAGGAGACCATCCGCCACCTCATCAGGAGCATGACCAGGCATTGTAGGGAGGTCATACAGGCACGTGGAGGCCACACACACTACTGAGCCTCATTTTGACTTGTTTTAAGGACATTACATCAAAGTTGGATCAGCCTGTAGTGTGGTTTTCCACTTTAATTTTGAGGGTGACTCCAAATCCAGACCTCCATGGGTTGATACATTTGATTTCCATTGATAATTTGTGTGATTTTGTTGTCAGCACATTCAACTATGTAAAGAAAAAAGTATTTAATAAGATTATTTCATTCATTCAGATCTAGGATGTGTTATTTTAGTGTTCCCTTTATTTTTTTGAGCAGTGTAGTTAAAAAAAAACACACATTGATAGCTTTATATACAGAATGTTTTTGTTGATGTATTTAACTGCCGAACATGCTGTTATTGAGGTAATTTCCTTAGTAGGTGAGGTCAGAGGTCAGCATGTGGGGGAAGTGTGAGCTCCGGATGATATTTTCCCATTAGTAATTACCAGTTGGGAGTAGATTCCCACTTCCATCTTGGTTACGAACGCTGCTGGGGGCGTATCTGGAGCACGGTACATCTCCCACTCAAATCAAATCACATTTTATTGGTCACATTGGACACATTTAGCAGATGTTATTGCGGGTGTAGCAAAATGCTGGTGTTCCTAGCTCCAACAGTGCAGTAGTATCTAACAATTCACAACAATACACACAAATCTAAAAGTAAAAGAATGGAATTAAGAAATATATAAATATTAGGACGAGCAATGTCAGAGTGACTACAATACTGTAGAATACAGTATATACATATGAGATGAGTAAAGTAGTATGTAAACATGATTAAAGTGACCAGTGATTCCATTATTAAAGTGGCCAGTGATTCCATGTCTATGTATATAGGGCAGCAGCCTCTAAGGTGCAGGGTTGAGTATCCGGGTGGTAGCCGGCTAGTGATGGCTGTTTAACAGTCTGATGGCCTTGAGATAGAAGCTGTTTTTCAGTCTCTCGGTCCCAGCTTTGATGCACCTGTACTGACCTCGCCTTCTGGATGATAGCGGGGTGAACAGGCAGTGGCTCGGGTGGTTGATGTCCTTGATTATCTTTTGGCCTTTCTGTGACATCGGGTGCTGTATGTGTCTTGGAGGGCGGGTAGTTTGTGGTCCTCTGTAGCTCAGCTGGTAGAGCACGGCGCTTGTAACGCAAAAGGTAGTGGGTTCGATTCCCCGGGACCACCCATACACAAAAAAATTATGCACGCATGACTGTAAGTCGCTTTGGATAAAAGCGTCTGCTAAATGGCATATTATTATTATATTATTAGTTTGCCCCCGGTGATGCGTTGGGCAGACCGCACCACCCTCTGGAGAGCCCTGCTGTTTCGGGCGGTGCAGTTTCCGTACCAGGCGGTGATACAGCCTGACAGGATGCTCTCAATTGTGCATCTGTAAAAGTTTGTGAATTTCTTCCACCTCCTGAGGTTCTTCACCACAGTCTGTGTGGGGACCATTTCAGATTGTCAGTGATGTGTACGCTGAGGAACTTGAAACTTCTCACCTTCTCCAATGTGGTCCTGTCGATGTGGATAGGGGGGTGCACCCTCTGCTGTTTCCTGAAGTCCACGATCAGCTCCTTCGTTTTGTTGACGTTGAGGGAGAGGTTATTTTCCTGGCACCACTCCGCCAGGGACCTCACCTCCTCCCTGTAGGCTATCAGGCCTACCACTGTTGTGTCGTCTGCAAACGTTGGAGGCGTGCTTGGCCACGCAGTCATGGGTGAACAGGGAGTACAGGAGGGGGCTGAGCACGCACCCTTGTGGGGCCCCTGTGTTGAGGATCAGTGTAGTGGAGGTGTTGTTTCCTACCCTCACCACCTGGGGGCGGCCCATCAGAAAGTCCAGGACCCAGTTCAGATCCAGGGCATAATGACGAGCTTGGAGGGTACTATGGTGTTGAAGGCTGAGCTATAGTCAATGAACAGCATTCTTACATAGGTATTCCTCTTGTCCAGATGGGATAGGGCAGTGTGCAGTGTGATGGCAATTGCATCGTCTGTGGATCTATTGGGGCAGTAAGCAAATTGAAGTGGGTCTAGGGTGACAGGTAAGGTAGAGGTGATATGATCCTTAACTAGCCTCTCAAAGCACTTCATTTAGTTCAGTTACCTTTGCTTTCTTGGGTACAGGAACAATGGTGGCCATCTTGAAGCAAGTGGGGACAGCAGACTGGGATAGAGAGAGATGTCCATGAACACACCAGCCAGCTGGTCTGCAATGCTCTGAGGACACAGCTATGGATGCCGTCTGGGCTGGCAGCCCTGCGAGGGTTAACACGCTTAAATGTCTTACTCACTTCGGTCACGGAGAACGAGAGCCCACAGTCCATGGTAGTGGCCGCGTCGGTGGCACTGTGTTATCTTCAAAGCGGGGGAAGGAGTTTAGCTTGTCCGGGACAAAACGTCGGTGTCGGCGACGTGGCTGGTTTTCCCTTTGTAATCCGTGATTGTCTGTAGACCCTGCCACATACGTCTCGTGTTGTTGAATTGCGACCTCACTTGGTCTCTGTACTGACGTTTTGCCTGTTTGATTTTCTTACGGAGGGAATAACTACACTGTTTGTATTCAACCATATTCCCAGTCACCTTGCCATGGTTAAATGCAGTGGTTCGCGCTTTCAGTTTTGTGCGAATGCTGCCGTCTATCCACGGTTTTTGGTTTGGGTAGGTTTTAAGTCACAACATCCCCTGTACACTTCCTGATGAACTCAGTCACCATGTCAGTGTATTCGTCTATGTTATTCTCAGAAGCAACCTGGAACATATCCCAGTTCGTGTGATCAAAGCAATCTTGAAGCATGGATTCCAATTGGTCAGACCAGCATTGAATAGTGCGAGTACTACAGTCAATGCGTTGATAGAACTTCGGTAGCATTTTCCTCAAATTTGCTTTGTTAAAATCCCCAGCTACAATAAATGCAGCCTCAGGATATGGGGTTTCCAGTTTGCATAAAGTAAGTCCAGTGTAGTTCCTTGAGGGCCGTCGTGGTTTCAGCTTGAGGGGGAATATACACGGCTGGGACTATAACCGAAGAGAATTCTCTTGGGAGGTAATACGGTCGGCATTTGATTGTGATGTATTCTAGGTCGGGTGAACAAAAGGACTACAGTTCCTGTACATTGCCACTATCACACCATGAGTAGTTAATCATGAAACATAAACCACCGCCTTTCTTCTTCCTGGAGAGTTCTTTATTCCTGTCTGCGCGATGTACTGAGAACCCAGCTGGCTGTATGGACGGGGACAGTATATCCGGAGAGAGCCATGATTCCGTGAAACAGAATATGTTACAGTCCCTGATGTGTCTCTGGAAGGAGATCTTCGCCCTGAGCTCGTCTACTTTATTGTCCAGAGACTGAACATTAGCGAGTAATATACTCGGAAGTGGTGGATGGTGTGCACGCCTCCTGAGTCGGACTAGAAGTCCACTCCGAATACTTCTTCTCCGCAGGCAGCGTCTTGGAGCAGCCTCTGGGATAAGTTCAGTTGCCTTGGGGAACAAAGGATCCAATTCGGAAAAGTCTTATTTTTGGTCGTAATGCTGGTGAGTTACCGCCACTGATATCCAAAAGTTATTTCCGGCTGTATGTTATAACTAAAAAAACTTTCTGGGCTAATAATGTAAGATATAACACAAAAAAAAAGAAATACTGCAAAGTTGCTTAGGAGCTAGAAGCAGAGCTGCCATGTCTGTTGCTTAGGAGCTAGAAGCAGAGCTGCCATGTCTGTTGCTCAGGAGCTAGAAGCAGAGCTGCCATGTCTGTTGCTTAGGAGCTAGAAGCAGAGCTGCCATGTCTGTTGCTTAGGAGCTAGAAGCAGAGCTGCCATGTCTGTTGCTTAGGAGCTAGAAGCAGAGCTGCCATGTCTGTTGCTTAGGAGCTAGAAGCAGAGCTGCCATGTCTGTTGCTTAGGAGCTAGAAGCAGAGCTGCCATGTCTGTTGCTTAGGAGCTAGAAGCAGAGCTGCCATGTCTGTTGCTCAGGAGCTAGAAGCAGAGCTGCCATGTCTGTTGCTTTGAGCTAGAAGCAGAGCTGCCATGTCTGTTGCTTAGGAGCTAGAAGCTGCCATGTCTGTTGCTTAGGAGCTAGTAAGCAGAGCTGCCATCCTGGTTTGTAGACCCCAGGAGCTAGAAGCAGAGCTGTTATAGAGAATCTGTTGCTTAGGAGCTAGAACATCGACCCCCACCACTCTCCATGGTACAGAACTAGTTATAGAGAATCCTCCTGGTTTATAGACCCCCACCACTCACCATGGTACAGAACTAGTTATAGAGAATCCTCCTGGTTTATCGACCCCCACCACTCACCATGGTACAGAACTAGTTATAGAGAATCCTCCTGGTTTATCGACCCCCACCCACCACTCACCATGGTACAGAACTAGTTATAGAGAATCCTCCTGGTTTATAGACCCCACCACTCTCCATTGTACAGAACTAGCTCCCGGCCGCCCCTCACAAAAGGACCGTTTGAAATGCGCCAATTAAAAATAATCCCCAAGGCCCCTTAACCCCCCCCCCCCCCCCCCCCCCCCCCCCCCCCCCCCCCCCCCCCCCCCCCCCCCCCCAGCTCAGATTTACGCAAGAGGCATAGAACAGAGCGTGTTTCAAAGTATTCACAGGGTTCACGAGGTCCCTGCACCGAACAGTTCGGTACAAATACATGTATCGTTCCACCCCAAATGGAAGAGGGAGTAATCCTTTACCTCAGGGATCCACAGGGCACAGCTGACGTGTGCCCACTTGGTGCCCGCCCTCGTAGCCTTCATCGCCCCGCCCTTGATGGGGCACAGCTGACACTGGGGGTCGATGCCCAGAACACATGTCCTGCACAGCCAGTTACCCTCCGGCACCTTCACTATCCCATAGCACGCCTGGGCAGGAGAAGAGAGAGAGTTAAAGACTATACATAACACACAAGGAGGTAGTCAGATTCCTACCTGGTGAACACAGATGTTGCCTTGTCACAGAAGACCATGACGTTGCCCTCCTCACTAGTAAATATATTCAGTGGCCAGTTTATTAGATACACTCCTCTATACTGAACATAAATACAACATGTAAAGTGACGGTCCCATGTTTCATGAGCTGAAATAAAAGATCCCAGATATTTTCCATACCCACAAAAAAGCGTATTTCTCTCAAATTTTGTGCACACATTTGTTTACATCCCTGTTAGTGAGTATTTCTCTTTGCCAAGATAATCCATCCACCTGACAGGTGTGGCATATCAAGAAGCTGATTAAACAGCATGATCATTACACAGGTGCACCTTGTGCTGGGGACAATAAAAGGCCACTAAAATCTGCAGTTATCACACAACACAATGCCACCAATGGCAAAGGTCGGGCAAAGGTCGGGCTGCCTTCTGAGGATTAGTAGGCGAATGAGTAAACTTCCACTTCCCTCCGTTCTATTGGCTACGTGCAATGATTGGAAAACAAAATGGATGATCTATGATCAAGACTATCCTACCCAGGGACATTAAAAACTGTAATATATTATGTTTCACGAGACGTGGCTGAACAACGACACGGATAATACGGAGCTGGCTGGCTTCTCCGTGCATCGGCAGGACAGAGCAGCTACGTCTGGTAAGACGAGGGGCGGGGGTGTGTGTCCATTTGTCAATAACAGCTTGTGCGCGATGTCTAATATTAAAGAAGTCTTGAGGTATTGATCGCCTGAGGTAGAGTACCTCATGATAAACTGTAGACCCACTATCTACCAAGAGAGTTCTCATCTATATTATTCCTAGCTGTCTATTTACCACCACAAACCGATGCTGGCACTAAGACCGCACTCAACGAGCTGTATAAGGCCATAAGCAAACAAGAAAATGCTAATTCAGAAGTGGCGCTCCTAGTGGCCGGGGACTTTAATGCAGGCAAACTTAAATCTGTTTTACCTAATTTGCAAAAAATAAAAATACCTCTAGCCCATCTTTACTCCACACACAGAGACGCATACAAAGCTCTCCCTCGCCCTCCATTTGGCAAATCTGACCATAATTCTATCCTCCTGATTCTTGCTTACAAGCAAAAACTAAAGCAGGAAGTACCAGTGACTCGCTCAATACGGAAGTGGTCAGATGAAGTGGATGTTATAGGACTGTTTTCCTAGCACAGACTGGAATATGTTCCGGGATTCATCCAATGGCATTGAGGAGTTTACCACCTCAGTCACCGGCTTCATCAATAAGTGCATCAACGACGTCGTCCCCACAGTGACCGTACGTACATATCCCAACCAGAAGTCATGGATTACAGGCAACATCCGCACCGAGCTAAAGGCTAGAGCTGCTGCTTCAAGGAGCGGGACTCTAACCCGGACACTTATAAGAAATCCCACTACGCCCTCCGACGAACCATCAAACAGACAAAGCGTCAATACAGGATTAAGATTGAATCGTACTACACCGGCTCTGACGCTCGTCGGATGTGGCAGGGCTTGAAAACTATTACGGACTACAAAGGGAAACCCAGACACGAGCTGCCCAGTGACCAGAGCCTACCAGACAAGCTAAATGCCTTTTATGCTCGCTTCGAGGCAAGCAACACTGAAGCATGCATGAGAGCACCAGCTGTTCCGGACTGTGTGATAACGCTCTCGGTAGCCGATATGAGCAAGACCTTTAAACAGGTCAACATTCACAAGGCCGCGGGACCAGACGGATTACCAGGACGTGTGAAAGGCTGGTCATGGCTTACATCAACAGCATCATCCCGGATACCCTAGACATTTACATTTTAGTCATTTAGCAGACGCTCTTATCCAGAGCGACTTACAGTTAGTGGGTACATACATTTCCATACTGGCCCCCCGTGGGAAACGAACCCACAACCCTGGCGTTGGAAGCGCCATGCTCTACCAACTGAGCTACAGGGGACTCCAACTCGCCTCAACAGATCCACAGATGACGCAATCTCAATCGCACTCCACACTGCCCTTTCCCACCTGGACAAAAGGAACACCTACGTGAGAATGCTGTTCATTGACTACAGCTCAGCGTTCAACACCATAGTGCCCTCAAAGCTCATCACTAAGCTCAGGGCCCTGGGACTAAACACCTCCCTCTGCAACTGGATCCTGGACTTCCTGACGGGCCGCCCCCAGGTGGTAAGGGTAGGCAACAACACGTCTGAGAACGATGAGACAGCCTATAGGAAGGAGGTCAGAGACCTGGCAGAGTGGTGCCAGGACAACAATCTCTCGCTCAATGTGAGCAAGACAAAGGAGCTGATTGTGGACTAGAGGAAAAGGAGGGCCGAACACGCCACCATTAACATCGACGGGGCTGTAGTGGAGTGCGTCGAGAGTTAAGTTCCTTGGTGTCCACATCACCAACAAACTATCATGGACCAAACACACCAAGACAGTCGTGAAGAGGGCACGACAACACCTTTTCCCCCTCAGGAGACTGAAAAGATTTGGCATGGGTCCCCAGATCCTCAAAAAGTTATACAGCTGCACCATCGAGAGCATCCTGACCGGTTGCATCACCGCCTGGTATGGCAACTGCTCGGCATCCGACCGCAAGGCACTACAGAGGGTAGTGCGTACGGCCCAGTACATCACTGGGGCCAAGCTTCCTGCCATCCAGGACCTCTATACCAGGCTGTGTCAGAGGAAGGCCCTAAAAATTGCCAAAGACTCCAGTCACCCAAGTCATAGACTGTTCTCTCTGCTACCGCACAGCAAGTGATACCGGAGCGCCAAGTCTAGGTCCAAAAGGCTCCTTAACAGCTTCTACCCCGAAGCCATAAGACTGCTGAACAATTAATCAAATGGCCACCTGGACTATTTACATTGACCCCCCCTACTCTCTGTTTATTATCTATGCATAGTCACTTTACCCCTACCTACATGTACAAATTACCTCGACTAACCTGTACCCCCGCACATTGACTCGGTACCGGTACCCCCTGTATATAGCCTCATTATTACCTGGACTAACCTGTACCCAGCCCATTGACTCGGTACCGGTACCCCCTGTATATAGCCTCATTATTACCTGGACTAACCTGTACCCCAGCCCATTGACTCGGTACCGGTACCCCCTGTATATAGCCTCATTATTACCTGGACTAACCTGTACCCCAGCCCATTGACTCGGTACCGGTACCCCCTGTATATAGCCTCATTATTACCTGGACTAACCTGTACCCCAGCCCACTGACTCGGTACCGGTACCCCCTGTATATAGCCTCATTATTGTTATTTTATTGTGTTACTTTTTACTTTAGTTTATTTAGTAAATATTTTCTAACTCTTCCTTGAACTGCATTGTTGGTTAAGGGATTGTAAGTAAGCATTTCACGGTAAGGTCTACATCTGTTGTATTCGGCCCATGTGACAAATAAAGTTTGATTTGATAGGTTGGAGGACGTCCTCTGGACGTTGTCATAATTACTGTATAAGTCTATGGAAGGGGGGTGAGAACCATGAGCCTCCTAGGTTTTGTATTGAAGTCAATGTACCCAGAGGAGGATGGAAGCTAGCTGTCCTCCGGCTACACCATGGTGCTACCCTACAGAGTGCTGTTGAGGCTAACAGTGTGTTCTAAACTTGAGACCGGTAGTGTATATTTAAGCAATAAGGCCCGAGGAGGTGTGGTATATGGCCAATATACCACGGATAAGGGCTGTTCTTACAAACGACGCAACACAGAGTCCCAGGATACAGCCCTTAGCCGTGGTATATTGGCCATATACCACACCTCCTCGGGCCTTATTGCTGTTATAAACTGGTTACCAACGTAATTAGAGCAGTAAAAAGCAACTTTTTGTCATACCCATGGTATACTGTCTGATATACCACGGCTGTCAGCCAATCAGCATTCAGGGCTCGACCCACCCAGTTTATAATTCGTATTATATATTTCTCTAGTTAGTTTCCTACCTGATGAACACAGATGTTACACTTGTCACAGAAGACCATGTCGTTGCCCTCCTCGCTGTCGGGGGAGCGACACACGTCACAGATGACGTCCTCGTCGTACTCGATGCCCAGCCCTTCTACCGTGTCGATGGCATGGTTCATGTTGTCATGGCAATGACGCTCCAAAGCCTCCATGGTGCGCTCCATTGTCAGCTCGTCTACAGGACCCTCCCCTGGGGAATGACATAGCACAGATAGACCCAGAGAGATAAGCACAGTTAGACCCAGAGAGATAAGCACAGTTAGACCCAGAGAGATAAGCACAGTTAGACCCAGAGAGATAAGCACAGTTAGACCCAGAGAGATAAGCACAGTTAGACCCAGAGAGATAAGCACAGTTAGACCCAGAGAGATAAGCACAGTTAGACCCAGAGAGATAAGCACAGTTAGACCCAGAGAGATAAGCACAGTTAGACCCAGAGAGATAAGCACAGTTAGACCCAGAGAGATAAGCACAGTTAGACCCAGAGAGATAAGCACAGTTAGACCCAGAGAGATAAGCACAGTTAGACCCAGAGAGATAAGCACAGTTAGACCCAGAGAGATAAGCACAGTTAGACCCAGAGAGATAAGCACAGTTAGACCCAGAGAGATAAGCACAGATAGACCCAGAGAGATAAGCACAGTTAGACCCAGAGAGATAAGCACAGTTAGACCCAGAGAGATAAGCACAGTTAGACCCAGAGAGATAAGCACAGTTAGACCCAGAGAGATAACCACAGTTAGACCCAGAGAGATAAGCACAGTTAGACCCAGAGAGACAGAAGAACATCTGCTGATTATAAATACATTTGATTGAATTTGACAACGACAGCGAGGACAACGTTGCTGCCCGTAGCCACACTCCTCTGTTCTCCACAAAGACCCATAAGATACTGAGGGAAGAGCAAGCCCCATAAGATACTGAGGAAGAGCAGCATCACCTTGCACTCCAAATAACCACTCATTATGTGATCAAGATGAGCCAATCTGGGCAGAGCCTTACTCAAGCCAATCCCCTGGAAGGTGGTGGTGTGAAGCCTGTCACATGCTTCCCAGTCTAAACAGTTCAAGCATATATTATGAAATGTTGTGACTTTTTTCTCTCGTTTTGGTGTTCGGCAGTTTTTTTTGGGGGGGCTGTTCCAGCACACACATTTTTTCTTGAGGCAAGTCGAAGTTCGGTAGCTGAAGTCTACCCCCCTTTGTCTGTGATTGGTCAACAGTACTACTCCTAGTGTCTGTGATTGGTCAACAGTACTACTCCTAGTGTCTGTGATTGGTCAACAGTACTACTCCTAGTGGTAACTATAGACAGGATTCTTCAAACAAGCAACTACTAGTTTTCATGCACATTTTTTCACTTGAGAAATACTGGACCAAATATCTTAAGATGTAAAATTGCATGACTAAGACCTCCTCAGCAAAAACGTCAAAATTCATTACAGATTTATTTATCTTACATTCATTTTGACTATTTTGAGGAAGTAGTATATTGGCTGTTGTTGCTACAGCGTCTCAAGAGGGACAAACAGTACTATTGCCGCTTTTTTCTTGTTTTCAAGCGTATAATTCTGCCAGGAGCAAACCCAACCGATGTAAACGGGCGGATGCCTTTAGGGTGCCATTTGGAACGCAGCCGCAGCCTATGAGAAGGTTTGTGGTCCTTACCCATGTGGAACGCGGCCCAGCCTATGAGAAGGTTTGTGGTCCTTACCCATGTGTCCTAGCTCAGCGTTGAGTGCCTGCAGCCAGTAGAGGTCCATGTCATCCAGATCATAAGGACACATGGCTTCAGCCAGCTCCTTGATGTTAACATAACCCGTCTCTGTCGAGTCCTGACTCCAGCACTGGATATACCTCCTCTGGAGAGTGAACAACACCTCCTTAGGCTTCTCCGCTATGTTCCTACAGAAACAAATGCAAACAATTGTAAGGAATCACTCGCAACTTGTGAAGTCGTCCAGTACCCAGAAAAACAGAGAGAGCCAGTAGCTCTTTAAACTCATACCCTCTATAAAAAAAAGGTCCTATATCACCCAGACAGCTGCATATATAGTGGCTCTCTCTCCTATATCACCCAGACAGCTGCATATATAATATATAGTGGCGTTCTCTCTCAGAACAAAGCATAGCTCTTTAATCTCATACCCGTAGACGGGTTGAAAATGGCAGATTTGGACACTGATAAGCACCTAAATTGTAACGTAGTGGCTGGACAGTAACATGCTATACATGACGTCAGAGCTCAGTGGCTGGACAGTAACATGCTATACATGACGTCAGAGCTCTGGTTCTGGACAGTAACACGCTATACATGACGTCAGAGCTCAGTGGCTGGACAGTAACACGCTATACATGACGTCAGAGCTCTGGTTCTGGACAGTAACATGCTATACATGACGTCAGAGCTCAGTGTCTGGACAGTTAACACGCTATACATGACGTCAGAGCTCTGGTTCTGGATAGTAACACGCTATACATGACGTCAGAGCTCAGTGGCTGTACAGTAACACGCTATACATGACGTCAGAGCTCAGTGGCTGTACAGTAACACGCTATACATGACGTCAGAGCTCAGTGGCTGGACAGTAACATGCTATACATGACGTCAGAGCTCTGGTTCTGGACAGTAACATGCGCTATACATGACGTCAGAGCTCAGTGTCTGGACAGTAACACGCTATACATGACGTCAGAGCTCTGGTTCTGGATAGTAACACGCTATACATGACGTCAGAGCTCAGTGGCTGGACAGTAACATGCTATACATGACGTCAGAGCTCAGTGGCTGGACAGTAACATGCTATACATGACGTCAGAGCTCAGTGTCTGGACAGTAACATGCTATACATGACGTCAGAGCTCAGTGGCTGGACAGTAACATGCTATACATGACGTCAGAGCTCAGTGGCTGGACAGTAACATGCTATACATGACGTCAGAGCTCAGTGGCTGGACAGTAACATGCTATACATGACGTCAGAGCTCTGGTTCTGGACAGTAACATGCTATACATGACGTCAGAGCTCAGTGGTTCTGGACAGTAACATGCTATACATGACGTCAGAGCTCAGTGGCTGGACAGTAACATGCTATACATGACGTCAGAGCTCTGGGTCTGTACAGTAACACGCTATACATGACGTCAGAGCTCTGGTTCTGGACAGTAACATGCTATACATGACGTCAGAGCTCAGGGTCTGCGCTTCACAGCGCTGTGTGGGTTTTGACTGACAGCCGTTCTGAACTTGATCACAACAAGTTGCCCCCGTCCCTCCTGCTAATTGGCCAACTTCGCCCCGTCCCTCCTGCTAATTGGCCAACTTCTGCACACTTCTTTTTGTCTGAGTGAGGGAATTGCTGTAAATGATGAGGACTCTATGCATTTAGAAAAGGTTTATAATAAATACCGCTTTGATGTCATACAAGCAAGGGAAACACCTGTGAGTCCAAATGTGCACCTTGTTACAAGATGACATGGTGTTATACCCTGTATTGTCCTGAACAGAATGAGCCGGTGTATATTATGAAGAATATTTGCCGGACCACACGTCGAAATGCACGCATGACTCCATTCAATGAGCACCAAGAAGACGACATGCTTCTCTGAACTGCCTTGTGAAAGCCTGACACTGAAAGATCTTATTTTATCATTTAGCTAGTCATGTTGGCAATAGAACAAGCTTTCAAATGATGCCCAACTGACCCAGATTGGGATTTATATAAATGGACCATTTCTGGATTGTGTAAAAACATCCGGGATGGAGGACTATGCTCCAAACAGAGTGTGCTGGCTCTAGTTCCTCAACGGCACAGAAATGGTTCCTTATAATTTAAGACTCTTCTTTGAATCATAAAAGTGCATTGACATTCCTTAGGAACTGTGCACACTTTGGAGGAGGTGTGGCCACTTGGAGACAGCAGTTAGACCGCTCACTCAAACCCACAGTCTGGAGAGGGGTGTGGCCACTTGGAGACACCAGTTAGACCGCTCACTCAAACGCTTGGCATTTTTTTGTCTTACATTGCACGTTCATGTTACTGAATGTATCCAGAGTATTTTCAGATTTCGTTATCAACAAATGCTGTGAAAAGTACAGTAAATGTAAAATGTAAATAAAGTCAACAGTGTAGTGTTTGGACTCTGACTTGTGTCAGGTGAACTGATGTGTCCTCACCTTTAGTCTAATCATTCACCCATCATCTCCTCACCTTTAGTCTAATCATTCACCCATCATCTCCTCACCTTTAGTCTAATCATTCAGCCATCATCTCCTCACCTTTAGTCTAATCATTCAGCCATCATCTCCTCACACCTTTAGTCTAATCATTCACCCATCATCTCCTCACCTTTAGTCTAATCATTCACCCATCATCTCCTCACCTTTAGTCTAATCATCAACCCATCATCTCCTCACCTTTAGTCTAATCATTCACCCATCATCTCCTCACCTTTAGTCTAATCATTCACCCATCATCTCCTCACCTTTAGTCTAATCATTCACCCATCATCTCCTCACCTTTAGTCTAATCATTCAGCCATCATCTCCTCACCTTTAGTCTAATCATTCACCCATCATCTCCTCACCTTTAGTCTAATCATTCACCCATCATCTCCTCACCTTTAGTCTAATCATTCAGCCATCATCTCCTCACCTTTAGTCTAATCATTCAGCCATCATCTCCTCACCTTTAGTCTAATCATTCAGCCATCATCTCCTCACCTTTAGTCTAATCATTCACCCATCATCTCCTCACCTTTAGTCTAATCATTCACCCATCATCTCCTCACCTTTAGTCTAATCATTCACCCATCATCTCCTCACCTTTAGTCTAATCATTCACCCATCATCTCCTCACCTTTAGTCTAATCATTCACCCATCATCTCCTCACCTTTTAGTCTAATCATTCACCCATCATCTCCTCACCTTTAGTCTAATCATTCACCCATCATCTCCTCACCTTTAGTCTAATCATTCACCCATCATCTCCTCACCTTTAGTCTAATCATTCACCCATCATCTCCTCACCTTTAGTCTAATCATTCAGCCATCATCTCCTCACCTTTAGTCTAATCATTCAGCCATCATCTCCTCACCTTTAGTCTAATCATTATCTCCAAACGGTTCCCTTTTAATTGCTACCATAGTTATGCATTCCATATTACTTCTGGAAGGAACATTCCAATCTATCCCTATAGGCCAATTCCCAGGAGGGCTGATCTCTCTCACATTGCAGAAGAAAATAACTCCACACACAAGACTTCACCTGCTTTAAATAGTATTTTTTACTATGTGGATTTTGGTGCTGCAACTCCCTGCACCACAAAGGGAAAAGTATGGCAGTGTGTTGTTAAGACAGGAGGAGACAGGAGGAGACAGGAGGAGACAGGAGGAGACAGGTGGAGACAGGAGGAGACAGGAGGAGACAGGTGTGTTGTTAAGACAGGAGGAGACAGGAGGAGACAGGTGGAGACAGGAGGAGACAGGTGTGTTGTTAAGACAGGAGGAGACAGGAGGAGACAGGAGGAGACAGGAGGAGACAGGAGGAGACAGGAGGAGACAGGTGTGTTGTTAAGACAGGAGGAGACAGGTGTGTTGTTAAGACAGGAGGAGACAGGTGTGTTGTATGGTTACCTGATGGAGGCGTGTGGGATGGTTTCGGGGAAGGCCGGCACCTGCACCCCCTTCTCCCACTCCTGTCTCCAGGTGTCCCCCAGCAGATAGTAGTCTTCAGGGGAGACATGGTGAGAGTCAGGCAGCTTCATGGCACTGATCAGGTCTTTCCTGAACACCTGGGGAGGAAGGAGAGGGGGTATCAACAGGCTGACAGAGCCCTTCTACCATGGGGAGGAAGGAGAGGGGGTATCAACAGGCTGACAGAGCCATTCTACCATGGGGAGGAAGGAGAGGGGGTATCAACAGGCTGACAGAGCCCATCTACCATGGGAGGAAGGAGAGGGTATCAACAGGCTGACAGAGCCCTTCTACCATGGGGAGGAAGGAGAGGGTATCAACAGGCTGACAGAGCCCTTCTACCATGGGGAGGAAGGAGAGGGTATCAACAGGCTGACAGAGCCCTTCTACATGGGGAGGAAGGAGAGGGGGTATCAACAGGCTGACAGAGCCCTTCTACCATGGGGAGGAAGGAGAGGGTATCAACTGGCTGACAGAGCCCTTCTACCATGGGGAGGAAGGAGAGGGGGTATCAACAGGCTGACAGAGCCCTTCTACCATGGGGAGGAAGGAGAGGGTATCAACAGGCTGACAGAGCCCTTCTACCATGGGGAGGAAGGAGAGGGGGTATCAACAGGCTGACAGAGCCCTTCTACCATGGGGAGGAAGGAGAGGGTATCAACAGGCTGACAGAGCCCTTCTACCATGGGGAGGAAGGAGAGGGTATCAACAGGCTGACAGAGCCCTTCTACCATGGGGAGGAAGGAGAGGGTATCAACAGTCTGACAGAGCCCTTCTACCATGGGGAGGAAGGAGAGGGGGTATCAAACAGGCTGACAGAGCCCTTCTACCATGGGGAGGAAGGAGAGGGGGTATCAACAGGCTGACAGAGACCTTCTACCATGGGGAGGAAGGAGAGGGGGTATCAACAGGCTGACAGAGCCCTTCTACATGGGGAGGAATGAGAGGGGGTATCAACAGGCTGACAGAGCCCTTCTACCATGGGGAGGAAGGAGAGGGGGTATCAACAGGCTGACAGAGACCTTCTACCATGGGGAGGAATGAGAGGGGGTATCAACAGGCTGACAGAGACCTTCTACCATGGGAAGGAATGAGAGGGGGTATCAACAGGCTGACAGAGACCTTCTACCATGGGGAGGAATGAGAGGGGGTATCAACAGGCTGACAGAGCCCTTCTACCATGGGGAGGAAGGAGAGGGGGTATCAACAGGCTGACAGAGACCTTCTACCATGGGAGGAAGGAGAGGGGGTATCAACAGGCTGACAGAGCCCTTCTACATGGGGAGGAAGGAGAGGGTATCAACAGGCTGACAGAGCCCTTCTACCATGGGGAGGAAGGAGAGGGTATCAACTGGCTGACAGAGCCCTTCTACCATGGGGAGGAAGGAGAGGGTATCAACAGGCTGACAGAGCCCTTCTACCATGGGGAGGAAGGGGAGAGGGGGTATCAACAGGCTGACAGAGCCCTTCTACCATGGGGAGGAAGGAGAGGGTATCAACAGGCTGACAGAGCCCTTCTACCATGGGAGGAAGGAGAGGGTATCAACAGGCTGACAGAGACCTACCATGGGGAGGAAGGGGAGAGGGGGTATCAACAGGCTGACAGAGCCCTTCTACCATGGGAGGAAGGAGAGGGTATCAACTGGCTGACAGAGCCCTTCTACCATGGGGAGGAAGGAGAGGGGGTATCAACAGGCTGACAGAGCCCTTCTACCATGGGGAGGAAGGGGAGAGGGTATCAACTGGCTGACAGAGCCCTTCTACCATGGGGAGGAAGGGAGAGAGGGGTATCAACAGGCTGACAGAGCCCTTCTACCATGGGGAGGAAGGAGAGGGTATCAACAGGCTGACAGAGCCCTTCTACCATGGGGAGGAAGGAGAGGGGGTTTCAACAGGCTGACAGAGCCCTTCTACCATGGGGAGGAAGGAGAGGGTATCAACAGGCTGACAGAGACCTTCTACCATGGGGAGGAAGGAGAGGGTATCAACTGGCTGACAGAGACCTACCATGGGGAGGAAGGGGAGAGGGTATCAACTGGCTGACAGAGCCCTTCTACCATGGGGAGGAAGGGGAGAGGGGGTATCAACAGGCTGACAGAGCCCTTCTACCATGGGGAGGAAGGAGAGGGTATCAACAGGCTGACAGAGCCCTTCTACCATGGGGAGGAAGGGGAGAGGGGGTATCAACAGGCTGACAGAGCCCTTCTACCATGGGGAGGAAGGAGAGGGGGTATCAACAGGCTGACAGAGCCCTTCTACCATGGGGAGGAAGGGGGAGAGGGGGTATCAACAGGCTGACAGAGCCCTTCTACCATGGGGAGGAAGGGGAGAGGGGGGTATCAACAGGCTGACAGAGACCTTCTACCATGGGGAGGAAGGAGAGGGGGTATCAACAGGCTGACAGAGCCCTTCTACCATGGGGAGGAAGGAGAGGGTATCAACAGGCTGACAGAGCCCTTCTACCATGGGGAGGAAGGGGAGAGGGGGTATCAACAGGCTGACAGAGCCCTTCTACCATGGGGAGGAAGGAGAGGGTATCAACAGGCTGACAGAGCCCTTCTACCATGGGGAGGAAGGAGAGGGTATCAACAGGCTGACAGAGCCCTTCTACCATGGGGAGGAAGGAGAGGGGGTATCAACAGGCTGACAGAGCCCTTCTACCATGGGGAGGAAGGAGAGGGTATCAACAGGCTGACAGAGCCCTTCTACCATGGGGAGGAAGGGGAGAGGGGTATCAACAGGCTGACAGAGCCCTTCTACCATGGGGAGGAAGGAGAGAGGGTATCAACAGGCTGACAGAGCCCTTCTACCATGGGGAGGAAGGAGAGGGGGTATCAACAGGCTGACAGAGCCCTTCTACCATGGGGAGGAAGGAGAGGGGGTATCAACAGGCTGACAGAGCCCTTCTACCATGGGGAGGAAGGAGAGGGGGTATCAACAGGCTGACAGAGCCCTTCTACCATGGGGAGGAAGGAGAGGGGGGGGTATCAACAGGCTGACAGAGCCCTTCTACCATGGGGAGGAAGGAGAGGGGGTATCAACAGGCTGACAGAGCCCTTCTACCATGGGGAGGAAGGAGAGGGTATCAACACTGTTGCATGTAAAGAATACTCAGGAAGCTGCAGCTTTCTGACCATGCATCCCAAATGGCACCCTATTTTTTTTATATATTTTATTTTACCTAAATAGTGCACTACTTTTGACCAGAGCCCTATGGGGTTGTCATTTGGGACACAACCTGAGAGATATGATAAGCAGACAGCCTACAGACTGGAAACAGTGTTCTTCTCATACTGTACCTCTGCTGGTTTCTTGGGCATGGAAGCGGGGGTTCCAGGTTTGCTTCCATACTTGTTGGAGGAGCAGGAAGTGGAAGGACCTGTTAGAGAGAGGAACAGGGCGTACGTACCACTGCTGGGCTCAATTCTAATTGAAGGCAGTCAATTCAGGAAGTAAACTAAAACTACAATTCAATCAAAAAAAAATTGCATTTCTTTTCAATGACTTCTCAATAAAAATGAAAAGTAGTAGCTATTTATTTCAAACGTTTTAACACTTCCTGAATTGACTGCCTTCATTTCAAACTGAGCCAACCCTGGTACATGCATGACCTGTTTTTTTCGGAAGTTTTTTTTGTCAAGATGAAAACGGAAAACATGCTCAAAGAAATACATATACACTAGGTAGAAATACATATACACTAGGTAGAAATACATATACACTAGGTAGAAATACATATACACTAGGTAGAAATACATATACACTAGGTAGAAATAAAAACCACATCGTTTTAGGTCATGATGTTTATGCAGAAAGTTAACTCACTCTCATTGTCAGAACTGTCACTGCTGCTTGAAGACCTGAGCCGTTTCATCCTGATGTATCCTACAGGGAGGAGGGGAGAGGCAGGAGAAGCTGAGCAATGAGACGGAGAATAACTACATGAGCCCAATGGGAGACTGAAGAACTTTCATCATATCCAATAACATCCATCATACCCCTTTTATATCTAAACAAAAACATGCACTATCATACCGTCTTCTTTATATCTGAAAGCTGCAGGGGGTAAAAATCATAGTACAGTAAAACCTGCTAAGGGACCTAGTTGTGATGGTGGTATTTTCTTTTTTTAAATCTGCCTCCACCTCTGAAAACGTCGTGGTAATCCTGAAGCGACATTGGCACGCACTACGCTTAAGCTCTGTGACTGACGACCTGACGCACGACTCTCACTTGGGTGGACCAATCACAAAGCTTAGCAGAGATGACGCACTTCCTGCCCGTTTCCACCCCTCTCACCGTTGCCGGCTACGCACCGACAAGAAAGTGGGACTGTTCGAAAAGGGGCCAGTGTGGATGTAGAGGAGTTCCAGTCCTGCCTATGTTGTTAGAGAAAAGGAGAGCTCCTCTCCATCTAGGATGGAGTCCATCACCCCTCAGCAGGCCAGGCTTGGTCCTGTAACACCCCTCCAGCTAGGATGGAGTCCATCACTCCTCAGCAGGCCAGGCTTGGTCCTGTAGCACCCCTCCAGCTAGGATGGAGTCCATCACTCCTCAGCAGGCCAGGCTTGGTCCTGTAGCACCCCTCCAGCTAGGATGGAGTCCATCACTCCTCAGCAGGCCAGGCTTGGTCCTGTAGCACCCCTCCAGCTAGGATGGAGTCCATCACTCCTCAGCAGGCCAGGCTTGGTCCTGTAGCACCCCTCCAGCTAGGATGGAGTCCGTCACTCCTCAGCAGGCCAGGCTTGGTCCTGTAGCTCCCCTCCAGCTAGGATGGAGTCCGTCACTCCTCAGCAGGCCAGGCTTGGTCCTGTAATTCCTCTCCATCTAGGATGGAGTCCATCACCCCTCAGCAGGCCAGGCTTGGTCCTGTAACACCCCTCCAGCTAGGATGGAGTCCATCACTCCTCAGCAGGCCAGGCTTGGTCCTGTAGCACCCCTCCAGCTGGATGGAGTCCATCACTCCTCAGCAGGCCAGGCTTGGTCCTGTAGCACCCCTCCAGCTAGGATGGAGTCCGTCACTCCTCAGCAGGCCAGGCTTGGTCCTGTAGCACCCCTCCAGCTAGGATGGAGTCCGTCACTCCTCAACAGGCCAGGCTTGGTCCTGTAGCACCCCTCCATCTAGGATGGAGTCCGTCACTCCTCAGCAGGCCAGGCCTGGTCCTGTTTGTGGGTGAGTCCCAGAAAGAGGGCCATTTATCTACAAATTCTATCTTTTGGGAGGCAGAAAACAGTTTCCAACCAGCAATTGAGTTGTGTGAGTCTGCTGTAGAGCTCATACTAACTGGGAGGGGCCAGAGACAATTACTGCTGTAGAGCTCATACTAACTGGGAGGGGCCAGAGACAATTACTGCTGTAGAGCTCACCACTCCCCCTAACTGGGAGGGGCCAGAGACAATTACTGCTGTAGAGCTCACCACTCCTCCCCCTAACTGGGAGGGGCCAGAGACAATTACTGCTGTAGAGCTCATCACTCCTCCTAACTGGGAGGGGCCAGAGACAATTACTGCTGTAGAGCTCACCACTCCTCCCCCTAACTGGGAGGGGCCAGAGACAATTACTGCTGTAGAGCTCACCACTCCCCCTAACTGGGAGGGGCCAGAGACAATTACTGCTGTAGAGCTCACCACGCCCCCTAACTGGGAGGGGCCAGAGACAATTACTGCTGTAGAGCTCACCACTCCTCCCCCTAACTGGGAGGGGCCAGAGACAATTACTGCTGTAGAGCTCACCACGCCCCCTAACTGGGAGGGGCCTGTCGATGCCGACACATCAGCAAGCAGCACAGAAGCATGGAGACAACTCACCATAAATGTCAAGTCACAAAGTCTTCCTCTGGTGCACTCCAACCAACCTCTTCTCATCCCTGTAGACAGATTACATGTCATTATGAGTCCATAGATAGAATAGCTGTGGTAGGAGAACACGGTCAATAGCTGTGGGTAGGGGGCTGGGACCACTAGACAACACATCTGGTAGGGGGCTGGGACCACTAGACAACACATCTGGTAGGGGTCTGGGACCACTAGACAACACATCTGGTAGGGGGCTGGGACCACTAGACAACACATCTGGTAGGGGGCTGGGACCACTAGACAACACATCTGGTAGGGGGCTGGGACCACTAGACAACACATCTGGTAGGGGGCTGGGACCACTAGACAACACATCTGGTAGGGGGCTGGGACCACTAGACAACACATCTGGTAGGGGGCTGGGACCACTAGACAATACATCTGGTAGGGGGCCGGGACCACTAGACAACACATCTGGTAGGGGGCTGGGACCACTAGACAACACATCTGGTAGGGGGCTGGGACCACTAGACAATACATCTGGTAGGGGGCTGGGACCACTAGACAATACATCTGGTAGGGGGCTGGGACCACTAGACAACACATCTGGTAGGGGGCTGGGACCACTAGACAACACATCTGGTAGGGGGCTGGGACCACTAGACAACACATCTGGTAGGGGTCTGGGACCACTAGACAACACATCTGGTAGGGGGCTGGGACCACTAGACAACACATCTGGTAGGGGTCTGGGACCACTAGACAACACATCTGGTAGGGGGCTGGGACCACTAGACAATACATCTGGTAGGGGGCTGGGACCACTAGACAATACATCTGGTAGGGGGCTGGGACCACTAGACAACACATCTGGTAGGGGGCTGGGACCACTAGACAACACATCTGGTAGGGGGCTGGGACCACTAGACAACACATCTGGTAGGGGGCTGGGACCACTAGACAACACATCTGGTAGGGGGCTGGGACCACTAGACAATACGATACATCTGGTAGGGGGCTGGGACCACTAGACAATACATCTGGTAGGGGGCTGGGACCACTCTGGTTTGGGCTTAGTCGGACTATCATTTGTTTATCAACAGGACAATGACCCAACACACATCCAGGCTGTGTAAGGGCTATTAGATGACCTGGCCTCCACAATCCCCCGACCTCAACCCAATTGAGATGGTTTGGGATGAGTCGGACGGCAGAGTGAAGGAAAAGCAGCCAACAAGTGCTCAGCATATGTGGGAACTCCTTCAAGACTGTTGGAAAAGCATTCCAGGTGAAGCTGGTTGAGAGAATGCCAAAAGCGTGCAAAGCTGTCAAGGATAAGGGTGGCTATTTGAAAAATCTTAAATATAAAATAGATTTGGATTTGTTTAACACTTTTTTTGGTTACAACATGATTCCATGTGTTATTTCATAGTTTTGATGTCTTCACTATTATTCTACAATGTAAAACAGAATAAAGAAAAACTCTTGAATGAGTAGGTGTTCTAAAACTTTTGACTGGTACTGTATGTATGTATTTATATATCTCACAGACACACACACCACTCTAATGAAGGAAGAAATAACTTTAATTAGCATTTAACACATTTTTATATTCTCCCATTTTGAAATCCTTATTCATCATTGACCCATATACAGATCTCTTATAGTATTTTCTGTTGGTCACTAATTTTACTGTTTGTTAACCTGTTAATGAGGGTCAGTTAGTAGGCAGCAAAATTGACAAAAATGTGCATCCTAGCTGTAATCAATTGGTTGTAATCGTGGATTGAGCAGACCTTCCCAAACCTGTCCGATAGCTCTGTGGAAGACATCTCTACCATTTCAATTTACAATATCATTTAAAAACAATATTTGTTGTGTCTTTTCAGTTTGTTGTGTTGAGTGTTATTCGCTTTACATAATTACTTATTCCTGGTGACATTAAAGAAGAGGTTGTGCTCTGTGGTGTCATTAAAGAAGAGGTTGTGCTCTTTAAAACTAAGTTATTTGTTCTTGATCTGTCTGTTTGTTCGAAATTAGCTTCATCTTAAATTCTCAGTAATCTACAGCAGCATTCTAGAATTCTATTCACACATAAATGTGAAGCATCCGGTTGCGTTTCCACTCACTACCAAATATGGTGATGAGAGGAAGCCCAGTAGCCGGAAGTGGGAGAAGATATATCAAGATGGATTTCTCCCTACATTCTACAAATTTCCTCATTGATTAAACATTTGATCTCCATACAGTTCTGTTTCCAAAACTAGAATCTGTAACAAACAGTGGACTGCGTTTTGTAGACTTTACCCTATGCCAAAGTTGTAAAAAAATTGCATTGTTTAGGAGCGCCAGGGCGAATTGAATTATTGCACATGCTCACTTCACAACGTGGGCGTTACCTAACGGAAATATGCAAATATATGCTAGAACGCACCAATAGGATCTCACTAGCTCTTGCTTGGCTCTGCCCACATCCTTGCTTGTTCTGCCCACTATGATTAATTTGCTCCCATTGGAAACGACAGGCTCTGGTTTATCATGAGTTCGTTCCATAGATTAACTTTGCTCAATTACGAAAAGGACCGTTATTTTCATGATAATAAAGTGCATTGTCTAACTTACTACGTTATTCAGGTAGCTTAGTGGGTAAGCAGGTAGCTTAGTGGGTAAGAGCGTTGTGCCAGTAACCGAAAGGTCGCTGGTTCTAATCCCAGAGCCGACTAGGTGAAAAATCTGTCGATGTGCCCTTGAGCAAGGCACTTAACCCTAATTGCTCCTGTAAGTCGCTCTGGATAAGAGCGTCTGCTAAATGACTAAAAATGTAAATGTAAAATGTAAATTCACAGAAGTACACCATCAACTGACAAGTCTAAGCATAGGCTAACTCAATTTGCTATCTAACTAACCAACAGTAACATGGGATCACAGCATGTAAATAAGAACGCCAAATCAACTATCCTCCATGTACCTCTACAAACCCCGGCACCTGCCACTCAATACAATATACATTCTGTAAAACCATGCATGTTGGGTCGAACAATAGTCCAACACTACAAAACATACATCCAAGACAGGGACAAAATACTGACGGCCTTGGCGCCAAACTCCGGCCTCACTGCATGACGTGAAATACAGCAATGTGGTGTCTGAAACCAAACTCCGGCCTCGCTGCATGACCCGGAATACAGCAATGTGGTGTCTGAAACCAAACTCCGGCCTCGCTGCATGACCCGGAATACAGCAATGTGGTGTCTGAAACCAAACTCCGGCCTCGCTGCATGACCCGGAATACAGCAATGTGGTGTCTGAAACCAAACTCCGGCCTCGCTGCATGACCCGGAATACAGCAATGTGGTGTCTGAAACCAAACTCCGGCCTCGCTGCATGACCCGGAATACAGCAATGTGGTGTCTGAAACCAAACTCCGGCCTCACTGCATGACCCGGAATACAGCAATGTGGTGTCTGAAACCAAACTCCGGCCTCGCTGCATGACCCGGAATACAGCAATGTGGTGTCTGAAACCAAACTCCGGCCTCGCTGCATGACCCGGAATACAGCAATGTGGTGTCTGAAACCAAACTCCGGCCTCGCTGCATGACCCGGAATACAGCAATGTGGTGTCTGAAACCAAACTCCGGCCTCGCTGCATGACCCGGAATACAGCAATGTGGTGTCTGAAACCAAACTCCGGCCTCGCTGCATGACCCGGAATACAGCAATGTGGTGTCTGAACCCAAACTCCGGCCTCGCTGCATGACCCGGAATACAGCAATGTGGTGTCTGAAACCAAACTCCGGCCTCGCTGCATGACCCGGAATACAGCAATGTGGTGTCTGAAACCAAACAAACACCGCCACCATTCTGGCTACCCGCGATGCCAACATATCACTTCATTTTTATTTATTTTTACTCCCAGCGCCATTTCTCAACGTCTAAATTAATTCAGACGTGAATCCATTAGAGTATCGATGTGACCGAGTACCACATTAATCATTTTAGTGCCATACGAGGGTGAAATCTGTGCATGAGAGAGGAGGAATGAAGCTAGCTAGCTAACTAGCAGGCCATATAGCCTGGCTGAACCATCCAGGACAAGCAGCCACGGCACACTAAGACCACACGACCTTACCTTGGATCCGCGGTCAATTCTGCAGCTTATTGAGACTCGTGATTGCTTTCACCAAATTCCTCACATATAAACAGCGCAGACTTTTAATTAAAACAGTATTTTTTTGTGTTGAGTATTTCCCAGAGTTACCTGCAACCTCTCTTCACTACGGAATAACAGCGCTATTATACCACCCTGTCCGCTGGGTCCTAGACTCCGCCGGTTTGGGCTGTATGGTCAACACTGTTCTTCGGTTTAACATCTGTATGGTCAACACTGTACTTCGGTTTAACATCTGTATGGTCAACACTGTACTTCGGTTTAACATCTGTATGGTCAACACTGTACTTCGGTTTAAAATGTATTGAATCTAAATGTATGAATTGATATATATGGTCTCTGGTTGAAGCATTGGCCTGCCCTGACCTACTGTACTGAACTAAACTGGTGATATTCTGTAAAATATATTGAATTGCATATTTGACCTTTTTTTTAAATAACATACAACGCTTGGAATATACTGAGTATACACAACATTAGGAACATCTGCTCTTTCCATAACAGAGACTGACCAGGTGAATCCAGGTGAAAAATATGATACCTTATTGATGTCACTTGTTAAATCCACTTCAATCAGTGTAGATGAAGGGGAGGAGACAGGTTAAAGAAAGATTTGTAAGCCTTGAGACATGGATTGTGTATGTGCGCCATTCAGAGGGTGAATGGGCAAGACAAAATATTTAAGTGCCCTTGAACAGGGTATGATAGTAGGTGCCAGGCGCCCAGTTTTGAGTGTGTCAAGAACTGCAACGCTGCTGGGTTTTTCACACTCAACCGTTTCCCGTGTGTATCAAGAATGGTGCACGACCCAAAGGACATTCAGACAACTTGACACAACTGTGGGAAGCACTGGAGTCAACCAGTGGCGACCCATCATTCACTCATGGGGACACTAAGTCACTGCCAAATCTAAGGGTAGAGCTCGAAAATTCAAGCTCCTTGGGTGCTGCCATAGAGTTACATTAGAAGTGCCCATCCAAGAAGGCTCAAGGTCATTGGCCACAGATAAAATTACATCAAATGACGTTATATCTACAGTAGCTTTGATTGGACTGATCATGTCAACATCATACTTTCAAAATCTTAGCTAACAGTCATCATCATGAATCAAGTCGACAATCTACTGGCAAATCCTTTTTAATTCATGTCATATGAAGAGAAATAATGAAGAGAAATTATACATAAAACGTATCGGTGCTCATCGGCCATTGGACATATGTGGGAACTCCTTCAAGACTGTTGGAAAGCATTCCAGGTGACTACCTCATGAAGCTGGTTGAGTGTGCAAAGCTGTCATCAAGGCAAAGGGTGGCTACTTTGAAGAATGTAAAATATAAAATATATTTTGATTTGTTTAACACTTTTTTGGTTACTACATGATTCCATATGTGTTATTTCATAGTGTTGATGTCTTTACAATGTAGAAAATAATAAACATTTAAGAAAAACCCTTGAATGAGTAGGTGTGTCCAAACTTTTGACTGGTACTGTATATACAGTACCAGTCATAAATAAATAAATCTCTGACAGTGTCACCAGCAAAGCACCCCCACACCATCACACCTCCTCCTCCATGCTTCACGGTGGGAACCACACATGCGGAGATCATCCGTTCACCCACACTACGTCTCACAAAGACACGGCGGTTGGAACCAAAAATCTCAAACTTGGATATTGGTATCATCCTTGCCCTATTAATGGCATGCAGCTACAAACAGAATTTACTTTTCGTAGCAGGTTAGGAGAACTTATGCAGTAGGTTAGGATAATTAACGTAGCAGGTTAGGAGAATTAGATTTAGACCCCAATGGAATTCTAGAATGCTGCTGTAGATTACTGAGAACTTAAGATGAGCACCACCTCTTCTTTAATGACATCACATAGAGCACCACCTCTTCTTTAATGACATCACATAGAGCACCACCTCTTCTTTAATGACACCACATAGAGCACCACCTCTTCTTTAATGACACCACATAGAGCACCACCTCTTCTTTAATGACACCACATAGAGCACCACCTCTTCTTTAATGACACCACATAGAGCACCACCTCTTCTTTAATGACACCACATAGAGCACCACCTCTTCTTTAATGACACCACATAGAGCACCACCTCTTCTTTAATGACACCACATAGAGCACCACCTCTTCTTTAATGACACCACATAGAGCACCACCTCTTCTTTAATGACACCACATAGAGCACCACCTCAACTACCATATATATCTGTTTACTATACCTGGTTATTGCCGTTGCCAGCCAACTACCATCAGAAAGCCTGTACTGTATAACAAGAAAATCTCCCACAATGACTCCACACTCAAATCTAAAATAAACACACCACAGAACATAAAATGGATTTTTTGACAAATATATTAGACAAGTTCCATTTGATTCTACAAAAGAAGCAGATACAAAAAGGAAGCATTTTTACAAAGTCCAATCATATCATTCCTTCAACAAATACAAATGTTACAGCATATTGTCCATCCCAAATGGCACCCTAGTCCCTTTATAGTGTACTACCCTGGTCTAAAGTAGTGCACTATAAAGGGAATAGGGTGGTATTTAGGACCCATTCATTTCATCACAGGGATGAGGTTCTGGTCCCAAAGAAAACATTACCACCTACATCTCCTCCTCTCTGCAATACATTCAAAATGCTTTCTAAGAACATCTATTAAATTCACCTGTTCCCAAAAACACGAACTCAAATATGTGGAATTCTGGGTGTAGTCTTGAAAGCTGATTGGTGCACATTCTGACTTTCAATAAAAATATTCACAACTTGAGAGCAGAAAACAAAAATAGAAAATAAAAACCAGAATCAAGACTTGACAAAAATAAAAAGCCACAGCCTTTCCCCCCCCCCAACTCATTACGGTGGTGTAACCAAAGTGTCACCTGAATCATGTGGCATGGGGGTGTATTCATTAGTGCAAACTAATTTCTATTGGACAAATTCAGGTGGATCCAACCCCGGTTTGTCCTGTTTGCTTCCGTTTATTTCCTAGTGAATACACCTCGTACTCATTAATCAGATCAATGTCCAATCAGCTATTTACACCAGTATCACCCTGACAACGTGTCTGGAAACAACACTAAGGAAGTCTAGTTGGCTTGTTGCTCTACCAAACACTCTAATAAATACCTGAAGAGAAAACACATGAAACATATCAAACATTGTCACATGGCTGGACCAACTCCAGTTGTCATTTAAAAAAATTCACCCCCCCCCTTCTAAAATGTACTACAATTACAGTGAGGCAAAAAAGAATTTGATCCCCTGCTGATTTTGTACGTTTGCCCATTGACAAAGAAATGATCAGTCTATAAGTTTATTTGAACAGTGAGAGACAGAATAACAACAAAAAGTTCCAGAAAAGCGCATGTCAAAAATGTTAGAAATTGATTTGCATTCTAATGAGGGAAATAAGTATTTGACCCCCTCTCAATCAGAAAGATTTCTGGCTCCCAGGTGTCTTTTATACAGGTAACGAGCTGAGATTAGAAGCACACTCTTAAAGGGAGTGCTCCTAATCTCAGTTTGTTACCTGTATAAAAGACACCTGTCCACAGAAGCAATCAATCAATCAGATTCCAAACTCTCCACCATGGCCAAGACCAAAGAGCTCTCCAAGGATGTCGGGGACAAGATTGTAGACCTACACAAGGCTGGAATGGGATACAAGACCATCGCCAAGCAGCTTGGTGAGAAGGTGACAACAGTTGGTGCGATTATTCGCAAATGGAAGAAACACAAAATAACTGTCAATCTCCCTCGGCCTGGGGCTCCATGCAAGATCTCACCTCGTGGAGTTGCAATGATCATGAGAACGGTGAGGAATCAGCCCAGAACTACACGGGAGGATCTTGTCAATGATCTCAAGGCTGCTGGGACCATATTCACCAAGAAAACAATTGGTAACGCACTACGCCGTGAAGGACTGAAATCCTGCAGTGCCCGCAAGGTCCCCCTGCTCAAGAAAGCACATATACATGCCTGTCTGAAGTTTGCCAATGAACATCTGAATGATTTAGAGGAGAACTGGGTGAAAGTGTTGTGGTCAGATGAGACCAAAATGGAGCTCTTTGGCATCAACTCAACTCGCCGTGTTTGGAGGAGGAGGATTGCTATGACCCCAAGAACACCATCCCCACTGTCAAACATGAAGGTGGAAACATTATGCTTTGCGGGTGTTTTTCTGCTAAGGGGACAGGACAACTTCACCGCATCAAAGGGACAATGGACGGGGCCATGTGAGAACCTCCTTCCCTCAGCCAGGGCATTGAAAATGGGTCGTGGATGGGTATTCCAGCATGACAATGACCCAAAACACACGGCCAAGGCAACAAAGGAGTGGCTCAAGAAGAAGCACATTAAGGTCCTGGAGTGGCCTAGCCAGTCTCCAGACCTTAATCCCATAGAAAATCGGTGGAGGGAGCTGAAGGTTCGAGTTGCCAAACGTCAGCCTCAAAACATGAATGACTTGGAGAAGATCTGCAAAGAGGAGTGGAACAAAATCCCTCCTGAGATGTGTGCAAACCTGGTGGCCAACTACAAGAAACGTCTGCCCTCTGTGATTGCCAACAAGGGTTTTGCCACCAAGTACTAAGTCATGTTTTGCAGAGGGGTCAAATACTTATTTCCCTCATTAAAATGCAAATCAATTTATAACATTTTTGACATGCGTTTTTCTGGATTTTTTTGTTGTTATTCTGTCTCTCACTGTTCAAATAAACCTACCATTAAAATGATAGACTGATCATGTCTTTGTCAGTGGGAAAACGTACAAAATCAGCAGGGGATCAAATACTTTTTCCCCTCACTGTATGATCACCACCATAAATAACAATAACCATAGCAAGCCTGTGTTTATAAACGTGGATATCAAGTTTACAACTTCAGCTTGCTTGGCACAGTTCATGTCACACAGGGATAATGGGCCAGAAGGTTGAGGGTTCGCTGACCACCACGAGACTCTCCCTGCCTGTCTCATTACACTACGATCAGAGCCGGCTGCAGACAATGATCAGCTAGATGGAAATCAGATTATCAAAATGTTTAAGTATATAAAATATATGTAACGAATTTTCCACCAACAGGTTTCTGTGCCAATGCACCACACACAACCAATAAGCAACACATAACTGCATATCGATTACCGACTTCGGGCACTTATCATCATGGTTTGTCTCTTCAACACCACAAATCAAGCAGAGTTTGTAAATCTGGACAAACAGAAATACATCCGTACTCAGGCTACAAAGGGAAACCAGCCGCGAGCTGCCCAGTGACACAAGCCTACCACAACAGCTAAATTACTTCTATGCTCGCTTTGAGGCAAGCAACACTGAAGCATGCATGAGAGCACCGGCCGTTCCGGACGACATGAGTGATCACGCGCGCCGTAGCCGATGTGAGTAAGACTTTTAAGCAGGTCAACATTCACAAGGCCGCAGGGCCAGACGGATTACCAGGACGTGCACTCCGGGCATGCGCTGACCAGCTGGCAAGTGTCTTCACTGACATTTTCAACCTGTCCCTGACTGAGTCTGTAATACCAACATGTTTCAAGCAGACCACCATAGTCCCTGTGCCAAAGAACACTAAGGTAACCTGCCTAAATGACTACCGACCCGTAGCACTCACGTCTGTAGCCATGAAGTGCTTTGAAAGGCTGGTCATGGCTCACATCAACATCATTATCCCAGAAACCCTAGACCCACTCCAAACACACCAAGACAGTCATGAAGAGGGCACGACAAAGCCTATTCCCCCTCAGGAGACTGAAAAGATTTGGCATGGGTCCTCAGATCCTCAACAAGTTATACAGCTGCACCATCAACAGCATCCTGACTGGTTGCATCACTGCCATACAAATTGTCAAAGACTCTTGCCACCCTAGTCATAGACTGTTCTCTCTGCTACCGCATGGCAAGCGGTACTGGAGCGCCAAGTCTAGGTCCAAAATGCTTCTTAACAGCTTCTACCCCCAAGCCATAAGACTCCTGAACAGCTAATCAAATGGCTACCCAGACTATTTGCACTGCTCCACTGCCTATCACCTGACCTCTCCACTACCTATCACCTGACCTCTCCGCTGCCTATCACCTGACCTCTCCACTACCTATCACCTGACCTCTCCACTACCTATCACCTGACCTCTCCGCTGCCTATCACCTGACCTCTCCGCTGCCTATCACCTGACCTCTCCGCTGCCTATCACCTGACCTCTCCACTGCCTATCACCTGACCTCTCCACTACCTATCACCTGACCTCTCCACTGCCTATCACCTGACCTCTCCGCTACCTATCACCTGACCTCTCCACTGCCTATCACCTGACCTCTCCACTGCCTATCACCTGACCTCTCCACTACCTATCACCTGACCTCTCCACTACCTATCACCTGACCTCTCCACTGCCTATCACCTGACCTCTCCACTGCCTATCACCTGACCTCTCCACTACCTATCACCTGACCTCTCCACTACCTATCACCTGACCTCTCCACTACCTATCACCTGACCTCACCTGACCTCTCCGCTGCCTATCACCTGACCTCTCCACTGCTGACCTCTCCACTGCCTATCACCTGACCTCTCCACTACCTATCACCTGACCTCTCCACTACCTATCACCTGACCTCTCCACTGCCTATCACCTGACCTCTCCGCTGCCTATCACCTGACCTCTCCGCTGCCTATCACCTGACCTCTCCACTGCCTATCACCTGACCTCTCCGCTGCCTATCACCTGACCTCTCCACTACCTATCACCTGACCTCTCCGCTGCCTATCACCTGACCTCTCCGCTGCCTATCACCTGACCTCTCCACTGCCTATCACCTGACCTCTCCGCTGCCTATCACCTGACCTCTCCACTACCTATCACCTGACCTCTCCACTGCCTATCACCTGACCTCTCCGCTGCCTATCACCTGACCTCTCCGCTGCCTATCACCTGACCTCTCCGCTGCCTACTCTCCGCCTGGCCTCTCCACTACCTATCACCTGACCTCTCCACTACCTATCACCTGACCTCTCCACTGCCTATCACCTGACCTCTCCGCTACCTATCACCTGACCTCTCCACTACCTATCACCTGACCTCTCCACTGCCTATCACCTGACCTCTCCACTACCTATCACCTGACCTCTCCACTGCCTATCACCTGACCTCTCCGCTGCCTATCACCTGACCTCTCCACTACCTATCACCTGACCTCTCCACTACCTATCACCTGACCTCTCCACTGCCTATCACCTGACCTCTCCACTGCCTATCACCTGACCTCTCCACTGCCTATCACCTGACCTCTCCACTGCCTATCAGCTATTCCTCTATGTTCTTGTGGAGTTATATAGAAAATTGGACTGGTAGACTATATTATCACTATGAATGGTGGATAGAGGGCAGGATAGACTGGTAGACTATATTGACCTGTGGTAGAGTAGAAGTTAGTGAGCAGAAAAGTTTAGTTCATAAGGGAAGTACCAAAACAACTTGATAGGGGAGGAGCCTGTGGCTATATGGAAGACCAGCCACCTCACCCCAGTAAACTGTTCCCTAGAAGACCTACACAGCTTGATGATATAACCTACACAGCTTGATGATGAGCCAGCTGTGTAGTGCTAGGGCAAAATACAAAATCTACACCCCTTGGGGTCCCCAGGACCAAGTTTAATGTGCACCGCTTGGGGTCCCCAGGACCAAGTTTAATGTGCACCGTTTGGGGTCCCCAGGACCAAGTTTAATGTGCACCGCTTGGGGTCCCCAGGACCAAGTTTAATGTGCACCGCTTGGGGTCCCCAGGACCAAGTTTAATGTGCACCGCTTGGGGTCCCCAGGACCAAGTTTAATGTGCGCCGCTGGGGGGTCCCCAGGACCAAGTTTAATGTGCGCCGCTTGGGGTCCCCAGGACCAAGTTTAATGTGCACCGCTTGGGGTCCCCAGGACCAAGTTTAATGTGCACCGCTTGGGGTCCCCAGGACCAAGTTTAATGTGCACCGCTTGGGATCATCCCCAGGACCAAGTTTAATGTGCACCGCTTGGGGTCCCCAGGACCAAGTTTAATGTGCACCGCTTGGGGTCCCCAGGACCAAGTTTAATGTGCACCGCTTGGGGTCCCCAGGACCAAGTTTAATGTGCACCGCTTGGGGTCCCCAGGACCAAGTTTACTGTGCACCCCAAGTTTGGAAAATGCTGATTTAATGTGTACAGTGATTTTGAATGAGTAGCTGATCACTAAGTTGATTAACCTGTCCTCTCTGCTACCTACCATCACTATGCTGATTAACCTGTCCTCTCTAATAATAATAATAATAATAATAATAATAATAATATGCCATTTAGCAGACGCTTTTATCCAAAACTCTCTGCTACCTACCATCACTATGCTGATTAACCTGTCCTCTCTGCTACCTACCATCACTATGCTGATTAACCTGTCCTCTCTGCTACCTACCATCACTATGCTGATTAACCTGTCCTCTCTGCTACCTACCATCACTATGCTGATTAACCTGTCCTCTCTGCTACCTACTGGTATATCCAGTGTTAATACTACCAATAAAAAATGTAATCATACAAAAGTGTATCAGTGGTGTAGTTTTTGATTATCATGCAGTGATTCAATTACAAGCCCATCTGCATGTCAGCGAAGTTGAAGAAGTTGTCCACGTCTCGAGAGGAAGTATTTCTGTTGTCTGAAACAAACACCTGCAGAGAACAGGACAGAAAACAAGAGTTCCTTCACATACAGGACAGAAAACAAGAGTTCCTTCACATACAGGTGCTATTTTATTAGCTAGCACAGTTCTGACTAAAACTTCCAATACAATTGATTCAATCTTGAGATGTTTTTGTCTGGAGAGGTCAGGTAATGCTGTTACCTTGGTTCCACTGAACATGTCCCTGGACATGGCCTTACAGGCCTCCACTACCCCGTCCCCATTCAACTCCAGGGCTGTCACTGGGCCTGTGGAAGAGAAGAGATGCATTTCAGAAATGCTTGCCTAATCATTATAAGCACTAAATAAACTCATTCATTAACACAATTCTTTCCTTCAGCTATGATGATTTTTAGTCCCCCCCTTTCTCTTGGTTCAAAGGTCATCATACATCACAGAGAACCAGAAACAGCAAACTGATGTTCCACCTTCCTTACTATTGAATTATTAACCCAGATGATGTTCCACCTTCCTTACTATTGAATTATTTACCCAGATGATGTTCCACCCTCCTTACTATTGAATTATTAACCCAGATGATGTTCCACCCTCCTTACTATTGAATTATTAACCCAGATGATGTTCCACCCTCCTTACTATTGAATTATTAACCCAGATGATGTTCCACCTTCCTTACTATTGAATTATTAACCCAGATGATGTTCCACCCTCCTTACTATTGAATTATTAACCCAGATGATGTTCCACCTTCCTAACTATTGAATTATTAACCCAGATGATGTTCCACCTTCCTTACTATTGAATTATTAACCCAGATGATGTTCCACCCTCCTTACTATTGAATTATTAACCCAGATGATGTTCCACCCTCCTTACTATTGAATTATTAACCCAGATGATGTTCCACCTTCCTAACTATTGAATTATTAACCCAGATGATGTTCCACCTTCCTTACTATTGAATTATTAACCCAGATGATGTTCCACCCTCCTTACTATTGAATTATTAACCCAGATGATGTTCCACCTTCATTACTATTGAATTATTAACCCAGATGATGTTTCACCTTCCTTACTATTTAATTATTCACCCAGATGATGTTCCACCTTCATTACTATTTAATTATTAACCCAGATGATGTTCCACCTTCATTACTATTTAATTATTAACCCAGATGATGTTCCACCTTCCTTACTATTTAATTATTAACCCAGATGATGTTCCACCCTCCTTACTATTGAATTATTCACCCAGATGATGTTCCACCTTCATTACTATTTAATTATTAACCCAGATGATGTTCCACCCTCCTTACTATTGAATTATTAACCCAGATGATGTTCCACCCTCCTTACTATTTAATTATTAACCCAGATGATGTTCCACCCTCCTTACTATTGAATTATTCACCCAGATGATGTTCCACCCTCCTTACTATTGAATTATTAACCCAGATGATGCTCCACCCTCCTTACTATTGAATTATTAACCCAGATGATGTTCCACCCTCCTTACTATTGAATTATTAACCCAGATGATGTTCCACCCTCCTTACTATTGAATTATTAACCCAGATGATGTTCCACCCTCCTTACTATTGAATTATTAACCCAGATGATGTTCCACCTTCCTTACTATTGAATTATTAACCCAGATGATGTTCCACCCTCCTTACTATTGAATTATTAACCCAGATGATGTTCCACCTTCCTAACTATTGAATTATTAACCCAGATGATGTTCCACCTTCCTTACTATTGAATTATTAACCCAGATGATGTTCCACCCTCCTTACTATTGAATTATTAACCCAGATGATGTTCCACCCTCCTTACTATTGAATTATTAACCCAGATGATGTTCCACCTTCCTAACTATTGAATTATTAACCCAGATGATGTTTCCACCTTCCTTACTATTGAATTATTAACCCAGATGATGTTTCCACCCTCCTTACTATTGAATTATTAACCCAGATGATGTTCCACCTTCATTACTATTGAATTATTAACCCAGATGATGTTCCACCTTCCTTACTATTTAATTATTAACCCAGATGATGTTTCACCTTCATTACTATTTAATTATTAACCCAGATGATGTTCCACCTTCATTACTATTTAATTATTAACCCAGATGATGTTCCACCTTCCTTACTATTTAATTATTAACCCAGATGATGTTCCACCCTCCTTACTATTGAATTATTAACCCAGATGATGTTCCACCTTCATTACTATTTAATTATTCACCCAGATGATGTTCCACCCTCCTTACTATTTAATTATTAACCCAGATGATGTTCCACCTTCATTACTATTAATTATTCACCCAGATGATGTTCCACCTTCCTTACTATTGAATTATTAACCCAGATGATGTTCCACCTTCATTACTATTGAATTATTAACCCAGATGATGTTCCACCCTCCTTACTATTGAATTATTAACCCAGATGATGTTCCACCTTCCTTACTATTGAATTATTAACCCAGATGATGTTCCACCTTCCTTACTATTGAATTATTAACCCAGATGATGTTCCACCTTCCTTACTATTGAATTATTTAACCCAGATGATGTTCCACCTTCCTTACTATTGAATTATTAACCCAGATGATGTTCCACCTTCCTTACTATTGAATTATTAACCCAGATGATGTTCCACCTTCATTACTATTGAATTATTAACCCAGATGATGTTCCACCTTCCTTACTATTGAATTATTAACCCAGATGATGTTTCACCTTCCTTACTATTTAATTATTCACCCAGATGATGTTCCACCTTCCTTACTATTGAATTATTAACCCAGATGATGTTCCACCTTCCTTACTATTGAATTATTAACCCAGATGATGTTCCACCTTCCTTACTATTGAATTATTAACCCAGATGATGTTCCACCTTCATTACTATTGAATTATTAACCCAGATGATGTTCCACCTTCATTACTATTTAATTATTCACCCAGATGATGTTCCACCTTCATTACTATTTAATTATTAACCCAGATGATGTTCCACCTTCCTTACTATTTAATTATTAACCCAGATGATGTTCCACCTTCCTTACTATTTAATTATTAACCCAGATGATGTTCCACCTTCCTTACTATTGAATTATTAACCCAGATGATGTTCCACCTTCATTACTATTTAATTATTAACCCAGATGATGTTCCACCCTCCTTACTATTTAATTATTAACCCAGATGATGTTCCACCTTCATTACTATTTAATTATTCACCCAGATGATGTTCCACCTTCCTTACTATTGAATTATTAACCCAGATGATGTTCCACCTTCATTACTATTGAATTATTAACCCAGATGATGTTCCACCCTCCTTACTATTGAATTATTAACCCAGATGATGTTCCACCTTCCTTACTATTGAATTATTAACCCAGATGATGTTCCACCTTCCTTACTATTGAATTATTAACCCAGATGATGTTCCACCTTCCTTACTATTGAATTATTAACCCAGATGATGTTCCACCTTCCTTACTATTGAATTATTAACCCAGATGATGTTCCACCTTCCTAACTATTGAATTATTAACCCAGATGATGTTCCACCTTCCTAACTATTGAATTATTAACCCAGATGATGTTCCACCTTCCTTACTATTGAATTATTAACCCAGATGATGTTCCACCTTCCTACTATTGAATTATTAACCCAGATGATGTTCCACCTTCCTTACTATTGAATTATTAACCCAGATGATGTTCCACCCTCCTTACTATTGAATTATTAACCCAGATGATGTTCCACCCTCCTTACTATTGAATTATTAACCCAGATGATGTTCCACCTTCCTTACTATTTAATTATTAACCCAGATGATGTTCCACCTTCCTAACTATTGAATTATTAACCCAGATGATGTTCCACCTTCCTAACTATTAAATTATTAACCCAGATGATGTTCCACCTTCCTTACTATTGAATTATTAACCCAGATGATGTTCCACCCTCCTTACTATTGAATTATTAACCCAGATGATGTTCCACCTTCCTTACTATTGAATTATTAACCCAGATGATGTTCCACCCTCCTTACTATTGAATTATTAACCCAGATGATGTTCCACCCTCCTTACTATTTAATTATTAACCCAGATGATGTTCCACCTTCCTTACTATTGAATTATTAACCCAGATGATGTTCCACCTTCCTTACTATTGAATTATTAACCCAGATGATGTTCCACCTTCCTTACTATTGAATTATTAACCCAGATGATGTTCCACCCTCCTTACTATTGAATTATTAACCCAGATGATGTTCCACCTCCTTACTATTGAATTATTAACCCAGATGATGTTCCACCCTCCTTACTATTGAATTATTAACCCAGATGATGTTCCACCTTCCTTACTATTGAATTATTAACCCAGATTATAATAGGAAGATTGGATGCGTTCCAAATGACCCCCTATTCCCTATATAGTGCACTACTTTTGGGCTCTGGTAAGTATAGGGAATAGGGTGGCATTTGGGACGTGTGCTTACCCTTGGTGATCCACTCCTGGAGTCCCTCTGCATTGTTCTGGAACACTCTGGTGATGTCCTCGGGGCGCATGGACACTTCCTTCGTCTGGACCAACACGAACCCTTTCCCCAAGGCCTGGAGTTAATACGGACAGACAGGAAGCAATGACACCATTACACCCTTTCCCCAAGGCCTGGAGTTAATACAGACACAGGAAGCAATGACACCATTACACCCTTTCCCCAAGGCCTGGAGTTAATACAGACACAGGAAGCAATGACACCATTACACCCTTTCCCAGAGGCCTGGAGTTAATACAGACACAGGAAGCAATGACACCATTACACCCTTTCCCCAAGGCCTGGAGTTAATACAGACACAGGAAGCAATGACACCATTACACCCTTTCCCAGAGGCCTGGAGTTAATACAGACACAGGAAGCAATGACACCATTAAACCCTTTCCCCAAGGCCTGGAGTTAATACGGACACAGGAAGCAATGACACCATTACACCCTTTCCCAGAGGCCTGGAGTTAATACAGACACAGGAAGCAATGACACCATTACACCCTTTCCCCAAGGCCTGGAGTTAATACAGACACAGGAAGCAATGACACCATTACACCCTTTCCCAGAGGCCTGGAGTTAATACAGACACAGGAAGCAATGACACCATTAATACAAATCCATCATTAACTAACCAAATCTGGATAGGAAGCTAATCTTACTGTTGACTGCACACTAGGGTTGACTTGTGGTAAATTCCATTTAAATTCTGTCAGTCCAGGAAGGAACTAAACTTGGAATTTCAGTTTAGCCTACTTCCTGAAGATACTGAATTGAAATGGAATTGACCATTAACCTACACTACATAACAACACTACCTCACAGGACAGTGAGAAATCAAATCAATTTATAACATTTTTTACATGCGTTTTTCTGGATTTTTATTTTTGTTATTGTTATTCTGTCTCTCACTGTTCAAATAAACATACCATTAAAATTATAGACTGGTCATGTCTTTGTAAGTGGGCAAATGTACAAAATCAGTAGGGGATCAAATACTTTTTTCCCCTCACTGTACATCAGCAAACTGATAGTTCTGGTGTTGTCTCTAATAATAATAATAATTCAACAATATCTCTCTGGTTCAATATTGCTCACTCAAGGAGTGTCATTGATCACATGGCCAGAAACCCCATATGACCGTAACAACTTGAATTGTTCTGCATTTCTAAATGCCTGTCTGGGTGGAGGAGGAAGGAAGTCAACACCATGACACATTGTGGCCAAAGGACAAAAATATAACTATTGCAGCAAGCGATTGAAACCTAACAAGCAAATGAGACCTAAGTGTGGGTTCGTTCCATGTCACTTCACAACTTTTTTCTAATGATGATGAGAGGAATCCAAAGAAATGGTCAAAAGCCCCCCCCACAGACACCTTTAAAAAAAGATGATGCAACCGGTCAGGACGCTCTCGATGGTGCAGCGGCAGTATTTGGAGAGGACCCGGGGCGGCATGCTACATTTCTTCAGGCTCCTTAGGAAGTAGAGACGCTGTTGCGCCATTTTGACAAGAGTGGTGGTGTTGTTGGTCCATGTCAAGTCCTCCGTGATGTGGACACCGAGGAACTTAAAACTCGTGACTCTCTCTACTGCAGTCCCGTTGATGTGGATCGCGGCGTGCTCCCACCTCTGCTTCCTGAAGTCAACAATCAACTCCTTGGTTTTGTTGATGTTGAGGGAGAGGTTGTTGTCATGACACCACAATGCCAGTTCAGTTACCTCCTCCCTATAGGCTGACTTGTCGTTGTTGGTTATCAGGACTACAACTGTTGTGTCGTCAGCAAACTTGATGTAGTTGGTGTCGTGCAAAGAACCGCTGTCGTGGGTGAACAGGGAGCACAGCAGAGGGCTGAGGACACACCCCTGGGGGGCCCCTGAACAGGGAGCACAGCAGAGGGCTGAGGACACACCCCTGGGGGGCCCCTGAACAGGGAGCACAGCAGAGGGCTGAGGAGCACAGCACTGACCCCTGGGGGGCCCCTGAACAGGGAGCACAGCAGAGGGCTGAGGACACACCCCTGGGGGGCCCCTGAACAGGGAGCACAGCAGAGGGCTGAGGACACACCCCTGGGGGGCCCCTGAACAGGGAGCACAGCAGAGGGCTGAGGACACACCCCTGGGGGGCCCCTGAACAGGGAGCACAGCAGAGGGCTGAGGACACACCCCTGGGGGGCCCCTGAACAGGGAGCACAGCAGAGGGCTGAGGACACACCCCTGGGGGGCCCCTGTGTTAAGAGTCAGTGTGGAGGAGGTGGTGTTGTTGCCAATCCTCACAGCCTGTGGTCTGCCCGTCAGGAAGTCCAGGATCCAGTTGCAGAGAGTTCCATGTGTTGGGGTGGGATTGGCGTGGGGTGTGGGTCCATGTGTTATTTTGGTAACTTGAGAGGTAGAGTCTGCATCCTTCCGCCCCCTCTCTGACCTCTGATAGTTATGCACCTAGGCCATGTAAATTAGCTGTGCACGTGTTTTAGGCATGCTGCCGAGACACAGAGTCGCATCCCTGCGGCTTGCTTATCGAACATCACTGTGCTGCTGGCGTTGCTGCTGGACTCTTTGAGTTGACACTGAACTCGATGCTGCGTTCGGCTTTGCTATTTGCCATTGAGCTGAAGACTGAAAGTGACTGACAGTGAATGAACCCTACTCCTCCTTAATATTAGGGGGTGCCCACGAGGTATCTCTAAAGTGTGCACATTCATTTTATAATATTTCAACAGTACCAGAACTGCTCCGGGTGACTCATTGTTGAATGTTATGTATGTACTGTATCCCTGTCCTGTATCCCTTTAATGTACAGTTGAAGTCGGAAGTTTACATACACTTTGGCTGGAGTCATTAAAACTCGTTTTTCAACCACTACACACATTTCTTGTTAACAAACTATAGTTTTGGCAAGTCGGTTAGGACATCTACTTTGTGCATGACACAAGTCATTTTTCCAACAATTGTTTACAGACAGAGAATTATTTCTTTCAGCTTTTATTTCTTTCATCACATTCCCAGTGGGTCAGACGTTTACATACACTCAATTAGTATTTGGTAGCATTGCCTTTAAATTGTTTAACTTGGGTCAAACATTTCAGGTAGCCTTCCACAATAAGTTGGGTTGAATTTTGGCCCATTCCTCCTGACAGAGCTGGTGTAACTGAGTCAGGTTTGCAGGCCTCCTTGCTCGCACACGCTTTTTCAGTTCTGCCCACAGATGTTCTATAGGATTGAGGTCAGGGCTTTGTGATGGCCACTCCAATACATTGACTTTCTTGTCCTTAAGCCATTTTGCCACAACTTTGGAAGTATGATTGGGGTCATTGTCCATTTGGAAGACCCATTTGCGACCAAGCTTTAACTTCCTGACTGATTTCTTGAGATGTTGCTTCAATATATCCACAGAGTTTTCCTTCTTCATGATGCCATCTATTTTGTGAAGTGCACCAGTCCCTCCTGCAGCAAAGCACCCCCACAGCATGATGCTGCCACCCCCGTGCTTCACGGTTGGGATGGTGTTCTTTGGCTTGCAAGCGACCCCCTTTTTCCTCCAAACATAACGATGGTCATTATGGCCAAACAGTTCTATTTTTGTTTCATCAGACCAGAAGACATTTCTCCAAAAAGTACGATCTTTGTCCCCATGTGCAGTTGCAAACCACAGTCTGGCTTTTTAATGGCGGTTTTGGAGCAGTGGCTTCTTCCTTGCTGAGAGGCCTTTCAGGTTATGTCGATATAGGACTCGTTTTACTGTGGATATAGATACTTTTGTACCTGTTTCCTCCAGCATCTTCACAAGGTCCTTTGCTGTTGTTCTGGGATTGATTTGTACCTTTCGCACCAAAGTACGTTCATCTCTAGGAGACAGAACGCCTCTCCTTCCTGAGTGGTATGACGGCTGCGTGGTCCCATGGTGTTTATACTTGCGTAATATTGTTTGTACAGATGAACGTGGTACCATCAGGCGTTTGGAAATTGCTCCCAAGGATGAACCAGACTTGTGGAGGTCTACACATTTTTTCTGAGGTCTTGGCTGATTTCTTTTGATTTTCCCCATGATGTCAAGCAAAGAAGCACTGAGTTTGAAGGTAGGCCTTGAAATACATCCACAGGTACACCTCCAATTGACTCAAATGATGTCAATTAGCCTATCAGAAGCTTCTAAAGCCATGACATCATTTTCTGGAATTTTCCAAGCTGTTTAAAGGCACAGTCAACTTAGTGTATGTAAACTTCTGATCCACTGGAATTGTGATACAGTGAATTATAAGTGAAATAATCTGTTTGTAAACAATTGTTGGAAAAATTACTTGTGTCATGCACAAAGTAGATGTCCTAACCGACTTGCCAAAACTATAGTTTGTTAACAAGATATTTGTGGAGTGGTTGAAAGACGAGTTTTAATGACTCCAACCTAAGTGTATGTAAACTTCCGACTTCAACTGTAGATATTCCTTTAAAAATCAGCCGTTTCCAGCTACAATAGCCATTTACAACATTAACATGTCTACACTGTATTTCTGATCCATTTGATGTTATTGTAATGGACATTTTTTTTTGATTTTCTTTCAAAACAAGGACATTTCTAAGTGACCCCAAACTTTTGAACTGTAGTGTATGTACTGTATCCCTGTACTGTATCCCTGTATTGTATCCCTGTACTGTATCCCTGTACTGTATCCCTGTACTGTATCCCTGTACTGTATCCCTGTACTGTATGTACTGTATCCCTGTATTGTATCCCTGTACTGTATCCCTGTACTGTATGTACTGTATCCCTGTACTGTATCCCTGTACTGTATGCCTGTACTGTATGTACTGTATCCCTGTACTGTATCCCTGTACTGTATGTACTGTATCCCTGTACTGTATCCCTGTACTGTATCCCTGTACTGTATCCCTGTACTGTATGTACTGTATCCCTGTACTGTATCCCTGTACTGTATGTACTGTATCCCTGTACTGTATCCCTGTACTGTATGTACTGTATCCCTGTACTGTATCCCTGTACTGTATCCCTGTACTGTATGTACTGTATCCCTGTACTGTATCCCTGTACTGTATCCCTGTACTGTATCCCTGTACTGTATCCCTGTACTGTATCCCTGTACTGTATCCCTGTACTGTATCCCTGTACTGTATGTACTGTATCCCTGTACTGTATGTACTGTATCCATGTACTGTATGTACTGTATCCCTGTACTGTATCCCTGTACTGTATGTACTGTATCCCTGTACTGTATCCCTGTACTGTATGTACTGTATCCCTGTACTGTATGTACTGTATCCCTGTACTGTATGTACTGTATCCCTGTACTGTATCCCTGTACTGTATCCCTGTACTGTATGTACTGTATCCCTGTACTGTATCCCTGTACTGTATGTACTGTATCCCTGTACTGTATCCCTGTACTGTATCCCTGTACTGTATGTACTGTATCCCTGTACTGTATGTACTGTATCCCTGTACTGTATCCCTGTACTGTATGTACTGTATCCCTGTACTGTATGTACTGTATCCCTGTACTGTATCCCTGTACTGTATGTACTGTATCCCTGTACTGTATGTACTGTATCCCTGTACTGTATGTACTGTATCCCTGTACTGTATGTACTGTATCCCTGTACTGTATGTACTGTATCCCTGTACTGTATGTACTGTATCCCTGTATGTACTGTATCCCTGTACTGTATCCCTGTACTGTATGTACTGTATCCCTGTATGTACTGTATCCCTGTACTGTATCCCTGTACTGTATCCCTGTACTGTATGTACTGCATCCCTGTACTGTATGTACTGTATCCCTGTACTGTATGTACTGTATCCCTGTACTGTATCCCTGTACTGTATGTACTGTATCCCTGTACTGTATCCCTGTACTGTATGTACTGTATCCCTGTACTGTATGTACTGTATCCCTGTACTGTATGTACTGTATCCCTGTACTGTATCCCTGTACTGTATCCCTGTACTGTATGTACTGTATCCCTGTACTGTATCCCTGTACTGTATGTACTGTATCCCTGTACTGTATGTACTGTATCCCTGTACTGTATGTACTGTATCCCTGTATGTACTGTATCCCTGTACTGTATCCCTGTACTGTATGTACTGTATCCCTGTATGTACTGTATCCCTGTACTGTATCCCTGTACTGTATGTACTGCATCCCTGTACTGTATGTACTGTATCCATGTACTGTATGTACTGTATCCCTGTACTGTATCCCTGTACTGTATGTACTGTATCCCTGTACTGTATCCCTGTACTGTATGTACTGTATCCCTGTACTGTATGTACTGTATCCATGTACTGTATGTACTGTATCCCTGTACTGTATCCCTGTACTGTATCCCTGTACTGTATGTACTGTATCCCTGTACTGTATCCCTGTACTGTATGTACTGTATCCCTGTACTGTATCCCTGTACTGTATCCCTGTACTGTATGTACTGTATCCCTGTACTGTATGTACTGTATCCCTGTACTGTATCCCTGTACTGTATGTACTGTATCCCTGTACTGTATGTACTGTATCCCTGTACTGTATCCCTGTACTGTATGTACTGTATCCCTGTACTGTATGTACTGTATCCCTGTACTGTATGTACTGTATCCATGTACTGTATGTACTGTATCCCTGTATGTACTGTATCCCTGTACTGTATGTACTGTATCCATGTACTGTATGTACTGTATCCCTGTACTGTATGTACTGTATCCCTGTACTGTATGTACTGTATCCATGTACTGTATGTACTGTATCCCTGTATGTACTGTATCCCTGTACTGTATGTACTGTATCCCTGTACTGTATGTACTGTATCCCTGTACTGTATGTACTGTATCCCTGTACTGTATGTACTGTATCCCTGTACTGTATGTACTGTATCCCTGTACTGTATGTACTGTATCCCTGTACTGTATCCCTGTACTCCCTGTACTGTATGTACTGTATCCCTGTACTGTATGTACTGTATCCCTGTACTGTATCCATGTACTGTATGTACTGTATCCCTGTACTGTATGTACTGTATCCCTGTACTGTATGTACTGTATCCCTGTACTGTATCCATGTACTGTATGTACTGTATCCCTGTACTGTATGTACTGTATCCCTGTACTGTATCCCTGTACTGTATCCATGTACTGTATCCCTGTACTGTATGTACTGTATCCCTGTACTGTATCCCTGTACTGTATGTACTGTATCCCTGTACTGTATCCCTGTACTGTATCCCTGTACTGTATCCCTGTACTGTATCCCTGTACTGTATCCCTGTACTGTATGTACTGTATCCCTGTACTGTATGTACTGTATCCATGTACTGTATGTACTGTATCCATGTACTGTATCCCCTTATGTTTGGATGTCCATATTCTAACTCTGATTCACTAAAGAATATTCAAACGACTGTTGTCTGCTGAGTTGAGGAACGCACAGACCTTATTCGAACATCTTTAGACACTTCATTAATATAGTTGAAGGGTGACATGGGTGGCTTTTGACCATTCCTTTGGATTCCTCATGTTAGAAAAACGTTTGGTCCAAATCGGATGTTAGGTACTATATTTATTGAATATGATATGAATCGTAGAAATTAAAATGGCTAATTTGGGTGCAATCAATTAGCTTAATTTCTCAGAGATCAAATTATATTTCAACAAAATACTGTTTCTCACAGAAATGATTTCAGAACAGTTTTAGATGGTGGGGGGGAATGCTCTTCCCTGTGCTTTTAGGGGTGGAACGACCCTGTCCTAACTTCCTCCCCTCCCCTCTACCTCCACCTCACCTCATCAATGAGTTTCCGGGCGTTAGCAGTGGTGTAGTCCCCAGCGAAGAACAGAAACAGACAGGACTCGTCACTGTCCTTGCGTCTGCCTCCTTTGGTCATGGGTACGATGCTGCGGGATGCCTCAGCTGAGACCCGGACTGATTTAAACTCTGACTCCGGATCAGGGGCTGGGACATGGTCCAGCACCACAGTGTCCTCCGGCAGCAGGCTCCAGTTGGTCTCCCCTGAGACAGGCGTGAAGTCATGGACGTTGCTCCAGTTGTTGTTGAAGATGCTGAGGCCTGCGTCCTTGAAGTGGAAGGCCAGCTCCGGGTAGTAGTACTGGAAGCAGCCGAACTTCATCCCCGTGGACGCCTCGATGATGGGCTGGGTGGCGCAACACAGGAACACCTCCATCTTCTTACAGTCCCTGGTCCTGAACTGCTGGCAGGCCACCACACACCTGATATCCTTACAGTCCCTGAAGAACACACTGCCCTTCACTGGCCCCATAACGATGCAGCAGTTGGTGCAGTCGTCGATGGTGATGGTGGCGGAGTGGTCAAACACGAAGATGTTGCAGTTCTCACAGTCCTGGATGACAAACTGCTGTCCGTTCAGCTTGCCTGGCAGACGGCCCACCGTGGCATCCTTCAGCCCTGTTAGCATGAAGTCCTTAGGGTCAACCTGCAGGGGGACAAGAGGACAAGTCAAAGGGGGGGGGGTGTAACACTTTAGGTACCAAAGGTTGAGAAACTTGGTTCTAGACTAGTGCATAAATATGGCAACTACATACTAAGAATTGTGGTATTACAACACAAAAATATAAAAGTGTATTCATACAATTACTCATTTTAGTTATTGCTGCTGCTATTACTGATATAATCTGGTGTAAACTATTCAATCTAATCTAGACTAGGTCAAATCTAGCTCAAATCTAATCTATAATAATAATAATAATAATAATAATAATAATATGCCATTTAGCAGACGCTTTTATCCAAAGTGACTTACAGTCATGTGTGCATAAATTTTTACGTATGGGTGGTCCCGGGGATCAAACCCACTACCCTGGCGTTACAAGCCCCGTGCTCTACCAATTGAGCTACAGAGGACCACTAGCTAAATAGATAGCCTGCAGCCATTGTTTATGAGGGGAAATTCCACGGTAACGGAATTGTGCTGTGACTCATATTTTTCACATTAACATTTACAGTAACGTATAGCTGTTTATTATTTTTCTATATTTTCGTATAAAGACAAAAAGTAGAGGTTCTGTGTCCTCATCATAACACAACATCATCCTCTCCTGTTAAAGTAGAGGATCTGGCCTCCCGAGTGGCGCAGTGGTCTCAGGCACTGCATCGCAGTTCTAGCTGTGCCACTAGAGATCCTGGTTCGAATCCAGGCTCTGTCGTAGCCTGCCGCGACCGGGAGACCCATGAGGCGGCGCACAATTGACCCAGCGTCGTCTGGGGTAGGGGAGGGAATGGCCGGCAGGGATGTAGCTCAGTTGGGGATCAAATACTTTTTTCCATCACTGTATGTCCAATCAATTGAATTTACCACAGGTGAATCACACTCCAATCAAGTTGTAGAAACATCTCAAGGATGGTCAATGGAAGGTAAGTTAGGGCGGGCCGCCGATAACACCGGCCCTGAAAATCTGGTTACATCTTCGGCCGTTGTAGGAAAGATGTATCGTTAAAACCCTTCTATGTTCCATCGCTATGGGGAAACCGGGCCCAGGTTGTTTTCCCAGTCAATGCATAGCCATAAAACAGAACACCCAAATCCCTTTACGCTACATCGTCTCTCAGTCTGGCTACCGGCCAGCTGGGTTACTGGTTGGTTCATGGCTGGCCATACTGTCACTGTTTATTTGCAAATCCAGTGTATTCAGTTATATGACCAACTAGCTGCCAAACAAACGTGTTACGTGTCGTGGACTGACTTTAAGCCGATAATGAGCTCTATCTGTCGAGCTAGCAGGCTAGCTAGGTGGACTAAATATACCAGTGTATCACCATAACCTTGTTAACACTAGATACCTAGCTAGCTAGATGCCTTTCTGTGATAGCTAGAGTGATGTTTTGATAAACCACATAATTTCGGATACAGTATTTTAGGCCATTTATCTCTGTCACTACGATACGATACGATTAGGATCTAGCCAGTTAAGTGGCTTGACACGGTCAGTCACGTCATTTTTTGTGGAGCAATCGCGCATAGTTTGTTGACTATATTCTGTTTTCAAGGTAGCCAGTTAGCAATTATGTATATAAACGCAGGTCATTGATTCACAAGCACTTGAGAAAATCCCCGACTTGAAAAGACTTGACTTTGACATGTATAACCACGTAGCTAGCTAGCTAGTCTCCCTAGCCATGCATGCATCCCCTCCATACCTTTTCACGTTTGTCCCAGCTATATTGTTTAGGTGGATCCTCCGTTGCATTGCTGCTGAGGGCGATGTTGTTGGCGTTGCTGCTGCTGGTGATCGTGTTCTCTTCTACCGTCGTCGTAGGTTCTTTTTCGGGTGATTTTCTTTTAGATTTTTTGGAAAACCAGCAACCCATTTTGTCCTATTAACGATAAGCCACCAAAGGTGAATAGTAAAATATGACTAGAGTCTGTCCCCAGAAGTTATTTTGCCTACTTTGTAAGAAATATACAGGTTTTTCGGTCTTCTAGCCACCTAAGTTTCGGGCTTAACACGCACTAAACCTGTATTTGAGCTTCCCGTTTCCTTACCCAGTCAACAGCCAATCGATACTTTGCAATCCGTTACTTAGTAACAGCGAATCACAGAACAGAAAATGTCTGCGAGGGGGGGTAACCTAACTAGCAGGCGTGGAGGGGGTGGCAACGTGGACAATATCAGCCAATCAAATTAGTGTTGTGCTCGTTTTGGGGCTCGTCACTAGTTACCACAGCCACAAAGTCATAACGTCCGCCTACTCGACCAATCAGATGAGGGAGTGTGATGACGCGTATGCCACTCAGAAGGCCCGCCTACCCGACCAATGAGATGAGGAAGTATGATGACGCATATTCCGGATCGCGGGAAACGCTGAATTTTCGAAATGGCAAATCTCGAGTTGAAGTTTGAGGACCAATGGTGCGGGGAGTGACGGAGGCGTCTGGAGAAACGACGGCTGAGAAGCTGTCCGCGTTTGGTGAATTAGGATAGATAAAGGACGATTATTCAATATAGCTAAATTAATAGATTTGAACAAAGATAAACGAAACGGAGAGGAAATCTGGGGCCAGTTGTACTGTTAGAGGGGCCAGTTACATTACACATTATTGTTGCTTATTGTCGTTTTCTTCACTGCATTGCAGCCATTAATAGACAAAAGACCATGTTTATAATAATTCAACAATGTATTATTAGCTTTTAAATAACATTTTTACATTTGCATTACATATTCAGTATCAGTTACATCAACTATATTCTATGGTTTTTGTGTTTTCTTGCATAAAGATCAGCAAATTCATCTAGATTCAAGGCCTTCGCCCTCCTTGGCTCAATACTTAATACACCTAAATTGCTTAATCTCTCATCTGACTGTGGACCTAAGATACGTTTTCACCAGCTTTAGTGCAGAAAAACTCAGTTCACAAGAAGCGGTACTAACAGGGATTGAAACAGCTATTTTGCACAGTTTAAAGAGCTCAAATAACGTATTTATAAGGCTGAATGAATAACGCTAGCTCTACTATACTGGAGGGTCTCTGCATGCCACTCTTCTGAACGGATGTAGTTCATACCCCAAGTCCTCAATATTTGATTCATACATTCTAGCAAATGGAAACTTCTATTAGAGAAATGCATCACTTTTGGGGTTTAGAGTCTGGATGCCATTCATTATGTCACAGTTTTTTGCTAGAGAACCGTCTGTTAAGCTCATTGAGCATCTGATCTTAGACAGGGTAGAAAAAGGTTGTACGAAAACTGTATCTATTTCTGAATCTGACCTCTGACCTACTGTACTGAGTACACAGTCTCCATTAAATAGAGAGCTTTTTTGGTGGTTTTGCAGGGGGCTGTATTGCAGTATCACATTGCTCAGCTGTGTTCAACACTTCATTCCATAGGTCCTCAAAAAATGACTCATCCCTGTAGTCATTCAAAGTTTGAACTAAGGCTTCAACTAAATCAACAGCCTTTGACAGGTCAAGTGATGAAGACTGTAGCATCTCTGATTTACATTTTGCATCTCCATAAACGTTATGGAATGTAACAAGGAACACAATGAATTGTAAATCTATCTGTGCAAGCAGACCTCGTGCCTCAACAGATCTGTCACCGTTGTGTTCTTGGACTATGTCTTGCAGGACTCGCTTAATGGCAGGCAATCTCTCCATAATAGTATGTAGAGCCATATATCGACATGCCCAGCGAGTGTCACTTAGTCTCTGAAGCTCTCTAGGTGCACCTGGGTACATCTCTCTCTGTACGCTAAGCCATTTTTGATGCACGTATGACCCAGATGTGAAGACATACAGTCTTTCTAGTAAGGAGAAGAACTGTCCTACCTCAGGGACAGCTTTGACTGTCTCCACTAAAACTAAGTTTAGACAGTGTGCACTGCAGTGGAGGTAAAAGGCTTTGCTTGTTCTTTAATGCGTTGCCTGGACGCCTGAATGCTTGCCACTCATAACTGAAGCACCGTCATATGCTTGGCCTACTAGGTTGTTTTTGTATTCAAGACCATGACTTTCTAATATGTGTATGATTTAGTCAGTAAGCCCTGCTGCATCTAGTCGATCAGCCGATTCAAAGTGGAGACAGCTCTCATGGACAGCTCCACTGAAATAGTTCCTAAGTCCTAGAGATATCTGCTCCTTTTTTTTAAATTACATATTTTGTTTCGTCTGCCATTATGCTAAAGACCTCACTGTCTTTCACTTCTTCTATCATTTTTGTTCGAACCATGTGTGCCAAACAACTCCGAACCTCATTCTGAATCCCTTTGTTTGTGTATTTTGCATTATGAATGGAAGTCAACCTTTTTTTCACAGTTGTGTCATGCTTAGCTATTGTTTCTAGGATTGCCATGAAGTTCCCTTCTATTATCAGACTCTGCAGACTCATCGTGTCCTCTTTGTGCAATGTTTTGTGTGGCTGTAAATAGTAGTACTTCTCCTATTGTTTTAATATAGTCCCAGTTTTCTTGAACCTGTTTGTTGTGTTCCTTGTTTAGGGCATTACTTTTTACAGCTTTCTGATAGTCTCTCCATGTAATCATTGCTTGTTTGTGCCGCTCAGACTTTGCATGAATTGCAAATCCCCCCTCTTTATAAGTTGCCTTCTTCCAGTTGTTAAAACCCAATTTTTAATCAAATACAGTCTGAGACTTTGGGAGGGCTAAAATGCCTGCAGGAGTAACAAAACACAGTCTGATTTGTTTGAATATTGAAGCCAGGGGTGGATGTGGTACCAGGCCGCCTTGAAGCTCCTCCTCCTGTCCCCCATCAGAGTTCTTGGGTCCATGTTCATCACTGGCTGCACCTGTGGGTCCTCCCGGGATTTGCTGATATCTGTTGAAGAAAAAAAAACTATAAAAGTAAAAGTATCTATTTGGGTAATTTTAGACACATAGCCATCAGACAACTTCTGAAATCCATCTGATATCTATATCACAATCCCAATAGCATGTTTAATGAGATCATTCATTTCAATCATAAACCGACACATTTCTATACACCGTATAAACAGACTAATTGCAGCTTTACAACCACAGATTTATTCAACATCCCAAACCTGATGGTCCACTGCTTGTGGACGCACATGGCTCCTCTGTTGGTGCCTTACTCTCAGCCTCCTATGTCCCCCTCAGTCTCTACGTCCCCCTCAGCCTCAGTCTCTACGTCCCCCTCAGTCTCTACGTCCCCCTCAGTCTCTACGTCCCCCTCAGCCTCAGCCTCTACGTCCCCCTCAGCCTCAGCCTCTACGTCCCCCTCAGCCTCAGTCTCTACGTCCCCCTCAGCCTCAGCCTCCTATGTCCCCCTCAGCCTCAGTCTCTACGTCCCCCTCAGCCTCAGCCTCTACATCCCCCTCAGCCTCAGCCTCTACGTCCCCCTCAGCCTCAGCCTCTACGTCCCCCTCAGTCTCTACGTCCCCCTCAGCCTCAGTCTCTACGTCCCCCTCAGTCTCTACGTCCCCCTCAGCCTCAGCCTCTACGTCCCCCTCAGCCTCAGCCTCCTATGTCCCCCTCAGCCTCAGTCTCTACGTCCCCCTCAGCCTCAGTCTCTACGTCCCCCTCAGCCTCAGCCTCTACGTCCCCCTCAGCCTCTACGTCCCCCTCAGCCTCAGTCTCTACGTCCCCCTCAGCCTCAGCCTCCTATGTCCCCCTCAGCCTCAGTCTCTACGTCCCCCCTCAGCCTCTACGTCCCCCTCAGCCTCAGCCTCAGCCTCTACGTCCCCCTCAGTCTCTACGTCCCCCTCAGCCTCAGCCTCTACGTCCCCCTCAGCCTCAGCCTCTACGTCCCCCTCAGCCTCAGTCAGCCTCCTCTACGTCCCCCCTCAGCCTCAGTCTCTACGTCCCCCTCAGTCTCTACGTCCCCCTCCTCAGTCTCTACGTCCCCCCCTCAGCCTCAGCCTCTCTACGTCCCCCTCAGCCTCAGCCTCTACGTCCCCCTCAGCCTCAGCCTCTACGTCCCCCCTCAGTCTCAGCCTCTACGTCCCCCTCAGCCTCAGCCTCTACGTCCCCCCCCTCAGCCTCAGTCTCTACGTCCCCCTCAGCCTCTACGTCCCCCTCAGCCTCAGCCTCTACGTCCCCCTCAGCCTCAGCCTCTACGTCCCCCTCAGCCTCTCTACGTCCCCCTCAGCCTCTACGTCCCCCTTCAGCCTCTACGTCCCCCCTCAGCCTCAGTCAGCCTCTACGTCCCCCTCAGCCTCAGCCTCTACGTCCCCCTCAGCCTCAGCCTCTACTCTCTACGTCCCCCTCAGCCTCTACGTCCCCCTCAGGCTCAGCCTCTACGTCCCCCTCCCCCTCAGCCTCAGCCTCTACGTCCCCCTCAGCCTCAGCCTCTACGTCCCCCTCAGCCTCAGCCTCTACGTCCCTCTCAGCCTCAGCCTCAGCCTCTACGTCCCCCTCAGCCTCAGCCTCTACGTCCCCCTCAGCCTCAGTCTCTACGTCCCCCTCAGCCTCTACGTCCCCCTCAGCCTCAGCCTCTACGTCCCCCTCAGCCTCAGTCTCTACGTCCCCCTCAGCCTCAGCCTCTACGTCCCCCTCAGCCTCAGCCTCTACGTCCCCCTCAGCCTCAGCCTCAGTCTCTACGTCCCCCTCAGCCTCAGCCTCTACGTCCCCCTCAGCCTCAGCCTCTACGTCCCCCTCAGCCTCAGCCTCTAGGTCCCCCTCAGCCTCAGCCTCTACGTCTACGTCCCCCTCAGCCTCAGCCTCTATGTCCCCCTCAGCTCAGCCTCAGTCTCTACGTCCCCCTCCCCTCAGCCTCTACGTCCCCCCCCTCAGCCTCTACGTCCTCCCTCAGTCTCCTCAGCCTCAGCCTCTACGTCCCCCTCGGCCTCAGCCTCAGCCTCTACGTCCCCCTCAGCCTCAGCCTCTACGTCCCCCTCAGCCTCAGCCTCTACGTCCCCCTCAGCCTCAGCCTCAGTCTCTACGTCCCCCTCAGCCTCAGTCTCAGCCCCAGCTCAGCCTCAGCCTCTACGTCCCCCTCAGCCTCCTCAGCCTCTACGTCCCCCTCAGCCTCAGCCCTCTACGTCCCCCTCAGCCTCAGCCTCTACGTCCCCCCCTCAGCCTCAGCCTCTACGTCCCCCTCCCTCAGCCTCAGTCTCTACGTCCCCCTCAGCCTCAGCCTCTACGTCCCCCTCAGCCTCAGTCCCCCTCTCGTACGTCCCCCTCAGCCTCAGCCTCTACGTCCCCCTCAGCCTCAGCCTCTACGTCCCCCTCAGCCTCAGCCTCTACGTCCCCCTCAGCCTCAGCCTCTACGTCCCCCTCAGCCTCAGCCTCTCTACGTCCCCCTCAGCCTCAGCCTCTACGTCCCCCTCAGCCTCAGCCTCTACGTCCCCCTCAGCCTCTACGTCCCCCTCAGCCTCAGCCCTCAGCGTCTCTACGTACCCCCTCAGCCTCAGCCTCTACGTCCCCCTCAGCCTCAGCCTCAGTCTCTACGTCCCCCTCAGCCTCAGTCTCTACGTCCCCCTCAGCCTCAGCCTCTACGTCCCCCTCAGCCTCACCTCTACCGTCCCCCTCAGTCCCCTCTACGTCCCCCTCAGCCTCAGCCTCTACGTCCCCCTCAGCCTCAGCCTCCTCTACGTCCCCCTCAGCCTCAGCCTCTACGTCCCCCTCAGCCTCAGCCTCTACGTCCCCCTCAGCCTCAGCCTCTACGTCCCCCTCAGCCTCAGCCTCTACGTCCCCCTCAGCCTCAGCCTCTACGTCCCCCTCAGCCTCAGCCTCTACGTCCCCCTCAGCCTCAGCCTCAGTCTCTACGTCCCCCTCAGCCTCTACGTCCCCCTCAGCCTCCTCTACGTCCCCCTCAGCCTCAGTCTCTACGTCCCCCTCAGCCTCAATCTCTCCATCTGTCAGCCTCACTTTCCTGCTCTAATGTATTCACTAACTGTAAGCCTCACTCCCCCTTGGATAACAGCGTCTGCTAAATGACTCAAAATGTAAATGTACTATGTCAGCCTTCACTCTGCCTCTCCAATGGACAAGTCTTCCTGCTCTCTCTCTGGTATTGCCAGAATAAGTTAGGATTGGGTATATGAGTTACTATGTGCGAGCATATGTTCCGAAACCATTGTGTTGCTTTAACTGTCAAAGGGTTTGGGCATGTGGGTGGCGGCGTGTATGGGCGAAGGAGATGTGGGGGAGAACATGCATATGGGGCATGTGGAGTCCAGTTAAAGTGCTCTAACTGTGGGGGCGTATGGGGGTTGTTAAGTGATGAAAAGACAGGTGGAAGTGCGGCATTTCAGGAGTGAGCGTAACAACTCGTATGCAGAAGCAGTGAAGGTAGTTCATGCAGAAACAATCGGGGCACCTAGGAGAGAAGGTATTCCAGGGCAGATTGGGATGCAGGTTGGGGGTGATGGAGGGAGCAGAATGGGGGAGAACACAACACTGAAGGAGACATGAGGAAGGTTGTTACATTTGTGACAGCAACAATCAATTGCACAGAAAAATTACAATCGAGGCACCTTGTCGGGGATTCGGTGATGAGCTTGTGGAGGGGCAGGCTCTGTTTATCCTGTGCACCTGTCAGGGCCTTATGCTTCTTCCAACTATAGGAAAATGTGCTGACCACTTTCTTGCCCACTCCTGTGGCCCGGGAAACCCGAGGTTCGTTTTGAACACTCCTCTCTGCAAAATAAAAAAAGGTGAAAAATAATTACATAGGAATCACAATTATTACATTCTTAAAATAAAGTGGTGATCCTAACTGACCTAAGACAGGGAATGAATTTTTACTAGGATTAAATGTCAGGAATTGTGAAAAAACTGAGTTTAAATGTATTTGGCTAAGGTGTATGTAAACTTCCGACTTCAACTGTACATGAAGGCAGGGTTAAAGTGACTAGGCATCAGGATAGATAATAATAAGGTATTTGAGATAGATATGTACATGAAGGCAGGGTAAAGTGACTAGGCATCAGGATAGATAATAATAAGGTATTTGAGGTAGATATGTACATGCAGGCAGGGTAAAGTGACTAGGCATCAGGATAGATAATAATAAGGTATTTGAGGTAGATATGTACATGAAGGCAGGGTAAAGTGACTAGGCATCAGGATAGATAATAATAAGGTATTTGAGGTAGATATGTACATGAAGGCAGGGTAAAGTGACTAGGCATCAGGATAGATAATAATAAGGTATTTGAGGTAGATATGTACATGAAGGCAGGGTAAAGTGACTAGGCATCAGGATAGATAATAATAAGGTATTTGAGGTAGATATGTACATGAAGGCAGGGTAAAGTGACTAGGCATCAGGATAGATAATAATAAGAGTAAAATAAAGAACAGAGTAGCAGCAGGAAATGATGAGTGTAAAAGTGTGTGAGTGTGTTTGTGTGTGTAATGTGTGTGTGTGTGTGTGTGTGTGCGTATGTAGTGTATGTGAATGTGTGTGGGTTTTGTGTGGGAGTGTCAATGTAGTGTGAATAAGTATATATAGTCTAGTGCGTGTGCATAGGGTCAGTGCAGATAGTTCGGGTAACCATTAATTGACTATTTAGCAGTCTGGCTATTTATCAGTCTTATGGCTTGGGGGTAGAAGCTGTCTCTGAGCCTGTGTGTCTGAGAGCCGATGCTCCAGCACCGTGCAGCCCACCGTCCTGGTATGAAGGTCCTGGATGGCAGGGAGCTCGGCCCCAGTGATGTACTGGGCTGTCCACAACAAACTCTGTAGCACTTTGCCGTCAAGGCTGGTGCATCAGCCATGGAGAGCAAGATTTTTATTTTTTATTTTTTTATTTTACCTTTATTTAACTAGGCAAGTCAGTTAAGAACAAATTCTTATTTACAATGACGGCCGGGTTTGGCCGGTGTAGGCCTGGAAAAAAGGGGCTTTCACACAAGGTACGGTGTTATCTGAGGGCTCTTCACGACTGTGCGGGGCACGGTGTTGTACTCCTGGAAGGGAGAGCATAAAAGGCATTTAGCTGGTTTGGGAGTTCTGCATCACTAGGCAACTCATGGTTGGGTTTCCCTTTGTAATCCGTTATCGTCTGCAAGCCCTGCCACGTACGACGAGTGTTGGATCCGGTGTAATAGGATTCCACCTTCCTCCTATACGACGAGTGTTGGATCCGGTGTAATAGGATTCCACCTTCCTCCTATACGACGAGTGTTGGATCCGGTGTAATAGGATTCCACCTTCCTCCTATACGACGAGTGTTGGATCCGGTGTAATAGGATTCCACCTTCCTCCTATAATATATTGTCATTTTGCATGTTTGATGTCTCGTCTGAGGTCGTAGGGGGTCCTGTTCCCTGTAAGGAGGTCGTAGGGGGTCCTGTTCCCTGTAAGGAGGTCGTAGGGGGTCCTGTTCCCTGTAAGGAGGTCGTAGGGGGTCCTGTTCCCTGTAAGGAGGTCGTAGGGGGTCCTGTTCCCTGTAAGGAGGTCGTAGGGGGTCCTGTTCCCTGTAAGGAGGTCGTAGGGGGTCCTGTTCCCTGTAAGGAGGGTCGTAGGGGGTCCTGTTCCCTGTAAGGAGGTCGTAGGGGGTCCTGTTCCCTGTAAGGAGGTCGTAGGGGGTCCTGTTCCCTGTAAGCAGTAACTCTAGCCTTTAGCCCAGGATATTGCCTTTAGCCCAGGACATATATTGCCTGTAATCCATGGTTTTTGGTTTGGATACGTTCTCATAGTCACTGTGGGGACAACAGTCTATGCCAGGTGTAGGCAACCCTGTTCCTGGAGTTCAGCAGGTACTGCAGGATTCTGTTCCAACTAGACACCACACCTGACCAACTGAGCTAATTGATCAGTTCAGTGATTGCCTAAATTCAACACACCTGATCTTCCAGGTCGGTTAAATCATAAACATGAAGTGGCTACGGAGCTCCAGGACCAGTGTTGTTGTAACGCCCTGGCTCTGGGGACTATGTTATGTTGAGCCAGGGTGTGTAAGTCTATGTTGGTAAATCTATGTTGGCCTGAGTGACTCCCAATCAGAGGCAACGAGTGTCAGCTGGTTGTCTCTGATTGGGAGCCATATTTAACTATCGGGTCTTTTCACTTGTGTTGTGGTTTCTTGTTCATTTCGGTTCGTGTTAAAACCGTAGACGTCACGTTAGCGTTTATTTGTTTTTTGATCGTGTGATCAGTAAAATAAAAGGATATGTTCACTTTCAACGCTGCGCCTTGGTCCTCCTCCTTAAGCGAACGTGACAGTTGTCTACCCCTGGTCGATGCACTTATTGATGAAGCCCGTGACTGATGTGGTAAACTACACAATGCTATCGGTTGAATCCCGGATCATATCCCGGTCTGTACTAGTAAAACAGTCCTGTAGCCTCGCGTCTGCTTCATCCAACCACTTCTGTATTGAGCTCATCATTGGTACTTCCTGTTTGAGCTTTTGTTTATAAACAGGAAGCAGGAGAATGGAGTCATGGTCAGATTTGCAGAAGGGAGGTCGAGGGAGGGCCTTATGTATATTTTTTTTCATTGTAAATTTTCATTTTTTTATTTTATTTTAATACTGGTACTGAGATAATCTGTCGGGAATGGGATGTGTAGGATAACAAGCAGCAGCAGCAGTAGTAGCTAAAGTGTTTTTTTGAGTACTACATAACACCTGAGTACTGGATAACACTTTCTGAGTACTGCATAACACCTGAGTACTGCATAACACCTGAGTACTGCATAACACCTGAGTACTGCATAACACCTTCTGAGTGCTGCATAACAGAGGAGAGGAGAGAGGAGAGGAGAGGAGAGGAGAGGAGAGGAGAGGAGAGGAGAGGAGAGGAGAGGAGAGGAGAGGAGAGGAGGTCTCATCACATCTCATTAGCCCTTAGACATGGCTGTAGACTCCCAGGGCTTCCTGTGTTAGATGCCATAGGAGTCTGCATGTCTCAGGGCTAATCTCACATCATCATTGTCGTTTGATAAGAGCTTCACAGAGGTTTTCTATTAGACATTAAAACCAGTAAATATTGATAGCGCTGACGTCATCCACGTATTCCTATGGAAAACTCCCGATAGCGCATGAAGCCGGAAGTATTTGAATTTGAAGTGTGTCATATTGCTGAATGGCACCCAAAAATGGGCGTAAAAATGTTCTGTAGAGTGTAATTTACATAGGCTTTCTAGGGCAGACCTGGGCTTTCTAGGGCAGACCTGGGCTTTCTAGGGCAGACCTGGGCTTTCTAGGGCAGACCTGGGCTTTCTAGGGCAGACCTGGGCTTTCTAGGGCAGACCTGGGCTTTCTAGGGCAGACCTGGGCTTTCTAGGGCAGACCTGGGCTTTTGGCACTTCTAGGTTCCTACGTAGTAGGTGACCAGCTCCAGACGGGACACTGGGGCCCTGGGGTTTCTCCAACAGGACACTGGGGCCCTGGGGTTTCTCCAACAGGACACTGGGGCCCTGGGTTTTCTCCAACAGGACACTGGGGCCCTGGGGTTTCTCCAACAGGACACTGGGGCCCTGGGGGTTTCTCCAACAGGACACTGGGGCCCTGGGGTTTCTCCAACAGGACACTGGGGCCCTGGGGTTTCTCCAACAGGACACTGGGGGGCCCTGGGGTTTCTCCAACAGGACACTGGGGCCCTGGGGTTTCTCCAACAGGACACTGGGGCCCTGGGGTTTCTCCAACAGGACACTGGGGCCCTGGGGTTTCTCCAACAGGACACTGGGGCCCTGGGGTTTCTCCAACAGGACACTGGGGCCCTGGGGTTTCTCCAAGTACGCCCAAAACATATATGCCAAGGTGGGCTATTCAAAACACATAACTCATTGAATTAGAATCTCCTGATTATGTTTATTAAGTCTTAAATTGTTTGGTGGCTCCAGAAAGCTTAACCCTAACCCCAGCTCTGGTAACTGATGTGCATTCTGTCCACCCCTCCTAAACCCCAACTCCGCCCCAACCCCCAGGCTGTACCTGGAGCAGAGGGACTTCCCTGAGAGGTTCATCGTGGACCGTTCCTCTGAGTTGGTGACGTGATCGTGGACCGTTCCTCTGAGTTGGTGACGTGATCGTGGACCGTTCCTCTGAGTTGGTGACGTGATGGTGGACCGTTCCTCTGAGTTGGTGACGTGATGGTGGACCGTTCCTCTGAGTTGGTGACGTGATCGTGGACCGTTCCTCTGAGTTGGTGACGTGATGGTGGACCGTTCCTCTGAGTTGGTGACGTGATGGTGGACCGTTCCTCTGAGTTGGTGACGTGATGGTGGACCGTTCCTCTGAGTTGGTGACGTGATGGTGGGACCGTTCCTCTGAGTTGGTGACGTGATGGTGGACCGTTCCTCTGAGTTGGTGACGTGATGGTGGGACCGTTCCTCTGAGTTGGTGACGTGATGGTGGACCGTTTCCTCTGAGTTGGTGACGTGATGGTGGACCGTTCCTCTGAGTTGGTGACGTGATGGTGGACCGTTTCCTCTGAGTTGGTGACGTGATGGTGGACCGTTCCTCTGAGTTGGTGACGTGATGGTGGACCGTTCCTCTGAGTTGGTGACGTGATGGTGGACCGTTCCTCTGAGTTGGTTGACGTGATGGTGGACCGTTCCTCTGAGTTGGTGACGTGATGGTGGGACCGTTCCTCTGAGTTTGGTGACGTGATGGTGGAACGTTCCTCTGAGTTGGTGACGTGATGGTGGACCGTTCCTCTGAGTTGGTGACGTGATGGTGGACCGTTCCTCTGAGTTGGTGACGTGATCGTGGACCGTTCCTCTGAGTTGGTGACGTGATGGTGGACCGTTCCTCTGAGTTGGTGACGTGATGGTGGACCGTTCCTCTGAGTTGGTGACGTGATGGTGGACCGTTCCTCTGAGTTGGTGACGTGATGGTGGACCGTTCCTCTGAGTTGGTGACGTGATGGTGGACCGTTCCTCTGAGTTGGTGACGTGATCGTGGACCGTTCCTCTGAGTTGGTGACGTGATGGTGGACCGTTCCTCTGAGTTGGTGACATGATGGTGGACCGTTCCTCTGAGGTGGTGACGTGATGGTGGACCGTTCCTCTGAGTTTGGTGACGTGATGGTGGACCGTTCCTCTGAGTTGGTGACGTGATGGTGGACCGTTCCTCTGAGTTGGTGACGTGATCGTGGACCGTTCCTCTGAGTTGGTGACGTGATGGTGGACCGTTCCTCTGAGTTGGTGACGTGATCGTGGACCGTTCCTCTGAGTTGGTGACGTGATGTGGTGGACCGTTCCTCTGAGTTGGTGACGTGATGGTGGACCGTTCCTCTGAGTTGGTGACGTGATGGTGGACCGTTCCTCTGAGTTGGTGACGTGATCGTGGACCGTTCCTCTGAGTTGGTGACGTGATGGTGGACCGTTCCTCTGAGTTGGTGACGTGATCGTGGACCGTTTCCTCTGAGTTGGTGACGTGATGGTGGACCGTTCCTCTGAGTTGGTGACGTGATGGTGGACCGTTCCTCTGAGTTGGTGACGTGATCGTGGACCGTTCCTCTGAGTTGGTGACGTGATGGTGGACCGTTCCTCTGAGTTGGTGACGTGATGGTGGACCGTTCCTCTGAGTTGGTGACGTGATGGTGGACCGTTCCTCTGAGTTTGGTGACGTGATCGTGGACCGTTCCTCTGAGTTGGTGACGTGATGGTGGACCGTTCCTCTGAGTTGGTTGGTGACGTGATGGTGGACCGTTCCTCTGAGTTGGTGACGTGATCGTGGACCGTTCCTCTGAGTTGGTGACGTGATGGTGGACCGTTCCTCTGAGTTGGTGACGTGATGGTGGACCGTTCCTCTGAGTTGGTGACGTGTCAGACCTATGAGCTAACGCTGCGCTCCTGCCTCTACCCACACATCCAGCAGAGGTACACAGAGTGCTGCGGCAGCCTCATGACCACCCTGAAGAAGGACTACAGGTAATAATAATAATGTATTTATATAGCGCTTTTCAATACAAGTAACAAAGTGCTTCACATCATAAAATAATAAAATAAAAGTACTAACAAAGAAACAGGAGAAAAAAATTAAAATAAAAAAACCTTTAACCCCCAGACTGGTGGAGTACCTCCAGGCCATGAGGAACTACTTCCTGCTACAGCTGTTATAGGCCCTGTACTAACTCTGACCTTTAACCCCTCAGACTGGTGGAGTACCTCCAGGCCATGAGGAACTACTTCCTGCTACAGCTGTTATAGGCCCTGTACTAACTCTGACCTTTAACCCCTAGATTGCTGGAGTACCTCCAGGCCATGAGGAACTACTTCCTGCTACAGCTGTTATAGGCCCTGTACTAACTCTGACCTTTAACCCCTCAGACTGCTGGAGTACCTCCAGGCCATGAGGAACTACTTCCTGCTACAGCTGTTATAGGCCCTGTACTAACTCTGACCTTTAACCCCTAGACTGCTGGGAGTACCTCCAGGCCATGAGGAACTACTTCCTGCTACAGCTGTTACAGGCCCTGTACTAACTCTGACCTTTAACCCCTCAGACTGGTGGGAGTACCTCCAGGCCATGAGGAACTACTTCCTACTACAGCTGTTATAGGCCCTGTACTAACTCTGACCTTTAACCCCTAGACTGCTTTAGTACCTCCAGGCCATGAGGAACTACTTCCTGCTACAGCTGTTATAGGCCCTGTACTAACTCTGACCTTTAACCCCTAGACTGCTTTAGTACCTCCAGGCCATGAGGAACTACTTCCTGCTACAGCTGTTATAGGCCCTGTACTAACTCTGACCTTTAACCCCTACACTGGTGGAGTACCTCCAGGCCATGAGGAACTACTTCCTGCTACAGCTGTTATAGGCCCTGTACTAACTCTGACCTTTAACCCTCAGACTGCTGGAGTACCTCCAGGCCATGAGGAACTACTTCCTGCTACAGCTGTTATAGGCCCTGTACTAACTCTGACCTTTAACCCCTCAGACTGGTGGAGTACCTCCAGGCCATGAGGAACTACTTCCTGCTACAGCTGTTATAGGCCCTGTACTAACTCTGACCTTTAAACCCCCAGACTGGTGGAGTACCTCCAGGCCATGAGGAACTACTTCCTGCTACAGCTGTTATAGGCCCTGTACTAACTCTGACCTTTAACCCCCTAGACTGGTGGAGTACCTCCAGGCCATGAGGAACTACTTCCTGCTACAGCTGTTATAGGCCCTGTACTAACTCTGACCTTTAACCCCTAGACTGGTGGAGTACCTCCAGGCCATGAGGAACTACTTCCTGCTACAGCTGTTATAGGCCCTGTAGTAACTCTGACCTTTAACCCCTAGACTGCTGGAGTACCTCCAGGCCATGAGGGAAACTACTTCCTGCTACAGCTGTTATAGGCCCTGTACTAACTCTGACCTTTAACCCCTCAGACTGCTGAAGTACCTCCAGGCCATGAGGAACTACTTCCTGCTACAGCTGTTATAGGCCCTGTACTAACTCTGAACTTTAACCCCCAGACTGCTGGAGTACCTCCAGGCCATGAGGAACTACTTCCTGCTACAGCTGTTATAGGCCCTGTACTAACTCTGACCTTTAACCCCTCAGACTGCTGGAGTACCTCCAGGCCATGAGGAACTACTTCCTGCTACAGCTGTTATAGGCCCTGTACTAACTCTGACCTTTAACCCCCAGACTGGTGGAGTACCTCCAGGCCATGAGGAACTACTTCCTGCTACAGCTGTTATAGGCCCTGTACTAACTCTGACCTTTAACCCCTAGACTGGTGGAGTACCTCCAGGCCATGAGGAACTACTTCCTGCTACAGCTGTTATAGGCCCTGTACTAACTCTGACCTTTAACCCCTCAGACTGCTGGAGTACCTCCAGGCCATGAGGAACTACTTCCTGCTACAGCTGTTACAGGCCCTGTACTAACTCTGACCTTTAACCCCTCAGACTGGTGGAGTACCTCCAGGCCATGAGGAACTACTTCCTGCTACAGCTGTTATAGGCCCTGTACTAACTCTGACCTTTAACCCTCAGACTGCTGGAGTACCTCCAGGCCATGAGGAACTACTTCCTGCTACAGCTGTTATAGGCCCTGTACTAACTCTGACCTTTAACCCCCAGACTGCTGGAGTACCTCAGGCCATGAGGAACTACTACTTCCTGCTACAGCTGTTATAGGCCCTGTACTAACTCTGACCTTTAACCCCTAGACTGCTTTAGTACCTCCAGGCCATTGAGGAACTACTTCCTGCTACAGCTGTTATAGGCCCTGTACTAACTCTGACCTTTTAACCCCTCAGACTGCTGGAGTACCTCCAGGCCATGAGGAACTACTTCCTGCTACAGCTGTTATAGGCCCTGTACTAACTCTGACCTTTAACCCTCAGACTGCTGGAGTACTCCAGGCCATGAGGAACTACTTCCTGCTACAGCTGTTATAGGCCCTGTACTAACTCTGACCTTTAACCCCTCAGACTGGTGGAGTACCTCCAGGCGATGAGGAACTACTTCCTGCTACAGCTGTTATAGGCCCTGTACTAACTCTGACCTTTAACCCCTAGACTGGTGGAGTACCCTCCAGGCCATGAGGAACTACTTCCTGCTACAGCTGTTATAGGCCCTGTACTAACTCTGACCTTTAACCCCTAGACTGGTGGAGTACCTCCAGGCCATGAGGAACTACTTCCTGCTACAGCTGTTACAGGCCCTGTACTAACTCTGACCTTTAACCCCTCAGACTGGTGGAGTACCTCCAGGCCATGAGGGAACTACTTCCTGCTACAGCTGTTATAGGCCCTGTACTAACTCTGACCTTTAACCCCTAGACTGCTGGAGTACCTCCAGGCCATGAGGAACTACTTCCTGCTACAGCTGTTACAGGCCCTGTACTAACTCTGACCTTTAACCCCTCAGACTGGTGGAGTACCTCCAGGCCATGAGGAACTACTTCCTGCTACAGCTGTTATAGGCCCTGTACTAACTCTGACCTTTAACCCTCAGGACTGGTGGAGTACCTCCAGGCCATGAGGAACTACTTCCTGCTACAGCTGTTATAGGCCCTGTACTAACTCTGACCTTAACCCCTCAGACTGCTGGAGTACCTCCAGGCCATGAGGAACTACTTCCTGCTACAGCTGTTATAGGCCCTGTACTAACTCTGACCTTTAACCCCTAGACTGCTTTAGTACCTCCAGGCCATGAGGAACTACTTCCTGCTACAGCTGTTATAGGCCCTGTACTAACTCTGACCTTTAACCCTCAGACTGCTGGAGTACCTCCAGGCCATGAGGAACTACTTCCTGCTACAGCTGTTATAGGCCCTGTACTAACTCTGACCTTTAACCCCCAGACTGGTGGAGTACCTCCAGGCCATGAGGAACTACTTCCTGCTACAGCTGTTATAGGCCCTGTACTAACTCTGACCTTTAACCCCTAGACTGGTGGAGTACCTCCAGGCCATGAGGAACTACTTCCTGCTACAAGCTGTTATAGGCCCTGTACTAACTCTGACCTTTAACCCCTAGACTGGTGGAGTACCTCCAGGCCATGAGGAACTACTTCCTGCTACAGCTGTTTAGGCCCTGTAGTAACTCTGACTTTAACCCCTAGACTGCTGGAGTACCTCCAGGCCATGAGGAAACTACTTCCTGCTACAGCTGTTATAGGCCCTATACTAACTCTGACCTTTAACCCCTCAGACTGCTGGAGTACCTCCAGGCCATGAGGAACTACTTCCTGCTACAGCTGTTATAGGCCCTGTACTAACTCTGACCTTTAACCCCCAGACTGCTGGAGTACCTCCAGGCCATGAGGAACTACTTCCTGCTACAGCTGTTATAGGCCCTGTACTAACTCTGACCTTTAACCCCTCAGACTGCTGGAGTACCTCCAGGCCATGAGGAACTACTTCCTGCTACAGCTGTTATAGGCCCTGTACTAACTCTGACCTTTAACCCCCAGACTGGTGGAGTACCTCCAGGCCATGAGGAACTACTTCCTGCTACAGCTGTTATAGGCCCTGTACTAACTCTGACCTTTAACCCCTAGACTGGTGGAGTACCTCCAGGCCATGAGGAACTACTTCCTGCTACAGCTGTTATAGGCCCTGTACTAACTCTGACCTTTAACCCCTCAGACTGCTGGAGTACCTCCAGGCCATGAGGAACTACTTCCTGCTACAGCTGTTACAGGCCCTGTACTAACTCTGACCTTTAACCCCTCAGACTGGTGGAGTACCTCCAGGCCATGAGGAACTACTTCCTGCTACAGCTGTTATAGGCCCTGTACTAACTCTGACCTTTAACCCCTCAGACTGCTGGAGTACCTCCAGGCCATGAGGAACTACTTCCTGCTACAGCTGTTATAGGCCCTGTACTAACTCTGACCTTTTAACCCCCAGACTGCTGGAGTACCTCCAGGCCATGAGGAACTACTTCCTGCTACAGCTGTTATAGGCCCTGTACTAACTCTGACCTTTAAACCCCTAGACTGCTTTAGTACCTCCAGGCCATGAGGAACTACTTCCTGCTACAGCTGTTATAGGCCCTGTACTAACTCTGACCTTTAACCCCTCAGACTGCTGGAGTACCTCCAGGCCATGAGGAACTACTTCCTGCTACAGCTGTTATAGGCCCTGTACTAACTCTGACCTTTAACCCTCAGACTGCTGGAGTACCTCCAGGCCATGAGGAACTACTTCCTGCTACAGCTGTTATAGGCCCTGTACTAACTCTGACCTTTAACCCTCAGACTGGTGGAGTACCTCCAGGCGATGAGGAACTACTTCCTGCTACAGCTGTTATAGGCCCTGTACTAACTCTGACCTTTAACCCTAGACTGGTGGAGTACCTCCAGGCCATGAGGAAACTACTTCCTGCTACAGCTGTTATAGGCCCTGTACTAACTCTGACCTTTAACCCCTAGACTGGTGGAGTACCTCCAGGCCATGAGGAACTACTTCCTGCTACAGCTGTTACAGGCCCCTGTACTAACTCTGACCTTTAACCCCTCAGACTGGTGGAGTACCTCCAGGCCATGAGGAACTACTTCCTGCTACAGCTGTTATAGGCCCTGTACTAACTCTGACCTTTAACCCCTAGACTGCTGGAGTACCTCCAGGCCATGAGGAACTACTTCCTGCTACAGCTGTTACAGGCCCTGTACTAACTCTGACCTTTAACCCCTCAGACTGGTGGAGTACCTCCAGGCCATGAGGAACTACTTCCTGCTACAGCTGTTATAGGCCCTGTACTAACTCTGACCTTTAACCCTCAGACTGGTGGAGTACCTCCAGGCCATGAGGAACTACTTCCTGCTACAGCTGTTATAGGCCCTGTACTAACTCTGACCTTTAACCCCTCAGACTGCTGGAGTACCTCCAGGCCATGAGGAACTACTTCCTGCTACAGCTGTTATAGGCCCTGTACTAACTCTGACCTTTAACCCCTAGACTGCTTTAGTACCTCCAGGCCATGAGGAACTACTTCCTGCTACAGCTGTTATAGGCCCTGTACTAACTCTGACCTTTAACCCCTAGACTGCTTTAGTACTTCCAGGCCATGAGGAACTACTTCCTGCTACAGCTGTTATAGGCCCTGTACTAACTCTGACCTTTAACCCCTAGACTGCTTTAGTACCTCCAGGCCATGAGGAACTACTTCCTGCTACAGCTGTTATAGGCCCTGTACTAACTCTGACCTTTAACCCCTAGACTGCTTTAGTACCTCCAGGCCATGAGGAACTACTTCCTGCTACAAGCTGTTATAGGCCCTGTACTAACTCTGACCTTTAACCCCTAGACTGCTTTAGTACCTCCAGGCCATGAGGAACTACTTTCCTGCTACAGCTGTTATAGGCCCTGTACTAACTCTGACCTTTAACCCCTCAGACTGGTGGAGTACCTCCAGGCCATGAGGAACTACTTCCTGCTACAGCTGTTATAGGCCCTGTACTAACTCTGACCTTTAACCCCTCACACTGCTGGAGTACCTCCAGGCCATGAGGAACTACTTCCTGCTACAGCTGTTATAGGCCCTGTACTAACTCTGACCTTTAACCCCTCAGACTGCTGGAGTACCTCCAGGCCATGAGGAACTACTTCCTGCTACAGCTGTTATAGGCCCTGTACTAACTCTGACCTTTAACCCCCAGACTGGTGGAGTACCTCCAGGCCATGAGGAAACTACTTCCTGCTACAGCTGTTATAGGCCCTGTACTAACTCTGACCTTTAACCCCCCAGACTGCTGGAGTACCTCCAGGCCATGAGGAACTACTTCCTGCTACAGCTGTTATAGGCCCTGTACTAACTCTGACCTTTAACCCCTAGACTGCTGGAGTACCTCCAGGCCATGAGGAACTACTTCCTGCTACAGCTGTTATAGGCCCTGTACTAACTCTGACCTTTAACCCCTAGACTGCTGGAGTACCTCCAGGCCATGAGGAACTACTTCCTGCTACAGCTGTTATAGGCCCTGTACTAACTCTGACCTTTAACCCCCAGACTGGTGGAGTACCTCCAGGCCATGAGGAACTACTTCCTGCTACAGCTGTTATAGGCCCTGTACTAACTCTGACCTTTAACCCCTCAGACTGCTGGAGTACCTCCAGGCCATGAGGAACTACTTCCTGCTACAGCTGTTATAGGCCCTGTACTAACTCTGACCTTTAAACCCTAGGACTGGTGGAGTACCTCCAGGCCATGAGGAACTACTTCCTGCTACAGCTGTTATAGGCCCTGTACTAACTCTGACCTTTAACCCCCAGACTGCTGGAGTACCTCCAGGCCATGAGGAACTACTTCCTGCTACAGCTGTTATAGGCCCTGTACTAACTCTGATCTTTAACCCCTCAGACTGCTGGAGTACCTCCAGGCCATGAGGAACTACTTCCTGCTACAGCTGTTATAGGCCCTGTACTAACTCTGACCTTTAACCCCTCAGACTGGTGGAGTACCTCCAGGCCATGAGGAACTACTTCCTGCTACAGCTGTTATAGGCCCTGTACTAACTCTGACCTTTAACCCCTAGACTGGTGGAGTACCTCCAGGCCATGAGGAACTACTTCCTGCTACAGCTGTTACAGGCCCTGTACTAACTCTGACCTTTAACCCCTCAGACTGCTGGAGTACCTCCAGGCCATGAGGAACTACTTCCTGCTACAGCTGTTATAGGCCCTGTACTAACTCTGACCTTTAACCCCTCAGACTGCTGGAGTACCTCCAGGCCATGAGGAACTACTTCCTGCTACAGCTGTTATAGGCCCTGTACTAACTCTGACCTTTAACCCCTCAGACTGGTGGAGTACCTCCAGGCCATGAGGAACTACTTCCTGCTACAGCTGTTATAGGCCCTGTACTAACTCTGACCTTTAAACCCCTCAGACTGCTGGAGTACCTCCAGGCCATGAGGAACTACTTCCTGCTACAGCTGTTATAGGCCCTGTACTAACTCTGACCTTTAAACCCTCAGACTGCTGGAGTACCTCCAGGCCATGAGGAACTACTTCCTGCTACAGCTGTTATAGGCCCTGTACTAACTCTGACCTTTAACCCCTCAGACTGCTGGAGTACCTCCAGGCCATGAGGAACTACTTCCTGCTACAGCTGTTATAGGCCCTGTACTAACTCTGACCTTTAACCCCTCAGACTGGTGGAGTACCTCCAGGCCATGAGGAACTACTTCCTGCTACAGCTGTTATAGGCCCTGTACTAACTCTGACCTTTAACCACCAGACTGCTGGAGTACCTCCAGGCCATGAGGAACTACTTCCTGCTACAGCTGTTATAGGCCCTGTACTAACTCTGACCTTTAAACCCCTCAGACTGCTGGAGTACCTCCAGGCCATGAGGAACTACTTCCTGCTACAGCTGTTACAGGCCCTGTACTAACTCTGACCTTTAACCCCTCAGACTGCTGGAGTACCTCCAGGCCATGAGGAACTACTTCCTGTTACAGCTGTTATAGGCCCTGTACTAACTCTGACCTTTAACCCCTCAGACTGGTGGAGTACCTCCAGGCCATGAGGAACTACTTCCTGGTACAGCTGTTATAGGCCCTGTACTAACTCTGACCTTTAAACCCTCAGACTGCTGGAGTACCTCCAGGCCATGAGGAACTACTTCCTGCTACAGCTGTTATAGGCCCTGTACTAACTCTGACCTTTAACCCCTCAGACTGGTGGAGTACCTCCAGGCCATGAGGAACTACTTCCTGCTACAGCTGTTATAGGCCCTGTACTAACTCTGACCTTTAACCCCTAGACTGCTTTAGTAGTACCTCCAGGCCATGAGGAACTACTTCCTGCTACAGCTGTTATAGGCCCTGTACTAACTCTGACCTTTAACCCCTCAGACTGCTGGAGTACCTCCAGGCCATGAGGAACTACTTCCTGCTACAGCTGTTATAGGCCCTGTACTAACTCTGACCTTTAACCCTCAGACTGCTGGAGTACCTCCAGGCCATGAGGAACTACTTCCTGCTACAGCTGTTATAGGCCCTGTACTAACTCTGACCTTTTAACCCTCAGACTGCTTTAGTACCTCCAGGCCATGAGGAACTACTTCCTGCTACAGCTGTTATAGGCCCTGTACTAACTCTGACCTTTAACCCCTAGACTGCTGGAGTACCTCCAGGCCATGAGGAACTACTTCCTGCTACAGCTGTTATAGGCCCTGTACTAACTCTGACCTTTAACCCCTAGACTGCTGGAGTACCTCCAGGCCATGAGGAACTACTTCCTGCTACAGCTGTTATAGGCCCTGTACTAACTCTGACCTTTAACCCCTCAGACTGCTGGAGTACCTCCAGGCCATGAGGAAACTACTTCCTGCTACAGCTGTTATAGGCCCTGTACTAACTCTGACCTTTAACCCCTCAGACTGCTGGAGTACCTCCAGGCCATGAGGAACTACTTCCTGCTACAGCTGTTATAGGCCCTGTACTAAACTCTGACCTTTAACCCCTCAGACTGGTGGAGTACCTCCAGGCCATGAGGAACTACTTCCTGCTACAGCTGTTATAGGCCCTGTACTAACTCTGACCTTTAACCCCTCAGACTGGTGGAGTACCTCCAGGCCATGAGGAACTACTTCCTGCTACAGCTGTTATAGGCCCTGTACTAACTCTGACCTTTAACCCCTAGACTGCTTTAGTACCTCCAGGCCATGAGGAACTACTTCCTGCTACAGCTGTTATAGGCCCTGTACTAACTCTGACCTTTAACCCCCTCAGACTGCTGGAGTACCTCCAGGCCATGAGGAAACTACTTCCTGCTACAGCTGTTATAGGCCCTGTACTAACTCTGACCTTTAACCCCCAGACTGCTGGAGTACCTCCAGGCCATGAGGAACTACTTCCTGCTACAGCTGTTATAGGCCCTGTACTAACTCTGACCTTTAACCCCCAGACTGCTTTAGTACCTCCAGGCCATGAGGAACTACTTCCTGCTACAGCTGTTATAGGCCCTGTACTAACTCTGACCTTTAACCCCTCAGACTGCTGGAGTACCTCCAGGCCATGAGGAAACTACTTCCTGCTACAGCTGTTATAGGCCCTGTACTAACTCTGACCTTTAACCCCTCAGACTGCTGGAGTACCTCCAGGCCATGAGGAACTACTTCCTGCTACAGCTGTTATAGGCCCTGTACTAACTCTGACCTTTAACCCCTCAGACTGGTGGAGTACCTCCAGGCCATGAGGAACTACTTCCTGCTACAGCTGTTATAGGCCCTGTACTAACTCTGACCTTTAACCCCTCAGACTGCTGGAGTACCTCCAGGCCATGAGGAACTACTTCCTGCTACAGCTGTTATAGGCCCTGTACTAACTCTGACCTTTAACCCCTCAGACTGCTGGAGTACCTCCAGGCCATGAGGAACTACTTCCTGCTACAGCTGTTATAGGCCCTGTACTAACTCTGACCTTTAAACCCCTAGACTGCTGGAGTACCTCCAGGCCATGAGGAACTACTTCCTGCTACAGCTGTTACAGGCCCTGTACTAACTCTGACCTTTAACCCCTAGACTGGTGGAGTACCTCCAGGCCATGAGGAACTACTTCCTGCTACAGCTGTTATAGGCCCTGTACTAACTCTGACCTTTAACCCCTAGACTGGTGGAGTACCTCCAGGCCATGAGGAACTACTTCCTGCTACAGCTGTTATAGGCCCTGTACTAACTCTGACCTTTAACCCCTAGACTGGTGGAGTACCTCCAGGCCATGAGGAACTACTTCCTGCTACAGCTGTTATAGGCCCTGTACTAACTCTGACCTTTAACCCCCAGACTGGTGGAGTACCTCCAGGCCATGAGGAACTACTTCCTGCTACAGCTGTTATAGGCCCTGTACTAACTCTGACCTTTAACCCCTAGACTGGTGGAGTAACTCCAGGCCATGAGGAACTACTTCCTGCTACAGCTGTTATAGGCCCTGTACTAACTCTGACCTTTAACCCCTAGACTGCTGGAGTACCTCCAGGCCATGAGGAAACTTACTTCCTGCTACAGCTGTTACAGGCCCTGTACTAACTCTGACCTTTTAACCCCCAGACTGCTTTAGTACCTCCAGGCCATGAGGAACTACTTCCTGCTACAGCTGTTATAGGCCCTGTACTAACTCTGACCTTTAACCCCCAGACTGGTGGAGTACCTCCAGGCCATGAGGAACTACTTCCTGCTACAGCTGTTATAGGCCCTGTACTAACTCTGACCTTTAACCCCTAGACTGGTGGAGTACCTCCAGGCCATGAGGAACTACTTCCTGCTACAGCTGTTATAGGCCCTGTACTAACTCTGACCTTTAACCCCTCAGACTGGTGGAGTACCTCCAGGCCATGAGGAACTACTTCCTGCTACAGCTGTTATAGGCCCTGTACTAACTCTGACCTTTAACCCCTAGACTGGTGGAGTACCTCCAGGCCATGAGGAAACTACTTCCTGCTACAGCTGTTATAGGCCCTGTACTAACTCTGACCTTTAACCCCCAGACTGGTGGAGTACCTCCAGGCCATGAGGAACTACTTCCTGCTACAGCTGTTATAGGCCCTGTACTAACTCTGACCTTTAACCCCTCAGACTGCTGGAGTACCTCCAGGCCATGAGGAACTACTTCCTGCTACAGCTGTTATAGGCCCTGTACTAACTCTGACCTTTAACCCCTCAGACTGGTGGAGTACCTCCAGGCCATGAGGAACTACTTCCTGCTACAGCTGTTATAGGCCCTGTACTAACTCTGACCTTTAACCCTCAGACTGCTGGAGTACCTCCAGGCCATGAGGAACTACTTCCTGCTACAGCTGTTATAGGCCCTGTACTAACTCTGACCTTTAACCCCCAGACTGGTGGAGTACCTCCAGGCCATGAGGAACTACTTCCTGCTACAGCTGTTATAGGCCCTGTACTAACTCTGACCTTTAACCCCTAGACTGGTGGAGTACCTCCAGGCCATGAGGAACTACTTCCTGCTACAGCTGTTATAGGCCCTGTACTAACTCTGACCTTTAACCCCCAGACTGGTGGAGTACCTCCAGGCCATGAGGAACTACTTCCAGTTGGAGGTAGGAGACACTATCGGTGAATCCCAAACCCCCCTCCCCCTTGCCCCTACCAACTCGCTCGGAGGGCCCTCCGTTGTCAAGTGTTGCTGACGAAACTCCCAGGGTGACTTCCAGAGTGTGGCGATGGGATCAATAAACCCACTTGAATGATGCAATTGATGTTCCACTTTTAAATAATAAAACAAGCGTGAAATTCTAATGAACAAATCCCCCCTGTTGTTTTACAAGATGTAAACCTCAGTAACAGTTAAACATTTAATTTGGGAGATATTTCATCTGTTCCATGTGTCAAGTCTCGAAATCAGACATAAACAAATGCACGTGACATATAAATGATCACACAAGCTTGGTTACAATGTGCTACTATAAGGAGTGCAGCAGGATACTGATTTATCATAGTAATGCAGGATACTGATTTATCATAGTACTGCAGGATACTGATTTATCATAGTAATGCAGGATACTGATGTATCATAGTAATGCAGGATACTGATTTATCATAGTAATGCAGGATACTGATTGATCATAGTAATGCAGGATACTGATTGATCATCGTAATGCAGGATACTGATTGATCATCGTAATGCAGGATACTGATTTATCATAGTAATGCAGGATACTGATTGATCATAGTAATGCAGGATACTGATTTATCATAGTAATGCAGGATACTGATTTATCATAGTAATGCAGGATACTGATTTATCATAGTAATGCAGGATACTGATTTATCATAGTAATGCAGGATACTGATTGATCATCGTAATGCAGGATACTGATTTATCATAGTAATGCAGGATACTGATTGATCATAGTAATGCAGGATACTGATTGATCATAGTAATGCAGGATACTGATTGATCATCGTAATGCAGGATACTGATTTATCATAGTAATGCAGGATACTGATTGATCATCGTAATGCAGGATACTGATTTATCATAGTAATGCAGGATACTGATTGATCATAGTAATGCAGGATACTGATTTATCATAGTAATGCAGGATACTGATTTATCATAGTAATGCAGGATACTGATTGATCATCGTAATGCAGGATAATGATTTATCATAGTAATGCAGGATACTGATTTATCATAGTAATGCAGGATACTGATTTATCATAGTAATGCAGGATACTGATTTATCATAGTAATGCAGGATACTGATTTATCATAGTAATGCAGGATACTGATTTATCATAGTAATGCAGGATACTGATTTATCATAGTAATGCAGGATACTGATTTATCATAGTAATGCAGGATACTGATTTATCATAGTAATGCAGGATACTGATTTATCATAGTAATGCAGGATACTGATTTATCATAGTAATGCAGGATACTGATTTATCATAGTAATGCAGGATACTGATTTATCATAGTAATGCAGGATACTGATTTATCATAGTAATGCAGGATACTGATTTATCATAGTAATGCAGGATACTGATTGATCATAGTAATGCAGGATACTGATTTATCATAGTAATGCAGGATACTGATGTATCATAGTAATGCAGGATACTGATTTATCATAGTAATGCAGGATAATGATTTATCATAGTAATGCAGGATACTGATTTATCATAGTAATGCAGGATACTGATTTATCATAGTAATGCAGGATACTGATTGATCATCGTAATGCAGGATACTAATTTATCATAGTAATGCAGGATACTGATTTATCATAGTAATGCAGGATACTGATTTATCATAGTAATGCAGGATACTGATTTATCATAGTAATGCAGGATACTGATTGATCATCGTAATGCAGGATAATGATTTATCATAGTAATGCAGGATACTGATTGATCATAGTAATGCAGGATACTGATTGATCATAGTAATGCAGGATACTGATGTATCATAGTAATGCAGGATACTGATTTATCATAGTAATGCAGGATACTGATTTATCATAGTAATGCAGGATAATGATTTATCATAGTAATGCAGGATACTGATTGATCATAGTAATGCAGGATACTGATTTATCATAGTAATGCAGGATACTGATGTATCATAGTAATGCAGGATACTGATTTATCATAGTAATGCAGGATACTGATTTATCATAGTAATGCAGGATAATGATTTATCATAGTAATGCAGGATACTGATTGATCATAGTAATGCAGGATACTGATTTATCATAGTAATGCAGGATACTGATTTATCATAGTAATGCAGGATACTGATTGATCATAGTAATGCAGGATACTGATTTATCATAGTAATGCAGGATACTGATTTATCATAGTAATGCAGGATACTGATTTATCAAAGTGCTGCAGGATACTGATTTATCATAGTAATGCAGGATACTGATTTATCATAGTAATGCAGGATACTGATTGATCATAGTAATGCAGGATACTGATTTATCATAGTAATGCAGGATACTGATGTATCATAGTAATGCAGGATACTGATTTATCATAGTAATGCAGGATAATGATTTATCATAGTAATGCAGGATACTGATTTATCATAGTAATGCAGGATACTGATTTATCATAGTAATGCAGGATACTGATTTATCATAGTAATGCAGGATACTGATTTATCATAGTAATGCAGGATACTGATTTATCATAGTAATGCAGGATACTGATTGATCATCGTAATGCAGGATACTGATTTATCATCGTAATGCAGGATACTGATTTATCATAGTAATGCAGGATACTGATTGATCATAGTAATGCAGGATACTGATTTATCATAGTAATGCAGGATACTGATTTATCATAGTAATGCAGGATACTGATGTATCATAGTAATGCAGGATACTGATTGATCATAGTAATGCAGGATACTGATTTATCATAGTAATGCATCATACTGATTGATCATCGTAATGCAGGATACTGATTTATCATCGTAATGCAGGATACTGATTTATCATAGTAATGCAGGATACTGATTGATCATAGTAATGCAGGATACTGATTTATCATAGTAATGCAGGATACTGATTTATCATAGTAATGCAGGATACTGATTGATCATAGTAATGCAGGATACTGATTGATCATAGTAATGCAGGATACTGATTGATCATAGTAATGCAGGATACTGATTGATCATCGTAATGCAGGATACTGATTGATCATAGTAATGCAGGATACTGATTGATCATAGTAATGCAGGATACTGATTGATCATAGTAATGCAGGATACTGATTTATCATAGTAATGCAGGATACTGATTTATCATAGTAATGCAGGATACTGATTTATCATAGTAATGCAGGATACTGATTTATCATAGTAATGCAGGATACTGATTGATCATAGTAATGCAGGATACTGATTTATCATCGTAATGCAGGATACTGATTTATCATAGTAATGCAGGATACTGATTGATCATAGTAATGCAGGATACTGATTTATCATAGTAATGCAGGATACTGATTTATCATAGTAATGCAGGATACTGATTGATCATAGTAATGCAGGATACTGATGTATCATAGTAATGCAGGATACTGATTGATCATAGTAATGCAGGATACTGATTGATCATCGTAATGCAGGATACTGATTGATCATAGTAATGCAGGATACTGATTGATCATCGTAATGCAGGATACTGATTGATCATAGTAATGCAGGATACTGATTGATCATAGTAATGCAGGATACTGATTGATCATCGTAATGCAGGATACTGATTGATCATAGTAATGCAGGATACTGATTGATCATAGTAATGCAGAGGATACTGATTGATCATAGTAATGCAGGATACTGATTGATCATCGTAATGCAGGATACTGATTGATCATAGTAATGCAGGATACTGATTGATCATCGTAATGCAGGATACTGATGATGTATCATAGTAATGCAGGATACTGATTGATCATCGTAATGCAGGATACTGATTGATCATAGTAATGCAGGATACTGATTGATCATAGTAATGCAGGATACTGATTGATCATTGTAATGCAGGATACTGATTTATCATCGTAATGCAGGATACTGATGTATCATAGTAATGCAGGATACTGATTGATCATAGTAATGCAGGATACTGATTGATCATCGTAATGCAGGATACTGATTGATCATAGTAATGCAGGATACTGATTGATCATCGTAATGCAGGATACTGATTGATCATAGTAATGCAGGATACTGATTGATCATAGTAATGCAGGATACTGATTGATCATCGTAATGCAGGATACTGATTGATCATAGTAATGCAGGATACTGATTTATCATAGTAATGCAGGATACTGATTTATCATAGTAATGCAGGATACTGATTTATACTGAGCGTTTACTACACTACAGTCCTTCCCTAGGTCGTCACTAGTTACCACAGCCACAAAGTCAAGAGGCCCGCCTACTCGACCAATCAGATGAGGGAGTGTGATGACCCGTATGAAGGCTCAGAAGGCCCGCCTACTCGACCAATCAGATGAGTTTCAAGTTTTAGTGTCACGTGCAAGTACAGTGAAATTCCTTTCTTGCAGCTTTAACCCCAACAATGCAGTAATTATTTACAGTAATCAATATCAATGTAATACTAAAAATAGCAAGGTAGAACAAAAACACACAATATATAATAATAAGAAGAACACGATAAAGTAAGTAAGCATACTATATACAGGGTCAGTTCCAGTACCATATTTACAATGTTCAGGGATACTGGAGTGATAGAGGTAGATATGTAGAGGGGTAAGGTGACTAGGCATCAGGATATATGATAAACAGAGTAGCAGCAGCGTATATGATGATTGTATGTGAGTGGGTGTGTGTAGAGTCGGTATAAATGTATGTGTGAGCAAATGATCGAGTGAGTGTTTTTGTGTTGGAGTGACAGTGTGCATAGAGAGTGCAAAAATAAAATACAAATGTCAAGTCAGATAGTCCGTTTAGCCATTCTGTTAGCTATTTATCAGTCTTATGGCTTGGGGATAGAAGCTGTTCAGGAGCCTGTTGGTGTCAGACTTGATGCACCGGTACCTAGATAAGGGAGTGTCATGACGCGTATTACGGTTCGCGGCGAACGCCTCATTTTCGAAATGGCAAATGTCGAGTTAAAGTTTGAGGACCAAATAACTAAATACATTTTGGAAAAAAAATTGCCAACCTCACTACAATTCATAACATTTAGAAAGGACAAGAGTTTTGGGCTAAAAGGTAAGTTGTTTTTTCTTTATTAGATAACTAGTAGCTAACTTTTGCTACTCTCATCTAAAATGAGAAAAATGCTTATTTTCCCTGTTTTCACTGCATGTGTATATGAAACTGTATTCCTATCATGTAATACTGTGTATAAAGGTACCGTGTATGTAAAGTGAATATGAATAATGTATATGTAACAAAATATCTGTAAAAAAAACAAATAAAATAAATACTTTTTATTTGTATGTAAGTGGGGTTAGGGTGGTGAGTTTCCCCTGTATAGAGTGTGGGTTAGGGTGGTGAGTTTCCCCCTGTATAGAGTGGGGTTAGGGTGGTGAGTTTCCCCTGTATAGAGTCGGGGGGGTGGTGAGTTTCCCTGTATAGAGGGGGTTAGGGTGGTGAGTTTCCCCTGTATAGAGGGGGTTAGGGTGGTGAGTTTCCCCTGTATAGAGTGGGGTTAGGGGTGGATTCCTTCCTGTGAGTTTTCCCCTGTATAGTCCTTCCCTGTAGAGTGGGGTTAGGGTAGGGTGGTGAGTTTCCCCTGTATAGAGTGGGGTTAGTGGGGGTTAGAGTGGGGTTAGGGTGGTGAGTTTCCCCTGTATAGAGTGGGGTTAGGGTGGTGAGTTTCCCCTGTATAGAGTGGGGTTAGGGTGGTGAGTTTCCCCTTACAACATAAAGAGCTTTGGGTGTCTAGAAAAGTGTAATGTAAATCCAAAAAAGTAATATGAAATGTTTTGCCATCTTCCATAGCTTGAAGACCATGCCTTTGTACAGAGACGGAAACTGGTATAAAATACCAAAAAGGTGGACTGCAAGGTTTAAGTTAAATAAATAAATGACTAAAGTAAGGGTCTAGGTGCCAAATAAAGTAACAAGGTTGAAGTTTTCATCTTAAATCAGACAAATCTGCCAATTTCAAACATTTACATTTCTGTGAACATTTCTGTGAAACTGTACGTTTTTCCTGTGGATTTAGAAAATAAAACTCTAAAATCAAGATGTGTCAACTTGTTTGTCTACATGTCATTTTAAAAACAATGCAGATATTGGAGTAAACCTATTTTGTGTTCAGACAAGTAACCATGGGTAAGGGAAAACATCATGATAAGCTGAGTTTGAATAAGACATCCGATAACTACTTTGCATTCATTACGGTTGGTTTAACTATATCTAATAAATAACCAAATCATTGATGGATCAATAGATAAAAGAAATGCATGTATCTAGTCTGCCCTTCAAGCCGGTCAGCACACGCGTCATCGCACTCCCTCATCTGATTGGTCGAGTATTCCCGAGTGGCGCAGTGGTCTAAGGCACTGCATCGCAGTGCTAGCTGTGCCACTAGAGATCCTGGTTCGAATCCAGGCTCTGTCGTAGCCTGCCATGACCAGGAGACCCATGGGGCGGCGCACAATTGGCCCAGGGTAGGGGAGGGAATGGCCGGCAGGGATGTAGCTCAGTTGGTAGAGCATGGCGTTTGCAACGCCAGGGTTGTGGGTTCGATTCCCACGGGGGAGCCAGTATTAAAAATAATGTATGCACTAACTGTAAGTCGCTCTGGATAAGAGCGTCTGCTAAATGACTACAATGTAAAAATATAAATGAGTAGGCGGGCCTTCTGGCTTTGTGGCTGTGGTAACTAGTGACCAGTCCTTCCCTGTGAAGGAGTTCCCCACACCGTCCCTAGTGGATAAACCAGTCCTTCCCTGCGAAGGAGTTCCCCACACCGTCCCTAGTGGATAAACCAGTCCTTCCCTGTGAAGGAGTTCCCCACACCGTCCCTAGTGGATAAACCAGTCCTTCCCTGTGAAGGAGTTCCCCACACCGTCCCTAGTGGATAAACCAGTCCTTCCCTGTGAAGGAGTTCCCCACACCGTCCCTAGTGGATAAACCAGTCCTTCCCTGTGAAGGAGTTCCCCACACCGTCCCTAGTGGATAAACCAGTCCTTCCCTGTGAAGGTGTTCCCCACACCGTCCCTAGTGGATAAACCAGTCCTTCCCTGTGAAGGAGTTCCCCACACCGTCCCTAGTGGATAAACCAGTCCTTCCCTGTGAAGGAGTTCCCCACACCGTCCCTAGTGGATAAACCAGTCCTTCCCTGTGAAGGAGTTCCCCACACCGTCCCTAGTGGATAAACCAGTCCTTCCCTGTGAAGGAGTTCCCCACACCGTCCCTAGTGGATAAACCAGTCCTTCCCTGTGAAGGAGTTCCCCACACCGTCCCTAGTGGATAAACCAGTCCTTCCCTGTGAAGGAGTTCCCCACACCGTCCCTAGTGGATAAACCAGTCTTTCCCTGTGAAGGAGTTCCCCACACCGTCCCTAGTGGATAAACCAGTCCTTCCCTGTGAAGGACTTCCCCACACCGTCCCTAGTGGTTAAAACCAGTCTTTCCCTGTGAAGGAGTTCCCCACACCGTCCCTGAAGGAGTTCCCCACACCCTAGTGGATAAACCAGTCCTTCCCTGTGAAGGAGTTCCCCACACCGTCCCTAGTGGATAAACCATTCCTTCCCTGTGAAGGAGTTCCCCACACCGTCCCTAGTGGATAAACCAGTCCTTCCCTGTGAAGGAGTTCCCCACACCGTCCCTAGTGGATAAACCAGTCCTTCCCTGTGAAGGTGTTCCCCACACCGTCCCTAGTGGATAAACCAGTCTTTCCCTGTGAAGGAGTTCCCCACACCGTCCCTAGTGGATAAACCAGTCCTTCCCTGTGAAGGAGTTCCCCACACCGTCCCTAGTGGATAAACCAGTCCTTCCCTGTGAAGGAGTTCCCCACACCGTCCCTAGTGGATAAACCAGTCCTTCCCTGTGAAGGAGTTCCCCACACCGTCCCTAGTGGATAAACCAGTCCTTCCCTGTGAAGGAGTTCCCCCACACCGTCCCTAGTGGATAAACCAGTCCTTCCCTGTGAAGGACTTCCCCACACCGTCCCTAGTGGATAAACCAGTCCTTCCCTGTGAAGGAGTTCCCCACACCGTCCCTAGTGGATAAACCAGTCCTTCCCTGTGAAGGAGTTCCCCACACCGTCCCTAGTGGATAAACCAGTCCTTCCCTGTGAAGGAGTTCCCCACACCGTCCCTAGTGGATAAACCAGTCCTTCCCTGTGAAGGAGTTCCCCACACCGTCCCTAGTGGATAAACCAGTCTTTCCCTGTGAAGGAGTTCCCCACACCGTCCCTAGTGGATAAACCAGTCCTTCCCTGTGAAGGAGTTCCCCACACCGTCCCTAGTGGTGGATAAACCAGTCTTTCCCTGTGAAGGAGTTCCCCACACCGTCCCTAGTGGATAAACCAGTCCTTCCCTGTGAAGGAGTTCCCCACACCGTCCCTAGTGGATAAACCATTCCTTCCCTGTGAAGGAGTTCCCCACACCGTCCCTAGTGGATAAACCAGTCCTTCCCTGTGAAGGAGTTCCCCACACCGTCCCTAGTGGATAAACCAGTCCTTCCCTGTGAAGGTGTTCCCCACACCGTCCCTAGTGGATAAACCAGTCTTTCCCTGTGAAGGAGTTCCCCACACCGTCCCTAGTGGATAAACCAGTCCTTCCCTGTGAAGGAGTTTCCCCACACCGTCCCTAGTGGATAAACCAGTCCTTCCCTGTGAAGGAGTTCCCCACACCGTCCCTAGTGGATAAACCAGTCCTTCCCTGTGAAGGAGTTCCCCACACCGTCCCTAGTGGATAAACCAGTCCTTCCCTGTGAAGGAGTTCCCCACACCGTCCCTAGTGGATATAAACCAGTCCTTCCCTGTGAAGGAGTTCCCCACACCGTCCCTAGTGGATAAACCAGTCCTTCCCTGTGAAGGAGTTCCCCACACCGTCCCTAGTGGATAAACCAGTCCTTCCCTGTGAAGGAGTTCCCCACACCGTCCCTAGTGGATAAACCAGTCCTTCCCTGTGAAGGAGTTCCCCACACCGTCCCTAGTGGATAAACCAGTCCTTCCCTGTGAAGGAGTTCCCCACACCGTCCCTAGTGGATAAACCAGTCCTTCCCTGTGAAGGAGTTCCCCACACCGTCCCTAGTGGATAAACCAGTCCTTCCCTGTGAAGGAGTTCCCCACACCGTCCCTAGTGGATAAACCAGTCCTTCCCTGTGAAGGAGTTCCCCACACCGTCCCTAGTGGATAAACCAGTCCTTCCCTGTGAAGGAGTTCCCCACACCGTCCCTAGTGGATAAACCAGTCCTTCCCTGTGAAGGAGTTCCCCACACCGTCCCTAGTGGATAAACCAGTCCTTCCCTGTGAAGGAGTTCCCCACACCGTCCCTAGTGGATAAACCAGTCCTTCCCTGTGAAGGAGTTCCCCACACCGTCCCTAGTGGATAAACCAGTCCTTCCCTGTGAAGGAGTTCCCCACACCGTCCCTAGTGGATAAACCAGTCCTTCCCTGTGAAGGAGTTCCCCACACCGTCCCTAGTGGATAAACCAGTCCTTCCCTGTGAAGGAGTTCCCCACACCGTCCCTAGTGGATAAACCAGTCCTTCCCTGTGAAGGAGTTCCCCACACCGTCCCTAGTGGATAAACCAGTCCTTCCCTGTGAAGGAGTTCCCCACACCGTCCCTAGTGGATAAACCAGTCCTTCCCTGTGAAGGAGTTCCCCACACCGTCCCTAGTGGATAAACCAGTCCTTCCCTGTGAAGGAGTTCCCCACACCGTCCCTAGTGGATAAACCAGTCCTTCCCTGTGAAGGAGTTCCCCACACCGTCCCTAGTGGATAAACCAGTCCTTCCCTGTGAAGGAGTTCCCCACACCGTCCCTAGTGGATAAACCAGTCCTTCCCTGTGAAGGAGTTCCCCACACCGTCCCTAGTGGATAAACCAGTCCTTCCCTGTGAAGGAGTTCCCCACACCGTCCCTAGTGGATAAACCAGTCCTTCCCTGTGAAGGAGTTCCCCACACCGTCCCTAGTGGATAAACCAGTCCTTCCCTGTGAAGGAGTTCCCCACACCGTCCCTAGTGGAATAAACCAGTCCTTCCCTGTGAAGGAGTTCCCCACACCGTCCCTAGTGGATAAACCAGTCCTTCCCTGTGAAGGAGTTCCCCACACCGTCCCTAGTGGATGAAAACCAGTCCTTCCCTGTGAAGGAGTTCCCCACACCGTCCCTAGTGGATAAACCAGTCCTTCCCTGTGAAGGAGTTCCCCACACCGTCCCTAGTGGATAAACCAGTCCTTCCCTGTGAAGGAGTTCCCCACACCGTCCCTAGTGGATAAACCAGTCCTTCCCTGTGAAGGAGTTCCCCACACCGTCCCTAGTGGATAAAACCAGTCCTTCCCTGTGAAGGAGTTCCCCACACCGTCCCTAGTGGATAAACCAGTCCTTCCCTGTGAAGGAGTTCCCCACACCGTCCCTAGTGGATAAACCAGTCCTTCCCTGTGAAGGAGTTCCCCACACCGTCCCTAGTGGATAAACCAGTCCTTCCCTGTGAAGGAGTTCCCCACACCGTCCCTAGTGGATAAACCAGTCCTTCCCTGTGAAGGTGTTCCCCACACCGTCCCTAGTGGATAAACCAGTCCTTCCCTGTGAAGGAGTTTCCCCCCACACCGTCCCTAGTGGATAAACCAGTCCTTCCCTGTGAAGGAGTTCCCCACACCGTCCCTAGTGGATAAACCAGTCCTTCCCTGTGAAGGAGTTCCCCACACACGTCCCTAGTGGATAAACCAGTCCTTCCCTGTGAAGGAGTTCCCCACACCGTCCCTAGTGAAGGAGTTCCCCCACAAACCAGTCCTTCCCTGTGAAGGAGTTCCCCACACCGTCCCTAGTGGATAAAAACCAGTCCTTCCCCTGTGAAGGAGTTCCCCACACCGTCCCTAGTGGATAAACCAGTCCTTCCCTGTGAAGGAGTTCCCCACACCGTCCCTAGTGGATAAACCAGTCCTTCCCTGTGAAGGAGTTCCCCACACCGTCCCTAGTGGATAAACCAGTCCTTCCCTGTGAAGGAGTTCCCCACACCGTCCTAGTGGATAAACCAGTCCTTCCCTGTGAAGGAGTTCCCCACACCGTCCCTAGTGGATAAACCAGTCCTTCCCTGTGAAGGAGTTCCCCACACCGTCCCTAGTGGATAAACCAGTCCTTCCCTGTGAAGGAGTTCCCCACACCGTCCCTAGTGGATAAACCAGTCCTTCCCTGTGAAGGAGTTCCCCACACCGTCCCTAGTGGATAAACCAGTCCTTCCCTGTGAAGGAGTTCCCCACACCGTCCCTAGTGGATAAACCAGTCCTTCCCTGTGAAGGAGTTCCCCACACCGTCCCTAGTGGATAAACCAGTCCAGTCCTTCCCTGTGAAGGAGTTCCCCACACCGTCCCTAGTGGATAAACCAGTCCTTCCCTGTGAAGGAGTTCCCCACACCGTCCCTAGTGGATAAACCAGTCCTTCCCTGTGAAGGAGTTCCCCACACCGTCCCTAGTGGATAAACCAGTCCTTCCCTGTGAAGGAGTTCCCCACACCGTCCCTAGTGGATAAACCAGTCCTTCCCTGTGAAGGTGTTCCCCACACCGTCCCTAGTGGATAAACCAGTCCTTCCCTGTGAAGGAGTTCCCCACACCGTGAAGGAGTCCCCCTAGTGGATAAACCAGTCCTTCCCTGTGAAGGAGTTCCCCACACCGTCCCTAGTGGATAAACCAGTCCTTCCCTGTGAAGGAGTTCCCCACACCGTCCCTAGTGGATAAACCAGTCCTTCCCTGTGAAGGAGTTCCCCACACCGTCCCTAGTGGATAAACCAGTCCTTCCCTGTGAAGGAGTTCCCCACACCGTCCCTAGTGGATAAACCAGTCCTTCCCTGTGAAGGAGTTCCCCACACCGTCCCTAGTGGATAAACCAGTCCTTCCCTGTGAAGGAGTTCCCCACACCGTCCCTAGTGGATAACTTCCGCACCGCAGCTGAGGAGTTTCCTGTTGAATTTCCCTGCTTTAGAGGGACAGGAACTCCCTCAACTCGACTCGCTGCGAGAGCATCGGACAGGGACGAAGATTCCCCCCGACTAAAAACTGGGCTATCTATGCCTTTTCACCGCCATTGCTTTCCAGCGGCGTCCAGATTGTTAATATTAGTGTTGAATGGATTTCTAATTCGTTAAAGTGGACCAAATTCCCAGGAAAACAACTCCGGGTGAGTATCTAATCAGCTTGGGAAATTTTAGCTGTGTAACCAACGCCTACGAAAACTTTCTGTGATGTTTCTCTTGGCTGGGTGTTGTCTTTTGTGGCTTCGCGTTGTTTTACTCGTTATGGGTTTTGTATACAAGAGAATTACAGTTTTTATCGAATTTAGACGACAAAAATAAATAGTTATGCGTTTATTGGTTTGATTAATGAATGAAAAGGAAAGTCGATAAACGGCATTTTTCTTGGACGCCCCAGGCCCGATACAAACACACTAATCAGACGAGCTAGGATCTTGACACGCAACAGGCTGCTCTCTACAGCAGGAATCTCACATCGATCCGCCCGTCGACAGTAAATCTTATACAGGCGAGTCAGACAGGTTGCAGGAATCATTTTCAAACCAATCATGGTGGTTGTTGACTGACAAATCAAAGAGAAAATACTAAAAGTGCTCCAAATAATCGACTGTTGGGGAAGCTACTCTGAAATCTAGCCCTTGATCATGACTCCATTACATTACACATACAGTGCATTCGGAAAGTGCACCTAAAGGACTCTGACCATGAGAAACCAGATTCTCTGGTCTGATGAAACCAAGATTTAACTCTTTGGCCTGAATACCAAGCGTCACGTCTGGAGGAAACCTGGAACAATCCCTACTGTGAAGCATGGTGGTGGCAGCATCATGCTGTGGGGATGTTTTTCAGCGGCAGGGACTGGGAGACTAGTCAGGATCGAGGGAAAGATGAACGGAGCAAAGTACAGAAACATCCTTGATGAAAACCTGCTCCAGAGCGCTCAGGACCTCAGACTGGGGCAAGGGTTCACCTTCCAACAGGACAACGACCCAAGACAACGCAGGAGTGTCTTCGGGACAAGTCTCTGAATGTCCTTGAGTGGACCAAAAATAGCTGTGCAGCGACGCACCCCATCCAACCTGACAGAGCTTGAGAGGATCTGCAGAGAAGAATGGCAGAAACTCCCCAAATACAGGTGTGCCAAGCTTGTAGCATCATACCCAAGAAGAATTGAGACTGTAATCGCTGGCGAAGGTGCTTCAACAAAGTACTGAGTAAAAGGTCTGAATACTTATGTGAATGTGATATTTCTGTTTTTTTAAATGTTTAATACATTTGCTAAAATGTTATTATGGGATATTGTGTGTAGGTTTATGAGGGGGGGGAAAAACAATTTTATCAATTTTAGAATAAAAATGTATGTCTAAAAACCTGTTTTTGCTTTGTCAGTATGGGGTATTGTGTGGGTATTGAGGAATATGTATTTTTTTTTTTTTGAAAAAGGCTGTAACGTAACAAAATGTGGAAAAAGCCAAGGGGTCTGAATACTTTCCGAATGCACTGTAAGTCATTGGACGAAAACGTCTTCTGTAGTGGGGAGTTTTGTTAAGATCCTTCTGAACATTAACATCATCATCGCTGTATAACGGCTAGGGGCCGGCCAGGCAGAGACAGCAAGGGCGGTTCGTCGCTCCAGTGCCTTTCCGTTCACCTTCACACCCCTGGGCGAGACTACACTCAATCACAGCACCTACTGAAGAGACGAGTCTTCAGTAAAGACTTAAAGGTCGAGACCGAGTCTGCATCTCTCACATGGACAGGCAGACCATTCCATAAAAATGGAGCTCTATAGGAGAAAGCCCTGCCTCCAGCTGTTTGCTTAGAAATTCTAGGGCCCATAAGGAGGCCTGCGTACTGCGTCTTGTGACCGTAGCGTACGTGTAGGTATGTACGGCAGGACCAAATCGGAGAGGTTGGAGCAAGCCCATGGAATGCTTTGTAGTCACTGAGATCTTCAGTAAGACCATTCTACTGCCAATGTTTGTCTATGGAGATTGCATGGCTGTGTGCTAGATTTTATACACCTGTTAGCAGTAAGTGAACTAGCAAAATCAACTAATTTGAAGGTGTGTCCACATACTTTTGGCCATGTAGTGTACTTTGAAAAAGTAGTTAACTACATCTAAGCTACTTCGGGGAGAAGTGATCATATCTTAATCTGAAATGTCATAGACTGCAAATTGCAAGAACAGATCACTCTAGAGTCAGATGTTGACAGAATGTGTAATTTAGCCTATTAAACACAAAAAATATGTTTCAAGTGAGAATTAGGCAGCTCTTTTTGCCAAAAACAGTAGTGTGTAGTTCCGGTAGTTAGCTACACCGCTACATGGTAAAACAGTAGTGTGTAGTTCCAGTAGTTAGCTACACCGCTACATGGTAAAACAGTAGTGTGTAGTTCCAGTAGTTAGCTACACCGCTACATGGGTAAAACAGTAGCGTGTAGTTCCGGTAGTTAGCTACACCGCTACATGGTAAAACAGTAGTGTGTAGTTCCAGTAGTTAGCTACACCGCTACATGGTAAAACAGTAGTGTGTAGTTCCAGTAGTTAGCTACACCGCTACATGGTAAAACAGTAGTGTGTAGTTCCGGTAGTTAGCTACACCGCTACATGGTAAAACAGTAGTGTGTAGTTCCAGTAGTTAGCTACACCGCTACATGGTAAAACAGTAGTGTGTAGTTCCAGTAGTTAGCTACACCGCTACATGGTAAAACAGTAGTGTGTAGTTCCAGTAGTTAGCTACACCGCTACATGGTTAAAACAGTAGTGTGTAGTTCCGGTAGGTAGCTACACCGCTACATGGTAAAACAGTAGTGTGTAGTTCCAGTAGTTAGCTACACCGCTACATGGTTAAACAGTAGTGTGTAGTTCCGGTAGGTAGCTACACCGCTACATGGTAAAACAGTAGTGTGTAGTTCCAGTAGTTAGCTACACCGCTACATGGTTAAACAGTAGTGTGTAGTTCCAGTAGTTAGCTACACCGCTACATGGTAAAACAGTAGTGTGTAGTTCCAGTAGTTAGCTACACCGCTACATGGTTAAACAGTAGTGTGTAGTTCCAGTAGTTAGCTACACCGCTACATGGTAAAACAGTAGTGTGTAGTTCCGGTAGGTAGCTACACCGCTACATGGTAAAACAGTAATCAACTACTGAAAACACTACCTAGATTTTGAATTTATACTGAACAAAAATAGAAACGCATCATGCAACAATTTCAAAGATTTAACAGAGTTACAGTTCATATAAGGAAATAATTTAATTAGGCCCTAATCTATGGATTTCACATGACTGGGCAGGGGTGCAGCCATGGGTGGGTCTGGGAGGGCATAGGCCCACCCACTGGGGAGCCAGGCCCAGCCAATCAGAATGAGTCCCACCCCCCCCAGACGAAATTTGAGAGAAATAAGCTTTTTGTAGGTATGGAACATTTCTGTGATTTTTTTTATTTCAGCTCATGAAACATGGGACCAACACTTTACATGTTGCGTTTTATATTTTTGTTCAGTGTAGTTCAACTACCATCAAGCTACTGCAAAATGTATAGTAGTTTAATTACTAGTTGAACTACATGTAGGTCACTGCTGTTGGGTTGTTATTGAGGAACAGATTTCAAAGTCAACATTTCAGAAGTCTTTTTGAACTGAAGTCATATCCCATTGCTCTGCAAAAATTCAGTTTCAAATTATATTTGGTGTGAGTGCATATGAACCAGATCTCTGTAGTGACTTGTATTATTGTGTTAATTAGAGATTGGTTTCTATGGACTCGTATCATATCTGTTGTGTGTGGGTTTGTTGGAATGGCCCAGGTAATGTAACCATTCATCGGTTGGTTGGATCCTTTCTTGGTAATACACCCACTATGCTGGATCCATTCTGCCACCACTAACCAAATCTGCAATTAGATCTAGAGAAGTTTCTCTTAAAGCTCAACACTTCTATATTGAGACCAGATAGGCCAAGATCCAGTCTAGTAAAACCCTCCAGCGGTCTGGTAAAAGCCCTCCAGCGGTCTGGTAAAAGCCCTCCAGCGGTCTAATAAAGCCCCCCCAGCGGTCTAATAAAAGCCCTCCAGCGGTCTAATAAAAGCCCTCCAGCGGTCTAATAAAAGCCCTCCAGCGGTCTAATAAAGGCCCTCCAGCGGTCTAATAAAAGCCCTCCAGCGGTCTAATAAAGGCCCTCCAGCGGTCTAATAAAAGCCCTCCAGCGGTCTAATAAAAGCCCTCCAGCGGTCTAATAAAGGCCCTCCAGCGGTCTAATAAAAGCCCTCCAGCGGTCTAATAAAGCCCCTCCAACGGTCTAATAAAAGCCCTTGTGTGTTTTTGTTTGCTCAGTGTCTTCCTTCCTTGTGTGATCAGGTGAAGCACAGTAGAGGGGGTGGTGCTGAGGTTTAGGAGAAGTGAGAGTTGCTGCTGAGGTTTAGGAGAAGTGAAAGAGAGCAGCTGTAGATGTGGGAGGGTGACAACTGGACCCTGGTATCACAGGTTTCGTTTGTGGTGGGGCGGTTCATATATCTTTACAGGGTTTCTACCTCAGTTGTTGTTCTGGGGTAAAGTGAGGCTTCGAGCAAAGTGGTTTCCTTGGAAGCTGAAGTTTTAATGTGATTTCACACCTCTTGTATATTTCCGATGTGGGGGTTTCCTCCACTGATCACTTGTTGCAACTGCACAGCTACAGTGCGTGTGACTCTGTCAGTCTGTTGGAGGTGTGACTCTGTCAGTCCCCTGTTTAGACTGGTTTACACACATCGACAGAGGCTTGCCAAAGTATTCACCCCCCTTGCCATTTTTCCTATTTTGTTGCCTTACAACCTGGAATTAAAATGGATTTTTGGAGGGTTTGTATTATTTGATTTACACAATATGCCTACCACTTTGAAGATGCAAAATATTTTTGTGTGTGAAACAAACAAGAAATAAGACAAAAAAGCAGAGAACTTGAGCGTGCGTAACTATTCACATCAATTTGCAGTTATTTTAATGGGCAAGCAATTTTTCTTTCGAAAACAGGGACATTTCTAAGTGACCCCAAACTTTTGAACGGTAGAGTATATTAGTATTTTCGCCCTTCATATCCAAATCTATAAGTAACATCATTGAGCTACAACATGTTTAGATACTTTATGATGATTTGGATATGAATCGTGAAAATGCTAATATAGGTACCATTGACTTGCATTGGAGCCAGCAAAATTGATAAAATGGTGTGGCAGGCATCTAGTGGGTAAAACCTTGTACTTTCACACTAATTTATGGGGGAAACGCAAGCGACTGCAATGGCTAATATCTCTGAACACGGGAAAAAACAACACCAAATTCACTGTATAGTATGAATAAACAATGCTCCAAGCTTCAGCTTCATAATACACTGAACAAAAATATAAACGCAACATGCAACAATTTCAAAGATTTTACTGAGTTACAGTTCATATACGGAAATCAGTCAATTGAAACAACTTCATTAGGCCCTAATCTATGAATTTCACATGACTGGGAATACAGATATGCATCTGTTGGTCACAGATACCTTAAAAAAAAAAAGTACTAAAAAAATAACAATATCTGGTGTGACCACCATTTGCCTCGTGCAGCGCAACATCTCCTTCACATAGAGTTGATCAGGCTGTTGATTGTGGCCTGTGGAATGTTGGTCCACTTCAATGGCTGTGCGAAGTTGATGGATATTGGCGAGAACTGGAACACGCTGTCGTACACGTCGATCGAGAGCATCCCAAACATGCTCAATGGATGACATGTCTGAGTATGCAGGCCATGGAAGAACTGGGACATTTTCAGCTTCCAGGAATTGTGTACAGATCCTTGCGACATGGGGCCGTGCATTATCATGCTGAAACATGAGGTGATGGCAGCTGATGAATGACACAACAACGGTCCTCAGGATCTCGTCATGGTATCTCTGTGCATTCCAATTGCCATCGATAAAATACAGTTGTGTTCGTTGTCCGTAGCTTATGCCCATACCATAACCCCACCGCCACCAACGTTGACATCAGCAAACCGCTTGCCCACACGACGCCATAAATGCGGTCTTCCATCTGCCCGGTACGGTTGAAACCGGGATTCATCTGTAAAGGGCACACTTCTCCAGCGTGCTAGTGGCCATCGAAGGTGAGCATTTGCCTACTGAAGTAGGTTACGACGCCGAACTGCAGTCAGGTCAAGACCCTGGTGAGGACGACAAGCTCGCAGATGAGCTTCCCTGTTTCTGACAGTGTGTGCTGAAATGCTTTGGTTGTGCAAATCCACAGTTTCATCAGCTGTCCGGGTGGCTGGTCTCAGACGAACCCGCAGGTGAAGAAGCTGGATGTGGAAGTCCTGGGCTGGCGTGGTTACACGTGGTCTGCGGTTGTGAGGCTGGTTGGACGTACTGCCAAATTCTCTAAAACGACATTGAAGGAGGCTTATGGTTGAGAAATGAACATTCAATACTCCGGCAACAGCTCTGGTGGACATTCCTGCAGTCAGCATGCCAATTGCACGCTCCCTCAACACTTGAGACGTGGTGTTGTGTGACAACTGCACAATTTAGTGGCCTTGTATTGTCCCCAGCACAAGGTGCAGCTGTGTAATGATCATGCTGTTTAATCAGCTTCTTGATATGCCACACCTGTCAGGTGGATGGATTAACAGGGCTGTAAACAAATTTGTGCACAAAATCTGAGAGAAATACGCTTTTTGTGCATATAACATTTCTGTGATCTTTTATTTCAGTTCATGAAACATGGGACCAACACTTTACATGTTGTGTTTATATTTTTGTTCAGTGTACTGGTCAAACAGAGAACTGATACTGTATACTGGCCGTTGGGTTGGGCTACTGGCCGTTGGGTTGGGCTACTGGCCGTTGGGTTGGGCTACTGGCCGTTGGGTTGGGCTACTGGCCGTTGGGTTGGGCTACTGGCCGTTGGGTTGGGCTACTGGCCGTTGGGTTGGGGGGGTCCGTGGGTGGCGCTTGGTGTGGAGTTTTGGGGGGGTCCGTTCCGTGGGTGGCGCTTGGTGTGGGGTTTTGGGGGGTCCGTTCCGTGGGTGGCGCTTGGTGTGGGGGTTGGGGGGGGTCCGTGGGTGGCGCTTGACCATTTATTTTGATACCTCACATCTTAATCATTGTTAAGAAGTGGTTTGGACGAAATCGTGTTTTGGGTATTAAATTAATATGATATGAATCCTATAAATTGAAATGACCTATTTGGGTGCAATCGATTAGCTTAATTTCTCAGAGTTCAAATTGTCTTTCAACAAAATAATGTTGCAGGAATGCTTATCTGTCACGAGAATTTCTATCTCTAATTAATCAAACTTAATGCTTTGAATAATTCCCAGAGGGTTGTAAGGCTCTGGTTTAATCATGAATTAAACGAAGGTCCACAACCGGCAAGAATGATCTGTATGTGTAATCATGGAGAGCTCTGCCGCCAAAAAACACATATACAGATTTATACCCCTTGACACACAAAGGCACTTTGCTCCGCCCACCTTTAGGAGGCTTTTAAAACAGTTTCTCAGTCCCCTTCTGGAATGTTTTCTCAGCAGTTTCTAACTCCCTGTCTGTCTCTAACTACCTGTCTGTCTCAGTTAGCTGTGGTTAGGCCTACCTGTAATGTTTCCTCTGAGCCTGTCTGTCTCAGTTAGCTGTGGTTAGGCCTACTGTAATGTTCCCTCTGAGCCTGTCTGTCTCAGTTAGCTGTGGTTAGGCCCTACCTGTAATAGTTCCCTCTGAGCCTGTCTGTCTACCAGTTAGCTGTGGTTAGGCCTACCTGTAATGTTCCCTCTGAGCCTGTCTGTCTCAGTTAGCTGTGGTTAGGCCTACCTGTAATGTTCCCTCTGAGCTCAGTTAGCTGTGGTTAGGCCTACCTGTAATGTCTGTCTGTCTCGTTAGCTGTGGTTAGGCCTACCTGTAATGCCTGAGCCTGTCTGTCTCAGTTTAGGCCTACCTGTGGTAGGCCTACCTGTAATGTTCCCTCTGAGCCTGTTCTGTCCTCTGAGCCTTGTTCTGTCTCAGTTAGCTGTGGTTAGGCCTACCTGTAATGTTCCCTCTGAGCCTGTCTGTCTCAGTTAGCTGTGGTTAGGCCTACCTGTAATGTTCCCTCTGAGCCTGTCTGTCTCAGTTAGCTGTGGTTAGGCCTACCTGTAATGTTCCCTCTGAGCCTGTCTGTCTCAGTTAGCTGTGGTTAGGCCTACCTGTAAATGAGCCCTCTGTCTCAGTTAGCTGTGGTTAGGCCCCTGTAATCTGTCCCTCTGAGCCTGTTAGTCTGTTGCTGTGGTTAGGCCTACCTGTAATGTTCCCTCTGAGCCTGTCTGTCTCAGTTAGCTGTGGTTAGGCCTACCTGTAATGTTCCCTCTGAGCCTGTCTGTCTCAGTTAGCTGTGGTTAGGCCTACCTGTAATGTTCCCTCTGAGCCTGTCTGTCTCAGTTAGCTGTGGTTAGGCCTACCTGTAATGTTCCCTCTGAGCCTGTCTGTCTCAGTTAGCTGTGGTTAGGCCTACCTGTAATGTTCCCTCTGAGCCTGTCTGTCTCAGTTAGCTGTGGTTAGGCCTACCTGTAATGTTCCCTCTGAGCCTGTCTGTCTCAGTTAGCTGTGGTTAGGCCTACCTGTAATGTTCCCTCTGAGCCTGTCTGTCTCAGTTAGCTGTGGTTAGGCCTACCTGTAATGTTCCCTCTGAGCCTGTCTGTCTCAGTTAGCTGTGGTTAGGCCTACCTGTAATGTTCCCTCTGAGCCTGTCTGTCTCAGTTAGCTGTGGTTAGGCCTACCTGTAATGTTCCCTCTGAGCCTGTCTGTCTCAGTTAGCTGTGGTTAGGCCTACCTGTAATGTTTCCTCTGAGCCTGTCTGTCTCAGTTAGCTGTGGTTAGGCCTACCTGTAATGTTCCCTCTGAGCCTGTCTGTCTCAGTTAGCTGTGGTTAGGCCTACCTGTAATGTTCCCTCTGAGCCTGTCTGTCTCAGTTAGCTGTGGTTAGGCCTACCTGTAATGTTCCCTCTGAGCCTGTCTGTCTCAGTTAGCTGTGGTTAGGCCTACCTGTAATGTTCCCTCTGAGCCTGTCTGTCTCAGTTAGCTGTGGTTAGGCCTACCTGTAATGTTCCCTCTGAGCCTGTCTGTCTCAGTTAGCTGTGGTTAGGCCTACCTGTAATGTTCCCTCTGAGCCTGTCTGTCTCAGTTAGCTGTGGTTAGGCCTACCTGTAATGTTTCCCTCTGAGCCTGTCTGTCTCAGTTAGCTGTGGTTAGGCCTACCTGTAATGTTCCCTCTGAGCCTGTCTGTCTCAGTTAGCTGTGGTTAGGCCTACCTGTAATGTTCCCTCTGAGCCTGTCTGTCTCAGTTAGCTGTGGTTAGGCCTACCTGTAATGTTCCCTCTGAGCCTGTCTGTCTCAGTTAGCTGTGGTTAGGCCTACCTGTAATGTTCCCTCTGAGCCTGTCTGTCTCAGTTAGCTGTGGTTAGGCCTACCTGTAATGTTCCCTCTGAGCCTGTCTGTCTCAGTTAGCTGTGGTTAGGCCTACCTGTAATGTTCCCTCTGAGCCTGTCTGTCTCAGTTAGCTGTGGTTAGGCCTACCTGTAATGTTCCCTCTGAGCCTGTCTGTCTCAGTTAGCTGTGGTTAGGCCTACCTGTAATGTTCCCTCTGAGCCTGTCTGTCTCAGTTAGCTGTGGTTAGGCCTACCTGTAATGTTCCCTCTGAGCCTGTCTGTCTCAGTTAGCTGTGGTTAGGCCTACCTGTAATGTTCCCTCTGAGCCTGTCTGTCTCAGTTAGCTGTGGTTAGGCCTACCTGTAATGTTCCCTCTGAGCCTGTCTGTCTCAGTTAGCTGTGGTTAGGCCTACCTGTAATGTTCCCTCTGAGCCTGTCTGTCTCAGTTAGCTGTGGTTAGGCCTACCTGTAATGTTCCCTCTGAGCCTGTCTGTCTCAGTTAGCTGTGGTTAGGCCTACCTGTAATGTTCCCTCTGAGCCTGTGTCTGTCTCAGTTAGCTGTGGTTAGGCCTACCTGTAATGTTCCCTCTGAGCCTGTCTGTCTCAGTTAGCTGTGGTTAGGCCTACCTGTAATGTTCCCTCTGAGCCTGTCTGTCTCAGTTAGCTGTGGTTAGGCCTACCTGTAATGTTCCCTCTGAGCCTGTCTGTCTCAGTTAGCTGTGGTTAGGCCTACCTGTAATGTTCCCTCTGAGCCTGTCTGTCTCAGTTAGCTGTGGTTAGGCCTACCTGTAATGTTCCCTCTGAGCCTGTCTGTCTCAGTTAGCTGTGGTTAGGCCTACCTGTAATGTTCCCTCTGAGCCTGTCTGTCTCAGTTAGCTGTGGTTAGGCCTACCTGTAATGTTCCCTCTGAGCCTGTCTGTCTCAGTTAGCTGTGGTTAGGCCTACCTGTAATGTTCCCTCTGAGCCTGTCTGTCTCAGTTAGCTGTGGTTAGGCCTACCTGTAATGTTCCCTCTGAGCCTGTCTGTCTCAGTTAGCTGTGGTTAGGCCTACCTGTAATGTTCCCTCTGAGCCTGTCTGTCTCAGTTAGCTGTGGTTAGGCCTACCTGTAATGTTCCCTCTGAGCCTGTCTGTCTCAGTTAGCTGTGGTTAGGCCTACCTGTAATGTTCCCTCTGAGCCTGTCTGTCTCAGTTAGCTGTGGTTAGGCCTACCTGTAATGTTCCCTCTGAGCCTGTCTGTCTCAGTTAGCTGTGGTTAGGCCTACCTGTAATGTTCCCTCTGAGCCAGTCTGTCTCAGTTAGCTGTGGTTAGGCCTACCTGTAATGTTCCCTCTGAGCCTGTCTGTCTCAGTTAGCTGTGGTTAGGCCTACCTGTAATGTTCCTCTGAGCCTGTCTGTCTCAGTTAGCTGTGGTTAGGCCTACCTGTAATGTTCCCTCTGAGCCTGTCTGTCTCAGTTAGCTGTGGTTAGGCCTACCTGTAATGTTCCCTCTGAGCCTGTCTGTCTCAGTTAGCTGTGGTTAGGCCTACCTGTAATGTTCCCTCTGAGCCTGTCTGTCTCAGTTAGCTGTGGTTAGGCCTACCTGTAATGTTCCCTCTGAGCCTGTCTGTCTCAGTTAGCTGTGGTTAGGCCTACCTGTAATGTTCCCTCTGAGCCTGTCTGTCTCAGTTAGCTGTGGTTAGGCCTACCTGTAATGTTCCCTCTGAGCCTGTCTGTCTCAGTTAGCTGTGGTTAGGCCTACCTGTAATGTTCCCTCTGAGCCTGTCTGTCTCAGTTAGCTGTGGTTAGGCCTACCTGTAATGTTCCCTCTGAGCCTGTCTGTCTCAGTTAGCTGTGGTTAGGCCTACCTGTAATGTTCCCTCTGAGCCTGTCTGTCTCAGTTAGCTGTGGTTAGGCCTACCTGTAATGTTCCCTCTGAGCCTGTCTGTCTCAGTTAGCTGTGGTTAGGCCTACCTGTAATGTTCCCTCTGAGCCTGTCTGTCTCAGTTAGCTGTGGTTAGGCCTACCTGTAATGTTCCCTCTGAGCCTGTCTGTCTCAGTTAGCTGTGGTTAGGCCTACCTGTAATGTTCCCTCTGAGCCTGTCTGTCTCAGTTAGCTGTGGTTAGGCCTACCTGTAATGTTCCCTCTGAGCCTGTCTGTCTCAGTTAGCTGTGGTTAGGCCTACCTGTAATGTTTCCTCTGAGCCTGTCTGTCTCAGTTAGCTGTGGTTAGGCCTACCTGTAATGTTCCCTCTGAGCCTGTCTGTCTCAGTTAGCTGTGGTTAGGCCTACCTGTAATGTTCCCTCTGAGCCTGTCTGTCTCAGTTAGCTGTGGTTAGGCCTACCTGTAATGTTCCCTCTGAGCCTGTCTGTCTCAGTTAGCTGTGGTTAGGCCTACCTGTAATGTTTCCTCTGAGCCTGTCTGTCTCAGTTAGCTGTGGTTAGGCCTACCTGTAATGTTCCCTCTGAGCCTGTCTGTCTCAGTTAGCTGTGGTTAGGCCTACCTGTAATGTTCCCTCTGAGCCTGTCTGTCTCAGTTAGCTGTGGTTAGGCCTACCTGTAATGTTCCCTCTGAGCCTGTCTGTCTCAGTTAGCTGTGGTTAGGCCTACCTGTAATGTTCCCTCTGAGCCTGTCTGTCTCAGTTAGCTGTGGTTAGGCCTACCTGTAATGTTCCCTCTGAGCCTGTCTGTCTCAGTTAGCTGTGGTTAGGCCTACCTGTAATGTTCCCTCTGAGCCTGTCTGTCTCAGTTAGCTGTGGTTAGGCCTACCTGTAATGTTTCCCTCTGAGCCTGTCTGTCTCAGTTAGCTGTGGTTAGGCCTACCTGTAATGTTCCCTCTGAGCCTGTCTGTCTCAGTTAGCTGTGGTTAGGCCTACCTGTAATGTTCCCTCTGAGCCTGTCTGTCTCAGTTAGCTGTGGTTAGGCCTACCTGTAATGTTCCCTCTGAGCCTGTCTGTCTCAGTTAGCTGTGGTTAGGCCTACCTGTAATGTTCCCTCTGAGCCTGTCTGTCTCAGTTAGCTGTGGTTAGGCCTACCTGTAATGTTTCCTCTGAGCCTGTCTGTCTCAGTTAGCTGTGGTTAGGCCTACCTGTAATGTTCCCTCTGAGCCTGTCTGTCTCAGTTAGCTGTGGTTAGGCCTACCTGTAATGTTCCCTCTGAGCCTGTCTGTCTCAGTTAGCTGTGGTTAGGCCTACCTGTAATGTTTCCCTCTGAGCCTGTCTGTCTCAGTTAGCTGTGGTTAGGCCTACCTGTAATGTTCCCTCTGAGCCTGTCTGTCTCAGTTAGCTGTGGTTAGGCCTACCTGTAATGTTCCCTCTGAGCCTGTCTGTCTCAGTTAGCTGTGGTTAGGCCTACCTGTAATGTTCCCTCTGAGCCTGTCTGTCTCAGTTAGCTGTGGTTAGGCCTACCTGTAATGTTCCCTCTGAGCCTGTCTGTCTCAGTTAGCTGTGGTTAGGCCTACCTGTAATGTTCCCTCTGAGCCTGTCTGTCTCAGTTAGCTGTGGTTAGGCCTACCTGTAATGTTCCCTCTGAGCCTGTCTGTCTCAGTTAGCTGTGGTTAGGCCTACCTGTAATGTTCCCTCTCTGTCTGTCTCAGTTAGCTGTGGTTAGGCCTACCTGTAATGTTCCCTCTGAGCCTGTCTGTCTCAGTTAGCTGTGGTTAGGCCTACCTGTAATGTTCCCTCTGAGCCTGTCTGTCTCAGTTAGCTGTGGTTAGGCCTACCTGTAATGTTCCCTCTGAGCCTGTCTGTCTCAGTTAGCTGTGGTTAGGCCTACCTGTAATGTTTCCTCTGAGCCTGTCTGTCTCAGTTAGCTGTGGTTAGGCCTACCTGTAATGTTCCCTCTGAGCCTGTCTGTCTCAGTTAGCTGTGGTTAGGCCTACCTGTAATGTTCCCTCTGAGCCTGTCTGTCTCAGTTAGCTGTGGTTAGGCCTACCTGTAATGTTCCCTCTGAGCCTGTCTGTCTCAGTTAGCTGTGGTTAGGCCTACCTGTAATGTTCCTCTGAGCCTGTCTGTCTCAGTTAGCTGTGGTTAGGCCTACCTGTAATGTTCCCTCTGAGCCTGTCTGTCTCAGTTAGCTGTGGTTAGGCCTACCTGTAATGTTTCCTCTGAGCCTGTCTGTCTCAGTTAGCTGTGGTTAGGCCTACCTGTAATGTTCCCTCTGAGCCTGTCTGTCTCAGTTAGCTGTGGTTAGGCCTACCTGTAATGTTCCCTCTGAGCCTGTCTGTCTCAGTTAGCTGTGGTTAGGCCTACCTGTAATGTTTCCTCTGAGCCTGTCTGTCTCAGTTAGCTGTGGTTAGGCCTACCTGTAATGTTTCCTCTGAGCCAGTCTGTCTCAGTTAGCTGTGGTTAGGCCTACCTGTAATGTTCCCTCTGAGCCTGTCTGTCTCAGTTAGCTGTGGTTAGGCCTACCTGTAATGTTCCCTCTGAGCCTGTCTGTCTCAGTTAGCTGTGGTTAGGCCTACCTGTAATGTTTCCTCTGAGCCTGTCTGTCTCAGTTAGCTGTGGTTAGGCCTACCTGTAATGTTCCCTCTGAGCCTGTCTGTCTCAGTTAGCTGTGGTTAGGCCTACCTGTAATGTTCCCTCTGAGCCTGTCTGTCTCAGTTAGCTGTGGTTAGGCCTACCTGTAATGTTCCCTCTGAGCCTGTCTGTCTCAGTTAGCTGTGGTTAGGCCTACCTGTAATGTTCCCTCTGAGCCTGTCTGTCTCAGTTAGCTGTGGTTAGGCCTACCTGTAATGTTTCCTCTGAGCCTGTCTGTCTCAGTTAGCTGTGGTTAGGCCTACCTGTAATGTTCCCTCTGAGCCTGTCTGTCTCAGTTAGCTGTGGTTAGGCCTACCTGTAATGTCTCCTCTGAGCCTGTCTGTCTCAGTTAGCTGTGGTTAGGCCTACCTGTATCTCTACCCTGCTGCTGCCCTCCACCTCCTAGGGCCTAGACCTAATCCTGGGACAAGGCATTTAACCCTCTTTATAAGGGAAGGAGAAGACAACTGGAGACTTTGCAGCTTCAAGAGGAACTGTAAACTGAACCAAAAGTCACTGAGGCTTCCTGCTTTGCTAGAATGAAAGTAAACCTATCCTATTTATATCCTGGTTAGACTGTAAACTCTCCTTCCAGACTCACATTAAGAATCTCCAATCCAAAGTTAAATCTAGAATCGGTTTCCTATTTCGCAACAAAGCCTCCTTCACTCATGCTGCCAAACATGCCCTCGTAAAACTGACTATCCTACCGATCCTTAACTTCGGCGATGTCATTTACAAAATAGCCTCCAACACTCTACTCAGCAAATTGGATGTAGTCTATCACAGTGCCATCCGTTTTGTCTCCAAAGCCCCATATACTACCCACCACTGTGACCTGTACGCTCTTGTTGGCTGGTCCTCACTACATATTCGTTGCCAAACCCACTGGCTCCAGGCCATCTATAAATCACTGCTAGGCAAATCCCCGCCTTATCTTAGCTCATTGGTCACCATAGCAACACCCACCCGTAGTATGCGTTCCAGCAGGTATATCTCACTGGTCATCCCCAAAGCCAACACCTCCTTTGGCCGCCATTCCTTCCAGTTCTCTGCTGCCAATGACTGGAACAAATTGCAAAAATCTCTGAAGCTGGAGACTCTTATCTCCCTCAATAACTTTAAGCATCAGTTGTCAGAGCACCTTACCGATCACTGCACCTGTACACAGCCCATCTGAAATTAGCCCGCCCAACTACCTCATCCCTATATTGTTATTTATTTTGCTCATTTGTACCCCAGTATCTCTATTTGCACATCATCTCTTGCACATCTATCATTCCAGTGTTAATACTAATTGTAATTATTTTGCACTATAGCCTATTTTATTGCCTTACCTCCATAACTTGCTAAATTTGCACACACTGTATATATATGTATTTCTGTTGTATTTTTGACTTTATGTTTTGTTTTACCCCATATGTAACTCTGTGTTGTTGTTTTTATCGCACTGCTTTGCTTTATCTTGGCCAGGTCGCAGTTGTAAATGAGAACTTGTTCTCAACTGGTTTACCTGGTTAAATAAAGGTGAAATAAAATAAATAAAATAAAATAAATAAAAAATTTAGCTACTGGCTTTGCTGCTGCTCTTTACAGACATTTGGGGATAATGGTCTTTGGGCACATTCTGTGACGTTATGACATTCTGTGACGTTATGACATTCTGTGACGTTATGACATTCTGTGACGTTGTGACGTTATGACATTCTGTGACGTTATGACATTCTGTGACGTTATGACATTCTGTGACGTTGTGACGTTATGACATTCTGTGACGTTATGACATTCTGTGACGTTATGACATTCTGTGACGTTATGACATTCTGTGACGTTATGACATTCTGTGACGTTATGACATTCTGTGATGTTATGACATTCTGTGACGTTATGACATTCTGTGATGTTATGACATTCTGTGACGTTATGACATTCTGTGATGTTATGACATTCTGTGACGTTATGACATTCTGTGCTTGGTCAGAGGCAGCACCAAAATACAGGGGAGACATGCAGAGAAATGTCTGATTAATGGGAAATATTCTAGTCCAAAAGACCACTCCCACCTCAGCTCTTCTCCTCTGATTCCTACTTCCTTGTTCTTTTTGCAGCAGATGCAGATGTGTGGCCAGTTCCCTAGCTAGCTACTTGACTGGGAGAGGAAGTGCAGTTGTTAAATCTATTACGTCAGATTTCTATGAAATATTAATTACTTATAATAAGAGTGAAATAGTTTTCCTTCCAAAAAATTGTAATGAAGTACTCTATGTTAAAAAGCAGCTTTTCTGTGTTGGAATGGTGTGTGTGTGGGGGGGGTACCCCAATAACAAAATGGTGTGGGGGGGAAACAGCAGCGTTTTTTAGATGGGTCTGTTTGAGATCAAAGTTTGAGGTGGGGTTTCTGAAGTGTTTTTTTCTCTCCAATTGATGCTTTGGCCACATATGAGTATAGGAAGAGGCAACAACATGGTTTGGAAATGAGTTAATAGAATATTAACTTTTAAATGTGAGATTTTCACTGGGCAGTTACTTTAACTTTGCCAAAGTAAAGAAGTTCCTTTTAAAGCTGCATGTTGTAACTTTTTGGGTGACCTGACCATATTTACAAAGAAGTGTTTGTTATAGATCTGTCATTCTCATTGAAAGCAAGTCTAATAATCTGTAGATCTGTTCTATCTGAGCTATTTCTATGCTTCCCCGTTCTTAAGTTTAGTTTTTGCGTCTTTTACTTTCGGTTTTGTCCACCAGCTTCAAACAGCTGAAAATACAGTATTTTTGCTCATGGAAAATATATGTCACAGTGGTTTAGACAGTACAGGGATTCTCTACACTGTACTTGCTTGTTTTGTCACACAAACTGAAATTAGGTCAACTATTAGAAATTTAGCATCCAGGAAATGGCGGGGTGATTTCTGAATAGTGCATCTTTTAAGTCATTGTAGAAACGTAACCATAAAATACCATCTGTAGTTCTCTCCAGTTGCTTCATCTCTCTGCTCTGTCAGACTGTATTTCACAACTCTGCCAGCCAGTCACTGTTGATGAAGAGCTCCACAACAATAACTAAGTGTACGTATAAAGCCCACTTCCATCTTTTGTATTGAATGTTTCAACCAGTAAATGTGGTTGTTGTATCCATACCAGGTTTTTATTCTAAGTCAGTCAGATGTTTGAACGGTTATGTGTAAGTTCCTACTAGGGGTGTGCAGACATGGTCATGCTCATAATCATATCCGTAAATTGACAGTTGATAGTCGGATCGGATGATACTTGTGATCAGAAAAAAAGGAAGTGTTTTTAATATGCCTAAAATAAATGTTGTTGGCGAAATACTTCACTGCTAAAAAGCTGCAGATTAGGAGCAGCACACGGAGGGGTGGCTGTGTGATCAAGTTGCTGCAGGCAGCCAAGGTCCTCTGTAGCTCAGCTGGTAGAGCACGGTGCTTGTAACGCCAGGGTAGTGGGTTCGATCCCCGGGACCACCCATACGTTAAAATTTATGCGCACATGACTAAGTCGCTTCGGATAAAAGCGTCTGCTAAATGGCATATTATTATTATTATTAAGTTTGCTGTCACTCCGTCAGAATGCGCATTAGTTTCATATTTTTTCCCTACCCTCGCCCCGCTTGTTAGATATTATGCACATTGATAGCTTGATAGCAAACGTCCTCACCATGTGATTTATCATAGTAGCAGGAGCATTAAACGTCCTCACCATGTGATTTATCATAGTAGCAGGAGCATTTAAACGTCCTCACCATGTGATTTATCATAGTAGCAGGAGCATTAAACGTCCTCACCATGTGATTTATCATAGTAGCAGGAGCATTAAACGTCCTCACCATGTGATTTATCATAGTAGCAGGAGCATTAAACGTCCTCACCATGTGATTTATCATAGTAGCAGGAGCATTAAACGTCCTCACCATGTGATTTATCATAGTAGCAGGAGCATTAAACGTCCTCACCATGTGATTTATCATAGTAGCAGGAGCATTAAACGTCCTCACCATGTGATTTATCATAGTAGCAGGCAGCAGCAATCTAAATGATCTGACCGAAAACATGCGAGGAAAAGTGATCGGGTGAAATTATGAAGAGCGTGGACGGAGAAATACAGCTTCACTCTATCCAATCAGAACAGCAGGACAAACAGTTGAGTTATATAGATTTTTTTGTACCTTCTCAGATAAGTAATCATGCTTCGTGTAAAATTAGGAGATGAATGTGTTGATATATGCACACGATAGAATACTACATGGGTATTAATGACTATTTCTTGCCATTTGAAAATGTGTTTTTGATGCTATCAGTCGTACTACAAGTCAGTTACACAGTAGCAACATAACTTGGTGGACTACAACGATACAGCAGCCCTCCACCTCCCATGTAATGCGTTATGTCTTATTCTACTGGTAAATCAACCTTGCATTGTTATATAGAGGTGCCGTTTTAAATGGCACCGTATCACAAAGTAAATGGAAATAAATAAATATTGTTCAATATGATTAATACTAACTTTGCATTACATTGTAGTCTATTAGGGCTACATGATATTTTTTTGACCAAATATTGCCATCGCGATTTTAATTTCGATTTTTAGATCAAAACACTTGGGTGAACTGTTGGAATCTATAGTCTGTATTTGTTTTGCATTTCAGCAATCAGCTTTCAAAATGCAGGTAGCTTAGTGGTTAAGAGCGTTGTGCCAGTAACCGAAAGGTCGCTGGTTCTAATCCCCGAGCCGACTAGGTGAAAAATCTGTCAATGTGCCCTTAAGCAAGGCACTTAACCCTAATTGCTCATGTAAGTCGCTCTGGATAAGAGCGTCTGCTAAATTACTAAAATGTAAATGTAATGATGCATTTTGCATCTTGTAATTCTGCATCATGACTATCAACAATGGACTAAAGAAACAAATATCAAAAAATAGTTTAGAGGTGGAATCTTCCTTTTAATAGGTACTCTTACCGCACCTCTTCCTGTTCCACATGCAGTTGGAGTCAAAACATTATGACATTTTTACCACAAATGTATTGAGCATTGACAATGCAGCTGCTCTGTGGGGCTGGACTTAAACAAACAGCTGTGTGTCGTGTCTGTGTGTTTCACATAAGGCAGCTCTGTCCACTGATCATCTAAAACCTGTTTCACGTAAGGCAGCTCTGTCCACCGATCATCTAAAACCTGTTTCACATAAGGCAGCTCTGTCCACTGATCATCTAAAACCTGTTTCACGTAAGGCAGCTCTGTCCACCGGTCATCTAAAACCTGTTTCACGTAAGGCAGCTCTGTCCACCGATCATCTAAAACCTGTTTCACATAAGGCAGCTCTGTCCACTGATCATCTAAAACCTGTTTCACGTAAGGCAGCTCTGTCCACTGATCATCTAAAACCTGTTTCACGTAAGGCAGCTCTGTCCACTGATCATCTAAAACCTGTTTCACATAAGGCAGCTCTGTCCACTGATCATCTAAAACCTGTTTCACATAAGGCAGCTCTGTCCACTGATCATCTAAAACCCGTTTCACATAAGGCAGCTCTGTCCACTGATCATCTAAAACCCATTTCACATAAGGCAGCTCTGTCCACTGATCATCTAAAACCCGTTTCACATAAGGCAGCTCTGTCCACCGGTCATCTAAAACCTGTTTCACGTAAGGCAGCTCTGTCCACTGATCATCTAAAACCTGTTTCACATAAGGCAGCTCTGTCCACTGATCATCTAAAACCTGTTTCACATAAGGCAGCTCTGTCCACTGATCATCTAAAACCCGTTTCACATAAGGCAGCTCTGTCCACTGATCATCTAAAACCCATTTCACATAAGGCAGCTCTGTCCACTGATCATCTAAAACCCGTTTCACATAAGGCAGCTCTGTCCACCGGTCATCTAAAACCTGTTTCACGTAAGGCAGCTCTGTCCACTGATCATCTAAAACCTGTTTCACATAAGGCAGCTCTGTCCACTGATCATCTAAAACCCGTTTCACATAAGGCAGCTCTGTCCACTGATCATCTAAAACCCGTTTCACATAAGGCAGCTCTGTCCACTGATCATCTAAAACCCGTTTCACATAAGGCAGCTCTGTCCACTGATCATCTAAAACCCATTTCACATAAGGCAGCTCTGTCCACTGATCATCTAAAACCTGTTTCACATAAGGCAGCTCTGTCCACTGATCATCTAAAACCCGTTTCACATAAGGCAGCTCTGTCCACTGATCATCTAAAACCCGTTTCACATAAGGCAGCTCTGTCCATTGATCATCTAAACCTGTTTCACATAAGGCAGCTCTGTCCACTGATCATCTAAAACCCGTTTCACATAAGGCAGCTCTGTCCACTGATCATCTAAAACCCGTTTCACATAAGGCAGCTCTGTCCACTGATCATCTAAAAAACCCGTTTCACATAAGGCAGCTCTGTCCACTGATCATCTAAAACCCGTTTCACATAAGGCAGCTCTGTCCACTGATCATCTTAAACCGTTTCACATAAGGCAGCTCTGTCCACTGATCATCTAAAAACCCGTTTCACATAAGGCAGCTCTGTCCACTGATCATCTAAAACCCGTTTCACATAAGGCAGCTCTGTCCACTGATCATCTAAAACCCGTTTCACATAAGGCAGCTCTGTCCACTGATCATCTAAAACCCATTTCACATAAGGCAGCTCTGTCCACTGATCATCTAAAACCCGTTTCACATAAGGCAGCTCTGTCCACTGATCATCTAAAACCCGTTTCACATAAGGCAGCTCTGTCCATTGATCATCTAAACCTGTTTCACATAAGGCAGCTCTGTCCACTGATCATCTTAAACCTGTTTCACATAAGGCAGCTCTGTCCACTGATCATCTAAAACCTGTTTCACATAAGGCAGCTCTGTCCACTGATCATCTAAAACCCGTTTCACGTAAGGCAGCTCTGTCCACTGATCATCTAAAACCTGTTTCACATAAGGCAGCTCTGTCCACTGATCATCTAAAACCTGTTTCACATAAGGCAGTTTGAAGTGACTCAAATCATTTATATCTGCTGTATTTGTATCATCATCTGCTGGCCTGTCTGCTGACTGTCTGGCCTGTCTGATGACTGTCTGGCCTGTGCTGTCTGTCTGGCCTGTCTGCTGTCTGTATTGGTTTGGCTGAGGCTTCGTCCCTCTCTGACCCTGCCAATGGGTGTGTGTGTGTGTGTGTGTCCCCACAGTCCTTTGTATTACCGATCTGACGGTCTGTTTTGATTGCAGTGAGTTTTTGTAATTGTTCCATGGCAATGAAGCTCCATCAGCAGTTGAGAGAAAGAGAAGAGAAGCATGTGACTGTATTGTCAGGACTGCAACGAAGCTAATTAGAATGTATTTAACCTGCAGCACGAGGTGTTTAATCATTATTTAACCTACAGCACGAGGTGTTTAATCATTATTTAACCTACAGCACGAGGTGTTTAATCATTATTTAACCTACAGCACGAGGTGTTTAATCATTATTTAACCTACAGCACGAGGTGTTTAATCATTATTTAACCTACAGCACGAGGTGATTAATCATTATTTAACCTACAGCACGAGGTGTTTAATCATTATTTAACCTACAGCACGAGGTGTTTAATCATTATTTAACCTACAGCAGGAGGTGTTTAATCATTATTTAACCTACAGCACGAGGTGTTTAATCATTATTTAACCTACAGCACGAGGTGATTAATCATTATTTAACCTACAGCACGAGGTGTTTAATCATTATTTAACCTACAGCACGAGGTGATTAATCATTATTTAACCTACAGCACGAGGTGTTTAATCATTATTTAACCTACAGCACGAGGTGTTTAATCATTATTTAACCTACAGCACGAGGTGATTAATCATTATTTAACCTACAGCACGAGGTGTTTAATCATTATTTAACCTACAGCACGAGGTGTTTAATCATTATTTAACCTACAGCAGGAGGTGTTTAATCATTATTTAACCTACAGCACGAGTGTTTTAATCATTATTTAACCTACAGCACGAGGTGATTAATCATTATTTAACCTACAGCACGAGGTGTTTTAATCATTATTTAACCTACAGCACGAGGTGATTAATCATTATTTAACCTACAGCACGAGGTGTTTAATCATTATTTAACCTACAGCACGAGGTGTTTAATCATTATTTAACCTACAGCAGGAGGTGTTTAATCATTATTTAACCTACAGCACGAGGTGTTTAATCATTATTTAACCTACAGCACGAGGTGTTTAATCATTATTTAACCTACAGCACGAGGTGTTTAATCATTATTTAACCTACAGCAGGAGGTGTTTAATCATTATTTAACCTGCAGCACGAGGTGTTTAATCATTATTTAACCTACAGCACGAGGTGTTTAATCATTATTTAACCTACAGCACAAGGTATTTATTACCTGGGTTTGGCGGATGCCAGGAGAACGCTACCTGCCCCAATGCATAGTGCCAACTGTAAAGTTTGGTGGAGGAGGAACAATGGTCTGGGGCTGTTTTTCATGGTTCGGGCTAGGCCCCTTAGTTCCAATGAAGGGAAATCTTAACGCTACATCATACAATTGCATTCTAGACAATTCTGTGCTTCCAACTTTGTGGCAACAGTTTGGGGAAGGCCCTTTCCTGTTTCAGCATTACAATGCCCTCATGCACAAAGCGAGGTTTATACAGAAATGGGTTGTCTAGATCAGTGTGGAAGAACTTGACTGGTCTTCACAGAGTCCTGACCTCAACCCCATCGAATACCTTTGGGATGAATTGGAACGCCGACTGCGAGCCAGGCCTAATCGCCCAACATCAGTGGCCAACCTCACTAATGCTCTTGTGGCTGAATGGAAGCAAGTCCCCTCAGCAATGTTCCAACATCTAGTGGAAAGCCTTCCCAGAAGAGTGGAGGCTGTTATAGCAGCAAAGGGGGGACCAACTCCATATTAATACCCATGATGTTGGAATGAGATGTTTGACGAACATAATTTTGGCCGTGTTGTTCCAGCAGCATCTTGTCTCTAACTCCTATATCCGTGTGTTGTTCCAGCAGCATCATGTCTCTAACTCCTATATCCGTGTTGTTCCAGCAGCATCATATCTCTACCTCCTATATCTGTGTTGTTCCAGCAGCATCTTGTCTCTAACTCCTATATCTGTGTTGTTCCAGCAGCATCATATCTCTACCTCCTATATCTGTGTTGTTCCAGCAGCATCTTGTCTCTAACTCCTATATCCGTGTTGTTCCAGCAGCATCTTGTCTCTAACTCCTATATCCGTGTTGTTCCAGCAGCATCTTGTCTCTAACTCCTATATCCGTGTTGTTCCAGCAGCATCTTGTCTCTAACTCCTATATCCGTGTTGTTCCAGCAGCATCTTGTCTCTAACTCCTATATCTGTGTTGTTCCAGCAGCATCTTGTCTCTACCTCCTATATCCGTGTTGTTCCAGCAGCATCTTGTCTCTAACTCCTATATCTGTGTTGTTCCAGCAGCATCTTGTCTCTACCTCCTATATCCGTGTTGTTCCAGCAGCATCTTGTCTCTAACTCCTATATCCGTGTTGTTCCAGCAGCATCTTGTCTCTACCTCCTATATCTGTGTTGTTCCAGCAGCATCTTGTCTCTAACTCCTATATCCGTGTTGTTCCAGCAGCAGCATCATGGCGTCCACGGTGACCCTAGAGGATGCTCTGTCCAATGTTGACCTTCTGGAGGAGCTGCCTCTCCCAGACCAGCAGCCCTGCATCGAGCCCCTACCCTCCTCCCTGATGTACCAGGTAAGAACTGTTCTCAGACCAGCAGCCCTGCATCGAGCCCCTACCCTCCTCCCTGATGTACCAGGTAAGAACTGTTCCCAGACCAGCTAGAGCCCCTACCTTCCTCCCTGATGTACCAGGTAAGAACTGTTCTCAGACCAGCAGCCCTGCATCGAGCCCCTACCTTCCTCCCTGATGTACCAGGTAAGAACTGTTCCCAGACCAGCTAGAGCCCCTACCTTCCTCCCTGATGTACCAGGTAAGAACTGTTCTCAGACCAGCAGCCCTGCATCGAGCCCCTGCCCTCCTCCCTCATGTACCAGGTAAGAACTGTTCCCAGACCAGCTAGAGCCCCTACCTTCCTCCCTGATGTACCAGGTAAGAACTGTTCTCAGACCAGCAGCCCTGCATCGAGCCCCTACCTTCCTCCCTGATGTACAAGGTAAGTTCTGTTCTCAGACCAGCTAGAGCCCCTACCTTCCTCCCTGATGTACCAGGTAAGAACTGTTCTCAGACCAGCAGCCCTGCATCGAGCCCCTACCTTCCTCCCTCATGTACCAGGTAAGTTCTGTTCTCAGATCTGCTGTCAAGTTAAGCAGGAAACACCTGAATGTAGATTTCATTTGATTATAACATCCTATCTCTCTCCAAAGCCCAACTTCAACACCAACTTTGAGGACCGTAATGCCTTTGTGACGGGGATCGCCAGATACATCGAGCAGGCCACCGTCCACTCTAGCATGGTAATTACCAGTTTCCAGTTGCAATGTGTAGCCTAATGAACACATAGAAAATGGTGGTCATCAGAGCTCTAGCAATAAAAACACCATAGCGTACATCAGCCTGGCATTTGGAAATAATGAAATCATTAACTTCCTATAGATTCTCCAGTCTGATATTTAATGTTCGATGTGGGAACCTTAGTCCCCAGAACCGGGACAGAGGGGTTAGGGTTAGAGAGAGGGCTGGTGGGAGGGTTTATATGGGTGAATAGGGGTTTATATGGGTGAATAGGGGTTTATATGGGTGAATAGTGGTTTATATGGGTGAATAGTGGTTTAATATGGGTGAATAGGGGTTTATATGGGTGAATAGGGGTTTATATGGGTGAATAGGGGTTTATATGGGTGAATAGGGGTTTAATATGGGTGAATAGGGGTTTATATGGATGAATATGGGTTTAATATGGGTGAATAGGGGTTTATATGGGTGAATAGGGGTTTATATGGGTGAATGTGGTGGCTTCCTTACTATTTGAACATAGCCACTAAATGCATGCTCTTCAACCGAACGCTGCTTGCACCCGCCCGCCCGACTAGAATCACTACTCTCGACGGGTCTGACCTAGAGTATGTGGACAACTACAAATACCTAGGTGTCTGGTTAGACTGTAAACTCTCCTTCCAGACTCACATTAAGAATCTCCAATCCAAAGTTAAATCTAGAATCGGCTTCCTATTTCGCAACAAAGCCTCCTTCACTCATGCTGCCAAACATGCCCTCGTAAAACTGACTATCCTACCGATCCTTGACTTCGGCGATGTCATTTACAAAATAGCCTCCAACACGCTACTCAGCAAATTGGATGTAGTCTATCACAGTGCCATCCGTTTTGTCACCAAAGCCCCATATAATACCCACCAATGTGACCTGTACGCTCTTGTTGGCTGATCCTCACTACATGTTCGTCGCCAAACCCACTGGCTCCAGGTCATCTATAAATCCTTTCTAGGCAAATCCCCGCCTTATCTTAGCTCACTGGTCACCATAGCAACACCCACCCGTAGTCTGCGCTCCAGCAGGTATATCTCACTGGTCATCCCCAAAGCCAACACCTCCTTTGGCCGCCATTCTTTCCAGTTCTCTGCTGCCAATGACTGGAACGAACTGCAAAAATCTCTGAAACTGGAGACTCTTATCTCCCTCACTAACTTTAAGCATCAGTTGTCAGAGCAGCTTACCGATCACTGCACCTGTACACAGCCCATCTGTAATTAGCCCACCCAACTACCTCATTCCCATATTATTTATTTTGCTAATTTACACCCCAGTATCTCTATTTGCACATCTGTCATTCCAGTGTTAATTACGAAATTGTAACTATTTTTGCACTATGGCCTATTTATTGCCTTACCTCCATAACTTACTACATTTGCACACACTGTATATATATTTTCTATTGTGTTATTGACTTTATGTTTTGTTTTACCCCATATGTAACTCTGTGTTGTTGTTTTTATCGCACTGCTTTGCTTTATCTTGGCCAGGTCGCAGTTGTAAATGAGAACTTGTTCTCAACTGGCTTACCTGGTTAAATAAAGGTGAAATAAAAAAATAAAAATTAAAGAATAGATAACTGGACAGGGAAATACACTACCGTTCAAAAGTTTGGGGTCACTTAGAAATGTCCTTGTTTTTGAAAGAAAAGCAATTTTTTTGTCCATTTTTAAAATAACATCAAATGGATCAGAAATACAGTGTAGACATTGTTAATGTTGTAAATGGCTATTGTAGCTGGAAACGGCTGATTTTTAATGGAATATCTACATAGGCGTACAGAGGCCCATTATCAGCAACCATCAGTCCTGTGTTCCAATGGCACGTTGTGTTTGCTAATCCAAGTTTATCATTTTAAAAGGCTAATTAATCATTAGAAAAACCTTTTGCAATTATGTTAGCACAGCTGAAAACTGTTGTGCTGATTAAAGACGCAATAAAACTGGCCTTCTTGAGACTAGTTGAGTATCTGGAGCATCAGCAATTGTGGGTTCGATTACAGAATCAAAATGGCCAGAAACAAATAACTTTCTTCTGAAAGTTGTCAGTCTATTCTTGTTCTGAGAAATGAAGGCTATTCCATGCGAGAAACTGACAAGAAACTAAAGATCTCGTACAACGCTGTGTACTACTCCCTTCACAGAACAGCGCAAACTGGCTCTAACCAGAATAGAAAGAGGAGTGGGAGGCCCCGATGCACAACTGAGCAAGAGGACAAATACATTAGTGTGTCTAGTTTGAGAAGCAGACGCCTCACAGGTCCTCAACTGGCAGCTTCATTAAATAGTACCCACAAAACACCAGTCTCAACGTCAACAGTGAAGAGGCGACTCCGGGATGCTGACCTTCTAGGCAGAGTTGCAAAGAAAAAGCCATATCTCAGACTGGCCAATAAAAAGAAAATATTAAGCTGGGCAAAAGAACACAGACACTGGACAGAGGAAGATTGGAAAAAAGTGTTATGGACAGACGAATCGAAGTTTGAGGTGTTTGGATCACAAAGAAGGACATTTGTGAGACACAGACCAAATGAAAAGATGCTGGAGGAGTGCTTGATGCCATCTGTCAAGCATGGTGGAGGCAATGTGATGGTCTGGGGGTGCTTTGGTGGTGGTAAAGTGGGAGATTTGTACAGGGTAAAAGGGATCTTGAAGAAGGAAGGCTATCACTCCATTTTGCACAGCCACGCCATACCCTGTGGACGGCGCTTGATTGGAGCCAATTTCCTCCTACAACAGGACAATGACCCAAAGCACAGCTCCAAACTATGCAATAACTATTTAGGGAAGAAGCAGTCAGCTGGTATTCTGTCTATAATGGAGTGGCCAGCACAGTCACCGGATCTCAACCCTATTGAGCTCTCAAAGTTTGAAGGACACAATTAGTATTTATATTAAAAATCATTATTTCTAACCTTGTCAATGACTACATTTCCTATTCATTTTGCTATATTTCCTATTCAAACTAATTTAATGTATGTTTTCATGGAAAACAAGGACATTTCTATGTGACCCCAAACTTTTGAACGGTAGTGGTCACTAGTGGGGGTCACTTCCCCCCACTGAAGGCCCAACTTCCTGCCTTTTTATTTCCACTTCCTCTCTTGCCACAGTACAAAGAATTGGCCACTAATAACAGAGGAATATCAAATCAGGTATTAATATCATAAGGGAACAACATTTCGTCTAATATACATGGTGCTCTGTATGTTTTATCCAATGTCTAACCGGCTCCAACAGTGAATAAGGGTTTATAAGGCTGGAACAGGAACGAGGACCCAGGCCAACCACTCCAGAGACCTGGCTGTTCCCCAGGAACAGGAACGAGGAACCAGGCCAACCACTCCAGAGACCTGGCTGTTCCCCTGGATTAGGAACGAGGACCCAGGCCAACCACTCCAGAGACCTGGCTGTTCCCCTGGATTAGGAACGAGGACCCAGGCCAACCACTCCAGAGACCTGGCTGTTCCCCTGGATTAGGAACGAGGACCCAGGCCAACCACTCCAGAGACCTGGCTGTTCCCCAGGAACAGGAACGAGGACCCAGGCCAACCACTCCAGAGACCTGGCTGTTCCCCAGGAACAGGAACGAGGACCCAGGCCAACCACTCCAGAGACCTGGCTGTTCCCCTGGATTAGGAATGAGGACCCAGGCCAACCACTCCAGAGACCTGGCTGTTCCCCAGGAACAGGAACGAGGACCCAGGCCAACCACTCCAGAGACCTGGCTGTTCCCCAGGAACAGGAACGAGGACCCAGGCCAACCACTCCAGAGACCTGGCTGTTCCCCAGGAACAGGAACGAGGACCCAGGCCAACCACTCCAGAGACCTGGCTGTTCCCCTGGATTAGGAACGAGGACCCAGGCCAACCACTCCAGAGACCTGGCTGTTCCCCTGGATTAGGAACGAGGACCCAGGCCAACCACTCCAGAGACCTGGCTGTTCCCCAGGAACAGGAACGAGGACCCAGGCCAACCACTCCAGAGACCTGGCTGTTCCCCAGGAACAGGAACGAGGACCCAGGCCAACCACTCCAGAGACCTGGCTGTTCCCCTGGATTAGGAACGAGGAACCAGGCCAACCACTCCAGAGACCTGGCTGTTCCCCAGGAACGAGGACCCAGGCCAACCACTCCAGAGACCTGGCTGTTCCCCTGGATTAGGAACGAGGACCCAGGCCAACCACTCCAGAGACCTGGCTGTTCCCCTGGATTAGGAACGAGGACCCAGGCCAACCACTCCAGAGACCTGGCTGTTCCCCAGGAACAGGAACGAGGACCCAGGCCAACCACTCCAGAGACCTGGCTGTTCCCCAGGAACAGGAACGAGGACCCAGGCCAACCACTCCAGAGACCTGGCTGTTCCCCTGGATTAGGAACGAGGACCCAGGCCAACCACTCCAGAGACCTGGCTGTTCCCCAGGAACAGGAACGAGGACCCAGGCCAAACCACTCCAGAGACCTGGCTGTTCCCCAGGAACAGGAACGAGGACCCAGGCCAACCACTCCAGAGACCTGGCTGTTCCCCAGGAACAGGAACGAGGACCCAGGCCAACCACTCCAGAGACCTGGCTGTTCCCCTGGATTAGGAACGAGGACCCAGGCCAACCACTCCAGAGACCTGGCTGTTCCCCTGGATTAGGAACGAGGACCCAGGCCAACCACTCCAGAGACCTGGCTGTTCCCCAGGAACAGGAACGAGGACCCAGGCCAACCACTCCAGAGACCTGGCTGTTCCCCAGGAACAGGAACGAGGACCCAGGCCAACCACTCCAGAGACCTGGCTGTTCCCCTGGAACAGGAACGAGGACCCAGGCCAACCACTCCAGAGACCTGGCTGTTCCCCTGGAACAGGAACGAGGACCCAGGCCAACCACTCCAGGGTTGCACCCTATTCCCTAAATAGACCCATAGGGCTCTGGTCAAAAGTGGTGCACTATATAGGGAATGGGGTGCCGTTTGGGACATGACCCAGGTCTCTGCACTGTGACGTGTGCTTCAAAGCATTATTAGGGGAATAGTGATGCTTTGTGCTCAATTTGTATTTGTATTTATTATGGATCCCCATTAGTTCCTGTCAAGGCAGCAGCTACTCTTCCTGGGGTTTATTATGGATCCCCATTAGTTCCTGCCAAGGCAGCAGCTACTCTTCCTGGGGTTTATTATGGATCCCCATTAGTTCCTGCCAAGGCAGCAGCTACTCTTCCTGGGGGTTTATTATGGATCCCCATTAGTTCCTGCCAAGGCAGCAGCTACTCTTCCCGGGGTTTATTATGGATCCCCATTAGTTCCTGCCAAGGCAGCAGCTACTCTTCCCGGGGTTTATTATGGATCCCCATTAGTTCCTGCCAAGGCAGCAGCTACTCTTCCCAGGGTTTATTATGGATCCCCATTAGTTCCTGCCAAGGCAGCAGCTACTCTTCCCGGGGTTTATTATGGATCCCCATTAGTTCCTGCCAAGGCAGCAGCTACTATTCCCGGGGTTATTATGGATCCCCATTAGTTCCTGCCAAGACAGCAGCTACTCTTCCTGGGGTTTATTATGGATCCCCATTAGTTCCTGCCAAGGCAGCAGCTACTCTTCCTGGGGTTTATTATGGATCCCCATTAGTTCCTGCCAAGGCAGCAGCTACTCTTCCTGGGGTTTATTATGGATCCCCATTAGTTCCTGCCAAGGCAGCAGCTACTCTTCCTGGGGTTTATTATGGATCCCCATTAGTTCCTGCCAAGGCAGCAGCTACTCTTCCCGGGGTTTATTATGGATCCCCATTAGTTCCTGCCAAGGCAGCAGCTACTCTTCCGGGGTTTATTATGGATCCCCATTAGTTCCTGCCAAGACAGCAGCTACTCTTCCCGGGGTTTATTATGGATCCCCATTAGTTCCTGCCAAGGCAGCAGCTACTCTTCCTGGGGTTTATTATGGATCCCCATTAGTTCCTGCCAAGGCAGCAGCTACTCTTCCTGGGGTCCGGCAACATTAACCTGGCGCCGACGAAGATGGCGGCCTCGCGACTAGCTCTTAGGAAACTTTGTGGTATTTTTAATTTATTTTTTATTATAAAAAAAAAAACATTATTAGCTCAGAAAGTGTTTTGTATCATTACATACAGCCAGGAAAAACTATTGGATATCAGAGCGGCGGTAACTCACCAGCATCACGACCAGGAATACAACTTTCCCGAAGCAGATCCTTTGTTTGCTCTCCCAAAGGGCAACTGAACTGATTCCAGCGGCTGACCCAAAACATCGCCGGCGGAAGAGAGGCACTCGGAGCGGCCTGCTGGTTCGACTTAGGAGGCGCGCACACCACCCACCGCTTCCAAGTATACTACTCACTAATGTTCAGTCTTAGGATAACAAAGTCGACAAGCTCAGGGCAAGGATTTCTTTCCGGAGAGACATCAGGGCCTGTAACATACTTTGTTTCACGGAAATATGGCTCTCTGGGGATATTCTGTCGAAATCGGTCCAGCCAGATGGGTTCTCAGTTCATCGCACAGACAGGAATAAATATCTCTCCGGGAAGCAGAAGGGCAGAGGTTTGTGTTTCATGATTAACGACTCATGGTGTAATTGTAGTAACATACAGGAACTCAATTCCTTCTGTTCACCCGACCTAGAATACCTCACAATCAAATGCCGTATTATCTCCCAAGAGAATTCTCTTTGGTTATAGTCACGGCCGTGTATATCCCCCCTCAAGCCGATACCACGACAGCATTTAATCATGGCAAGGTGACTGGGAATACGGCAGAATACAAACAGTGTAGCTACTCACTCCGCAAGGCAATTAAACAGTATAGAGACAAAGTGGAGTCGCAATTCAACGGCTCAGACACGAGACGTATGTGGCAGGGTCTACAAACAATCACGGACTACAAAAAAACACGTCGCCGACACCGTCTCTCTTCCAGACAAGCTAAACACCTTCTTCGCCCGCTTTGAGGATAACACAGTGCCACCGACGTGGCCCACTACCAAGGACTGTGGCCTCTCCTTCTCCGTGGCCGACTTGAGTAAGACATTTAAGCATGTTAACCCCCGCAAGGCTGCCGGCCCAGACGGCATCCCTAGCCCGCGTCCTCAGAGCATGCGCAGACCAGCTGGCTGGTGTGTTTATGGACATATTCAATCTCTCCCTATCCCAGTCTGCTGTCCCCACTTGCTTCAAGATGGCCACCATTGTTCCTGTACCCAAGAAAGCAAAGGTAACTGAACTAAATGGCTATCGCCATCATGAAGTGCTTTGAGAGACTAGTCAAGGATCATATCACCTCCACCTTACCTGTTACCCTAGACCCACTTCAATTTGCTTACCGCCCCAATAGATCCACAGACGATGCAATTGCTATCACACTGCACACTGCCCTATCCCATCTGGACAAGAGGAATACCTATGTAAGAATGCTGTTCATTGACTATAGCTCAGCCTTCAACACCATAGTACCCTCCAAGCTCATCATTAAGCTTGAGGCTCTGGGTCTGAACCCCGCCCTGTGCAACTGGGTCCTGGACTTCCTGATGGGCCGCCCCCAAGTGGTGAAGGTAGGAAACAACATCTCCACTTCGTTGATCCTCAACACAGGGGCCCCACAAGGGTGCGTGCTCAGCCCCCTCCTGTACTCCCTGTTCACCCATGACTGCGTGGCCAAGCACGCCTCCAACTCAATCATCAAGTTTGCAGACGACACAACAGTAGTAGGCTTGATTACCAACAATGACGAGACCGCCTACAGGGAGGAGGTGAGGGCTCTGGGAGTGTGGTGCCAGGAAAATAACCTCTCACTCAACGTCAACAAAACGAAGGAGCTGATCGTGGACTTCGGGAAACAGCAGAGGGAGCACCCCCCTATCCACATCGACGGGACCGCAGTGGAGAAGGTGGAAAGCCTCAAGTTCCTTGGCGTACACATCACTGACAAACTGAAATGGTCCACCCACGCAGACAGTGGTGAAGAAGGCGCAACAGAGCCTCTTCAAACTCAGGAGGCTGAAGAAATTTGGCTTGGCCCCTAAAACCCTCACAAACTTTTACAGATGCACAATTGAGAGCATCCTGTCGGGCTGTATCACCGCCTGGTACGGAAACTGCACCGCCCGTAACCACAGGGCTCTCAAGAGGGTGGTGCGGTCTGCCCAACGCATTACCGGGGGCAAACTACCCGCCCTCCAAGACACATACAGCACCCGATGTCACAGGAAGGCCAAAAAGATCATCAAGTACGTCAACCACCCGAGCCACTGCCTGTTCACCCCGCTATCATCCAGAAGGCGAGGTCAGTACAGGTGCATCAAAGCTGGGACCGAGAGAATGAAAAACAGCTTCTATCTCAAGGCCATCAGACTGTTAAATAGCCATCACTAGCACATTAGAGGCTGCTGCTGCCTATTGAAATCACTGGCCACTTTAAGAAATGGAACACTAGTCACTTTAATAATGTTTCCATATCTTGCACTACTCATCTCATATGTATATACTGCATTCTATTCTATAATATTCTACTGTATCTTAGTCCATGCCGCTCTGTCATTGCTTGTCCATATATGTATATATTCTTAAATTCCATTCCTTACTAGATTTGTGTGTATTGGGTATATGTTGTGAAATTGTTAGATATTACTTGTTAGATATTACTGCACTGTCGGAGCTAGAAGCACAAGCATTTCACTACACCCGCTATAACATCTGCTAATCAAGTGTATGTGACAAATAAAATGTGATTTGATTAAGGCAGTTATACAATTTAAAAAACATTACAATACATTTCACAACAGATTTCATAACACATTAAGTGTGTTCCCTCAGGCCTCTACTCTACTACCACATATCTACAATACAACATCCATGTGTACGTGTGTGTATAGTGCGTATGTTATCGTGTGTGTGTATGCATGTGTCTGTGTCTATGTTTGTGTTGCTTCACAGTCCCCGCTGTTCCATAAGGTGTATTTTTATCTGTTTTTTAAATCTGATTCTACTGCTTGCATCAGTTACCTGATGTGGAATAGAGTTCCACATGGCTCTATGTAGTACAGTGCTCCTCCCATAGTCTGTTCTGGACTTGGGGACTGTGAAGAGACCTCTGGTGGCATGTCTTGTGGGGTATGCATGGGTGACCGAGCTGTGCGCCAGTAGTTCAAACAGACAGCTCGGTGCATTCAACATGTCAACACCTCTCATAAATACAAGTAGTGATGAAGTCAATCTCTCCTCCACTTTGAGCCAGGAGAGATTGAAATCAATGTTAGCTCTCCGTGTACATCCAAGGGCCAGCCGTGCTGCCCTGTTCTGAGCCAATTGCAATTTTCCTAATTCCCTCTTTGTGGCACCTGACCACACGACTGGACAGTAGTCCAGGTGTGACAAAACTAGGGCCTGTAGGACCTGCCTTGTTGATAGTGCTGTTAAGAAGGCAGAGCAATGCTTTATTATGGACAGACTTCTCCCCATTTTAGCTACATTGTATCTGGTCAAACACAAATGTTTTCGAAAATGTACTAAGGGTTGGTAACAGGCTGATTGGTCGGCTGTTTGAGCCAGTAAAGGGGGCTTTACTATTCTTAGGTATCGGAATGACTTTTGCTTCCCTCCAGGCCTGAGGGCACACACTTTCTAGTGGGCTTAAATTGAAGATATGGCAAATAGGAGTGGCAATATCGTCCGCTATTATCCTCAGGAATTTTCCATCCAAGTTGTCAGACCCAGGTGGCTTGTCATAGTTGAACGACAACAATAAAACATTTTTTCATTTCTTACACACTCTCTTACGGAATTGAAAATGACAGCTAGTGAGGGGTAAATGGTGTTCTAGAGCGCCCGGCGGGGCTCCATAAAACAGCACTTTGTATGGAGCCAACCAGGCAGGCACAGAGACCAAGCCTACTCGAGGGAGGGAGGGAGAGAGGGAACTGATGCACTTCCTCAGAGAGAGAGAGAGGCTAGTAGCTTTATTGAGAGAGAGAGAGGCTAGTAGCTTTATTGAGAGAGAGAGAGGCTAGTAGCTTTATTGAGAGAGAGAGAGGCTAGTAGCTTTATTGAGAGATTGAGAGAGAGAGAGGCTAGGAGCTTTATTGAGAGAGAGAGAGAGAAGCTGTGTTGTGATATAAAGTTTGAGAGCCTTTAAATGTCTTCCTTTAGAATGAGATGCTGGAGGAGGGCCAGGAGTATGCAGTGATGCTGTACACATGGAGGAGCTGCTCTCGCGCTATCCCACAGGTAACCACTGGATACACGCTCCATATAACTCACCTTACAACCCATCTGGACTGTGGGATTCTAGTTGCAACCTGTTGTGCACTGGACCTCCATGCAAATATATGACTGATAATCTCCCTTTCTCCCTCCCTCTATCAGGTGAAGTGTAATGAGCAGCCCAACAGAGTGGAGATCTATGAGAAGACAGTGGAGGTGCTGGAGCCTGAGGTCACCAAGCTCATGAACTTCATGTACTTCCAGGTAACAACAACCAGCCGGAGCTACCCTCACCTTTCTCTCTCACACCAACCGGACACCCTCACCTCTCTCTCTCACACCAACCGGAGCTACCCTCACCTTTCTCTCTCACACCAACCTGACACCCTCACCTCTCTCTCTCTCACACCAACCGGACACCCTCACCTTTCTCTCTCACACCAACCTGACACCCTCACCTCTCTCTCTCACACCAACCTGACACCCTCACCTTTCTCTCTCTCACACCAACCTGACACCCTCACCTCTCTCTCTCTCACACCAACCTGACACCCTCACCTCTCTCTCTCTCACACCAACCGGACACCCTCACCTTTCTCTCTCTCACACCAACCGGACACCCTCACCTTTCTCTCTCTCACACCAACCGGACACCCTCACCTTTCTCTCTCTCACACCAACCGGACACCCTCACCTCTCTCTCTCTCACACCAACCGGACACCCTCACCTCTCTCTCTCTCTCACACCAACCGGACACCCTCACCTTTCTCTCTCTCACACCAACCGGACACCCTCACCTTTCTCTCTCTCACACCAACCGGACACACCCTCACCTCTCTCTCTCACACCAACCGGACACCCTCACCTCTCTCTCTCTCTCACACCAACCGGACACCCTCACCTTTCTCTCTCTCACACCAACCGGACACCCTCACCTTTCTCTCTCTCACACCAACCGGACACCCTCACCTTTCTCTCACACCAACCGGACACCCTCACCTTTCTCTCTCTCACACCAACCGGAGCTACCCTCATCTTTCTCTCTCTCACACCAACCGGACACCCTCACCTTTCTCTCTCTCACCAACCTGACACCCTCACCTTTCTCTCTCTCACACCAACCGGACACCCTCACCTTTCTCTCTCTCACACCAACCTGACACCCTCACCTTTCTCTCTCTCACACCAACCTGACACCCTCACCTTTCTCTCTCTCACACCAACCTGACACCCTCACCTTTCTCTCTCTCACACCAACCTGACACCCTCACCTCTCTCTCTCTCTGTCACACCAACCTGACACCCTCACCTCTCTCACACCAACCTGACACCCTCACCTTTCTCTCTCTCTGTCACACCAACCTGACACCCTCACCTCTCTCTCTCTCACACCAACCTGACACCCTCACCTCTCTCTCTCTGTCACACCAACCCGACACCCTCACCTCTCTCTCTCTCTCTCACACCAACCTGACACCCTCACCTCTCTCACACCAACCTGACACCCTCACCTATCTCTCTCTCTGTCACACCAACCTGACACCCTCACCTCTCTCTGTAGATAATATTATAATATGTTCTGTATAATATTGTATACACATTAATTATAATTAGTTCATATTAAACTGATATAAAATATGTGGTGGTCTTGAAATGTATCATGTAACTGTAAAAGCTTCTATCTGTGTTGACCCCCTCTCTCCTCGCCAGCGAACGGCGATAGACCGGTTCTGTGGGGAGGTGCGTCGTCTCTGCCACGCTGAGAGGAGGAAGGACTTTGTCTCGGAGGCCTACCTCCTGACCTTGGGGAAGTTCATCAACATGTTCGCTGTGCTGGATGAACTCAAGAACATGAAGTGTAGCGTCAAGAACGACCACTCTGCCTACAAACGGTACACACATAGAAACGTCCCAAATACTACCCTATTCCCTTTATAGTGCACTACTTTGGACCAGGGCCCTTAGTGGACTGGTCAAAACTAGTGCACTATATAAGGAATAGGGTGCTGTTTGGCACCAAGGCAGAGTACTGCAGTAATATCCTATCACTAGCAGTGTCAAACTACAGCCCCATGGTAGAACCAGAATATTCTGGAACACATTTAAACATGTGAATTGATTAGAGCAGCTTGATGAATAGGCTTTCATTCAGTCAGGATCACTCAGCGACCCCTCCCTGCTATTATAGACAGGATCACTCAGCGACCCCTCCCTGCTATTATAGACAGGATCACTCAGCGACCCCTCCCTGCTATTATAGACACTAGATGGTAGCATCAGTCAGGATCACTCAGCGACCCCTCCCTGCTATTATAGACACTAGATGGTCTCACTCCTCGACCCCTCCCTGCTATTATAGACACTAGATGGTAGCATCAGTCAGGGATCCTCGAGCGTCCCTCCCTGCTATTATAGACACTAGATGGTAGCATCAGTCAGGATCACTCAGCGTCCCCTCCCTGCTATTATAGACACTAGATCACTCAGCAGGATCACCTCAGGTCCCCCTCCCTGCTATTATAGACACTAGATGGTCTCACTCCTCGACCCCTCCCTGCTATTATAGACACTAGATGGTAGCATCAGTCAGGATCACTCAGCGTCCCCTCCCTGCTATTATAGACACTAGATGGTAGCATCAGTCAGGATCACTCAGCGTCCCCTCCCTGCTATTATAGACACTAGATGGTAGATCACTCAGCGTCCCCTCCCTGCTATTATAGACAGGATCACTCAGCGACCCCTCCCTGCTATTATAGACAGGATCACTCAGCGACCCCTCCCTGCTATTATAGACACTAGATGGTAGCATCAGTCAGGATCACTCAGCGTCCCCTCCCTGCTATTATAGACACTAGATGGTAGCATCAGTCAGGGTCACTCAGCGACCCCTCCCTGCTATTATAGACACTAGATGGTAGCATCAGTCAGGATCACTCAGCGACCCCTCCCTGCTATTATAGACACTAGATGGTAGCATCAGTCAGGATCACTCAGCGACCCCTCCCTGCTATTATAGACACTAGATGGTAGCATCAGTCAGGATCACTCAGCGACCCCTCCCTGCTATTATAGACACTAGATGGTAGCATCAGTCAGGATCACTCAGCGACCCCTCCCTGCTATTATAGACACTAGATGGTAGCATCAGTCAGGATCACTCAGCGACCCCTCCCTGCTATTATAGACACTAGATGGTAGCATCAGTCAGGTCACTCAGCGACCCCTCCCTGCTATTATAGACACTAGATGGTAGCATCAGTCAGGATCACTCAGCGTCCCCTCCCTGCTATTATAGACACTAGATGGTAGCATCAGTCAGGATCACTCAGCGTCCCCTCCCTGCTATTATAGACACTAGATGGTAGCATCAGTCAGGATCACTCAGCGTCCCCTCCCTGCTATTATAGACACTAGATGGTAGCATCAGTCAGGATCACTCAGGTCCCCTCCCTGCTATTATAGACACTAGATGGTAGCATCAGTCAGGATCACTCAGCGACCCCTCCCTGCTATTATAGACACTAGATGGTAGCATCAGTCAGGATCACTCAGCGACCCCTCCCTGCTATTATAGACACTAGATGGTAGCATCAGTCAGGATCACTCAGCGACCCCTCCCTGCTATTATAGACACTAGATGGTAGCATCAGTCAGGATCACTCAGCGACCCCTCCCTGCTATTATAGACACTAGATGGTAGCATCAGTCAGGATCACTCAGCGACCCCTCCCTGCTATTATAGACACTAGATGGTAGCATCAGTCAGGATCACTCAGCGACCCCTCCCTGCTATTATAGACACTAGATGGTAGCATCAGTCAGGATCACTCAGCGACCCCTCCCTGCTATTATAGACACTAGATGGTAGCATCAGTCAGGATCACTCAGCGACCCCTCCCTGCTATTATAGACACTAGATGGTAGCATCAGTCAGGATCACTCAGCGTCCCCTCCCTGCTATTATAGACACTAGATGGTAGCATCAGTCAGGATCACTCAGCGACCCCTCCCTGCTATTATAGACACTAGATGGTAGCATCAGTCAGGATCACTCAGCGACCCCTCCCTGCTATTATAGACACTAGATGGTAGCATCAGTCAGGATCACTCAGCGTCCCCTCCCTGCTATTATAGACACTAGATGGTAGCATCAGTCAGGATCACTCAGCGTCCCCTCCCTGCTATTATAGACACTAGATGGTAGCATCAGTCAGGATCACTCAGCGACCCCTCCCTGCTATTATAGACACTAGATGGTAGCATCAGTCAGGATCACTCAGCGACCCCCTCCCTGCTATTATAGACACTAGATGGTAGCATCAGTCAGGATCACTCAGCGTCCCCTCCCTGCTATTATAGACACTAGATGGTAGCATCAGTCAGGATCACTCAGCGTCCCCTCCCTGCTATTATAGACACTAGATGGTAGCATCAGTCAGGATCACTCAGCGTCCCCCTCCCTGCTATTATAGACACTAGATGGTAGCATCAGTCAGGATCACTCAGCGTCCCCCTCCCTGCTATTATAGACACTAGATGGTAGCATCAGTCAGGATCACTCAGCGACCCCTCCCTGCTATTATAGACACTAGATGGTAGCATCAGTCAGGATCACTCAGCGTCCCCTCCCTGCTATTATAGACACTAGATGGTAGCATCAGTCAGGATCACTCAGCGACCCCTCCCTGCTATTATAGACACTAGATGGTAGCATCAGTCAGGATCACTCAGCGACCCCTCCCTGCTATTATAGACACTAGATGGTAGCATCAGTCAGGATCACTCAGCGACCCCTCCCTGCTATTATAGACACTAGATGGTAGCATCAGTCAGATCACTCAGCGTCCCCTCCTGCTATTATAGACACTAGATGGTAGCATCAGTCAGGATCACTCAGCGTCCCCTCCCTGCTATTATAGACACTAGATGGTAGCATCAGTCAGGATCACTCAGCGTCCCCTCCCTGCTATTATAGACACTAGATGGTAGCATCAGTCAGGATCACTCAGCGACCCCTCCCTGCTATTATAGACACTAGATGGTAGCATCAGTCAGGATCACTCAGCGACCCCTCCCTGCTATTATAGACACTAGATGGTAGCATCAGTCAGGATCACTCAGCGTCCCCTCCCTGCTATTATAGACACTAGATGGTAGCATCAGTCAGGATCACTCAGCGTCCCCTCCCTGCTATTATAGACACTAGATGGTAGCATCAGTCAGGATCACTCAGCGTCCCCTCCCTGCTATTATAGACACTAGATGGTAGCATCAGTCAGGATCACTCAGCGACCCCTCCCTGCTATTATAGACACTAGATGGTAGCATCAGTCAGGATCACTCAGCGACCCCTCCCTGCTATTATAGACACTAGATGGTAGCATCAGTCAGGATCACTCAGCGACCCCTCCCTGCTATTATAGACACTAGATGGTAGCATCAGTCAGGATCACTCAGCGACCCCTCCCTGCTATTATAGACACTAGATGGTAGCATCAGTCAGGATCACTCAGCGTCCCCTCCCTGCTATTATAGACACTAGATGGTAGCATCAGTCAGGATCACTCAGCGACCCCTCCCTGCTATTATAGACACTAGATGGTAGCATCAGTCAGGATCACTCAGCGTCCCCTCCCTGCTATTATAGACACTAGATGGTAGCATCAGTCAGGATCACTCAGCGACCCCTCCCTGCTATTATAGACACTAGATGGTAGCATCAGTCAGGATCACTCAGCGTCCCCTCCCTGCTATTATAGACACTAGATGGTAGCATCAGTCAGGATCACTCAGCGTCCCCTCCCTGCTATTATAGACACTAGATGGTAGCATCAGTCAGGATCACTCAGCGACCCCTCCCTGCTATTATAGACACTAGATGGTAGCATCAGTCAGGATCACTCAGCGTCCCCTCCCTGCTATTATAGACACTAGATGGTAGCATCAGTCAGGATCACTCAGCGACCCCTCCCTGCTATTATAGACACTAGATGGTAGCATCAGTCAGGATCACTCAGCGACCCCTCCCTGCTATTATAGACACTAGATGGTAGCATCAGTCAGGATCACTCAGCGTCCCCTCCCTGCTATTATAGACACTAGATGGTAGATCACTCACTCAGCGACCCCTCCCTGCTATTATAGACACTAGATGGTAGCATCAGTCAGGATCACTCAGCGACCCCTCCCTGCTATTATAGACACTAGATGGTAGCATCAGTCAGGATCACTCAGCGACCCCTCCCTGCTATTATAGACACTAGATGGTAGCATCAGTCAGGATCACTCAGCGTCCCCTCCCTGCTATTATAGACACTAGATGGTAGCATCAGTCAGGATCACTCAGCGTCCCCTCCCTGCTATTATAGACACTAGATGGTAGCATCAGTCAGGATCACTCAGCGTCCCCTCCCTGCTATTATAGACAGGATCACTCAGCGTCCCCTCCCTGCTATTATAGACACTAGATGGTAGCATCAGTCAGGATCACTCAGCGTCCCCTCCCTGCTATTATAGACACTAGATGGTAGCATCAGTCAGGATCACTCAGCGTCCCCTCCCTGCTATTATAGACACTAGATGGTAGCATCAGTCAGGATCACTCAGCGTCCCCTCCCTGCTATTATAGACACTAGATGGTAGCATCAGTCAGGATCACTCAGCGTCCCCCTCCCTGCTATTATAGACACTAGATGGTAGCATCAGTCAGGATCACTCAGCGACCCCTCCCTGCTATTATAGACACTAGATGGTAGCATCAGTCAGGATCACTCAGCGTCCCCTCCCTGCTATTATAGACACTAGATGGTAGCATCAGTCAGGATCACTCAGCGTCCCCTCCCTGCTATTATAGACACTAGATGGTAGCATCAGTCAGGATCACTCAGCGTCCCCTCCCTGCTATTATAGACACTAGATGGTAGCATCAGTCAGGATCACTCAGGGACCCCTCCCTGCTATTATAGACACTAGATGGTAGCATCAGTCAGGATCACTCAGCGTCCCCCCTCCCTGCTATTATAGACACTAGATGGTAGCATCAGTCAGGATCACTCAGCGACCCCTCCCTGCTATTATAGACACTAGATGGTAGCATCAGTCAGGATCACTCAGCGACCCCTCCCTGCTATTATAGACACTAGATGGTAGCATCAGTCAGGATCACTCAGCGTCCCCTCCCTCCCTGCTATTATAGACACTAGATGGTAGCATCAGTCAGGATCACTCAGCGACCCCTCCCTGCTATTATAGACACTAGATGGTAGCATCAGTCAGGATCACTCAGCGTCCCCTCCCTGCTATTATAGACACTAGATGGTAGCATCAGTCAGGATCACTCAGCGACCCCTCCCTGCTATTATAGACACTAGATGGTAGCATCAGTCAGGATCACTCAGCGACCCCTCCCTGCTATTATAGACACTAGATGGTAGCATCAGTCAGGATCACTCAGCGACCCCTCCCTGCTATTATAGACACTAGATGGTAGCATCAGTCAGGATCACTCAGCGTCCCCTCCCTGCTATTATAGACACTAGATGGTAGCATCAGTCAGGATCACTCAGCGTCCCCTCCCTGCTATTATAGACACTAGATGGTAGCATCAGTCAGGATCACTCAGCGACCCCTCCCTGCTATTATAGACACTAGATGGTAGCATCAGTCAGGATCACTCAGCCGACCCCTCCCTGCTATTATAGACACTAGATGGTAGCATCAGTCAGGATCACTCAGCGACCCCTCCCTGCTATTATAGACACTAGATGGTAGCATCAGTCAGGATCACTCAGCGACCCCTCCCTGCTATTATAGACACTAGATGGTAGCATCAGTCAGGATCACTCAGCGTCCCCTCCCTGCTATTATAGACACTAGATGGTAGCATCAGTCAGGATCACTCAGCGACCCCTCCCTGCTATTATAGACACTAGATGGTAGCATCAGTCAGGATCACTCAGCGACCCCTCCCTGCTATTATAGACACTAGATGGTAGCATCAGTCAGGATCACTCAGCGTCCCCTCCCTGCTATTATAGACACTAGATGGTAGCATCAGTCAGGATCACTCAGCGTCCCCTCCCTGCTATTATAGACACTAGATGGTAGCATCAGTCAGGATCACTCAGCGACCCCTCCCTGCTATTATAGACACTAGATGGTAGCATCAGTCAGGATCACTCAGCGACCCCTCCCTGCTATTATAGACACTAGATGGTAGCATCAGTCAGGATCACTCAGCGTCCCCTCCCTGCTATTATAGACACTAGATGGTAGCATCAGTCAGGATCACTCAGCGACCCCTCCCTGCTATTATAGACACTAGATGGTAGCATCAGTCAGGATCACTCAGCGTCCCCTCCCTGCTATTATAGACACTAGATGGTCTCACTCCTCGACCCCTCCCTGCTATTATAGACACTAGATGGTAGCATCAGTCAGGATCACTCAGCGTCCCCCTCCCTGCTATTATAGACACTAGATGGTAGCATCAGTCAGGATCACTCAGCGTCCCCTCCCTGCTATTATAGACACTAGATGGTAGCATCAGTCAGGATCACTCAGCGACCCCTCCCTGCTATTATAGACACTAGATGGTAGCATCAGTCAGGATCACTCAGCGTCCCCTCCCTGCTATTATAGACACTAGATGGTAGCATCAGTCAGGATCACTCAGCGTCCCCTCCCTGCTATTATAGACACTAGATGGTAGCATCAGTCAGGATCACTCAGCGTCCCCTCCCTGCTATTATAGACACTAGATGGTAGCATCAGTCAGGATCACTCAGCGTCCCCTCCCTGCTATTATAGACACTAGATGGTAGCATCAGTCAGGATCACTCAGCGCGACCCCTCCCTGCTATTATAGACACTAGATGGTAGCATCAGTCAGGATCACTCAGCGACCCCTCCCTGCTATTATAGACACTAGATGGTAGCATCAGTCAGGATCACTCAGCGACCCCTCCCTGCTATTATAGACACTAGATGGTAGCATCAGTCAGGATCACTCAGCGACCCCTCCCTGCTATTATAGACACTAGATGGTAGCATCAGTCAGGATCACTCAGCGTCCCCTCCCTGCTATTATAGACACTAGATGGTAGCATCAGTCAGGATCACTCAGCGACCCCTCCCTGCTATTATAGACACTAGATGGTAGCATCAGTCAGGATCACTCAGCGACCCCTCCCTTGCTATTATAGACACTAGATGGTAGCATCAGTCAGGATCACTCAGCGACCCCTCCCTGCTATTATAGACACTAGATGGTAGCATCAGTCAGGATCACTCAGCGTCCCCTCCCTGCTATTATAGACACTAGATGGTAGCATCAGTCAGGATCACTCAGCGTCCCCTCCCTGCTATTATAGACACTAGATGGTAGCATCAGTCAGGATCACTCAGCGACCCCTCCCTGCTATTATAGACACTAGATGGTAGCATCAGTCAGGATCACTCAGCGTCCCCTCCCTCCCTGCTATTATAGACACTAGATGGTAGCATCAGTCAGGATCACTCAGCGACCCCTCCCTGCTATTATAGACACTAGATGGTAGCATCAGTCAGGATCACTCAGCGACCCCCCTCCCTGCTATTATAGACACTAGATGGTAGCATCAGTCAGGATCACTCAGCGACCCCCTCCCTGCTATTATAGACACTAGATGGTAGCATCAGTCAGGATCACTCAGCGACGACCCCTCCCTGCTATTATAGACACTAGATGGTAGCATCAGTCAGGATCACTCAGCGTCCCCTCCCTGCTATTATAGACACTAGATGGTAGCATCAGTCAGGATCACTCAGCGACCCCTCCCTGCTATTATAGACACTAGATGGTAGCATCAGTCAGGATCACTCAGCGTCCCCTCCCTGCTATTATAGACACTAGATGGTAGCATCAGTCAGGATCACTCAGCGACCCCCTCCCTGCTATTATAGACACTAGATGGTAGCATCAGTCAGGATCACTCAGCGTCCCCTCCCTGCTATTATAGACACTAGATGGTAGCATCAGTCAGGATCACTCAGCGTCCCTCCCTGCTATTATAGACACTAGATGGTAGCATCAGTCAGGATCACTCAGCGACCCCTCCCTGCTATTATAGACACTAGATGGTAGCATCAGTCAGGATCACTCAGCGACCCCTCCCTGCTATTATAGACACTAGATGGTAGCATCAGTCAGGATCACTCAGCGACCCCTCCCTGCTATTATAGACACTAGATGGTAGCATCAGTCAGGATCACTCAGCGTCCCCTCCCTGCTATTATAGACACTAGATGGTAGCATCAGTCAGGATCACTCAGCGACCCCTCCCTGCTATTATAGACACTAGATGGTAGCATCAGTCAGGATCACTCAGCGACCTTCCCTGCTATGCCTCTAGATGGTAGCATCGCAGTTATAATGGGAGGAAACCATTGTCTGCAAAGTGGCAGTGTAACAGCATGTTAAATAGGGAATGCACTGAGTTCCTGTGGTGATGGCAATTACTTTCTATAGTCAGTCTGTGTTTGATTATATTGATTTAACAAGCCTCCCTTTGTGCTGATCACTCACAATACTCTGTATCTTCCCCTCCATGGTAGCATCATCAGGATCCTGTTCTCCCTGCCCCTCCCTCTTATAATCCCTCCCTCCCATCCCTCCCTCCCCTGCTCTCCCTCCCTCCCCGTAACAGCATGTCTCCCCTCCCCTGCCCTCCCTCCTCCCTGTGCTCCCTCCAATTACCTGACGCCCCTCCCCTCTCCCGTGTTTGATCCCTCCCTCTCCAAGCCTCCCTCCCTCCCTCCCTCCCTCCCAATACTCCCTCCACTTCCCCCTCCCTCCCTCCACTCCCCCTCACTCCCTCCCTCCCCCTCACTACCCCTCCCTCCCACTCTCCCTCACTCCCCTCCTCTCCTCACTCTCCCTCCCTCCCTCCTCCCTCCCTCCCTCCTCCCTCCCTCCCTCCCTCTCCTCTCTCCCTCCCTCCTCTCCTCTCGCTCTCTCTCCCCTCCTCTCCTCTCGCCCTCTCTCCCCCTTCTCCCCCCCCCCTCCTCCCTCCCTCCCTCCTCTCCTCCCCCCCCCCCCTCTTCTCCTCCCCCCCTCCTCCCCCTCTTCCCTCTCCCTCATAGAGCTGCCCAGTTCCTCAGGAAGATGTCAGAACCCTCATCCATCCAGGAGTCTCAGAACCTTTCCATGTTTCTGGCCAACCACAACAAGATCACACAGGTAACAGAAACACACACACACACACACACACCTGACCAACCACAACAAGATCACACAGGTAAGACACACACACACACCTGGCCAACCACAACAAGATCACACAGGTAACACACACACACACACACACACACCTGACCAACCACAACAAGATCACACAGGTAAGACACACACACACACACACCTGGCCAACCACAACAAGATCACACAGGTAACACACACACACACACACACACACACCTGACCAACCTGACCAACCACAACAAGATCACACAGGTAAGACACACACACACACACACCTGGCCAACCACAACAAGATCACACAGGTAAACACACACACACACACACACTGGCCAACCACACACACACACACACACACACACACACACACACACACACACACACACCTGGCCAACCACAACAAGATCACTCAGGTAAAACACACAGCTTTGAGGAAACACACGGTGCCGACAAACATAAT